>JAQFVV010012407.1:10514837-11010382 GCA_028023455.1 Epiperipatus broadwayi
AGATAAGAAAGAAGAAGGTTCAAAGATGGAAAAAATGATGACAGGAAGAATGAGGAAAATAGGAAAGAACAAAGATAATAGAAAACAGATAAAGCCTACTACCAAATGAAAAATGGCTGCTTGATTTGACATGGTGTAACCAAAGACCAAGATGTAACATAAAACTACACAAGATAAAAACGAGATGTAAATTCAAGTTGAATTCAATCAATGTAAACAAAGACTAAAACGAATGTAAATGAATAGAGCTGTAATCTAATATAATCTGTAGAATCTGTATTCCAATAAATATTTCCTTAATAATAATAAAAAATTCAGTATATTTTAATAAATCATTACAAGTTCTAATTAATTATGAAAAATCTAAGTCAATATCTTTTTGTACATAAAAATTATATTTTCTTAAATATGCTCAGAACAAAATCAAACATCACGTGATCACCATTTTTTACGCATACACAAACTGTCTACACAGAGGCAAGACTCTCCATACAGTAGCACCACTCAGTGCAAGCCAGAATGATCAATGGAAGTAGGAAGGTTTGTGCATAAAATCTCATCTATTTGTGCATAAAATTCCAGATGAGATTTTACGCACAAACCTTCCTGCTTCCATTGATTGCTCTGGTTTGCACTGAGTGGCGCTACTATATGGAGAGACTTGCCTCATGAATAAAATATTTCCTTAGGCTTAGGTTATATTAGATGAGATTACACTTTTCCTGACATATTTTTATTTGATCTGTCACACTCTTTATATTACCCAACACCAATAGATTTTCTATTTTATTTTTACTATATCAAGATTTTACATTCTTTTAATTAATGTAATTCTTAATGCTACTTAACAAATATCTTATAATAATTATTTTAAAAAAAGTATAAAATATAATAATTAATATTTATTATTATACATTTTATTTTGTTATATATATTTTTAATAAATAATTTATTTATTCAAATCATATATTAGATTTGAAATACCACCCACTCTTATACTACCTGTGGCCTAATTGTAAATATAGGGGATATGAACTCAGACTTTTAATCCCCTTCACTATCCACACTACCTCATACTACTGATCCACATGACCACACAATGCAGAAAAGATAAATATGAGATAGTGTGGATAGTGAAGGGGCTTAAAAGCCTGAGTTCAAATCCCCTATAGTTATATCATATACAAAATTTTGCCAACTACATTAAAAGTAAATATTATAAATTAAACACACACACATATAATGTAGATCAAGTAGGTTATATTTACTAAGGCTGTAAACTCAAGAATGTGCATGTAAAAATGCGATAGTAGGGACCTCTACAGGTCTTAACCACAAGCTTACATTTTTGGAAGAAAAGAGGGGAACTTTTTGACTTCAACCTACTTTCTATATAAAAGGGTGAAGCTGAAGTGGTTAGATCTGAGAGTGTGAAGCTATTCAATACTTCACTGATTAAGTCCACATTTCTTATTACACATTAATACTCACGAAATCTTTTGATTTACAATGAGTCAATGGAAAGATCTACTTGAAAATAATTAATTATAAACTGCAGGAGTTTACAAACTTTTTATATTAAAATAATTATTAAATAAGGTAGCAATATATTGTGAAATAACTTAGAATGATAAACTTTCCAAATGCAAATACATCACTGTATAGTCTTTCAATATAAAATCTTTTTACAATTAAAGATTTGTATTGACATAAGTGATTCTGGCTATTTAATATAGATCTCATTCATGTCCTGGATTTTTTGTCATAAATATATAATTATCTAATAAATTTCAATTGACTATACTGAATTTTGGTAAGATTTTAGTGGAAGCAATATAATTATAATGATTCTCAATTATTTAATGAATTATTCAATGTGTTTATGAAAAAATATTTTGTGAATTTAAATAATATTAGTTATTTGGCTTTTAACATATAATAACCACATTCCACTCCTTTGACACTTTGAAGCAAAATATATTTATTAATATTACAGTTTCGATAGTTCCTAGCAGTCTTTGTCAGATATTATTATCTACTAAACTGTCTTTACTCCACCATTTTCTATCCCATAATTGGTGGAGTAAAGCCAGTTTAGTAGATAATAAGATCTGATGAGGACTGCTAGGAACAGTCAAAACTGTAATATTAATAAATATATTTTGCTTCAAAGTGTTAAAAGAGTGGAATGTGATTATTATATGTTATATATTAAAAAAACAAAAATAATGAAGAAAAGAGAAAGAGAAGTTATTGAAGATTATATTATAATATAAGGAATATTATTTGGCTTTTAATAATTGATTTCACCAGTGTTTGCATTGTATTAAATAATAGAATATTTTCTGTGATTTTAATTTATTTTATTATTTTTATATTGTTTTCTATGTTATTGTTACATTTTTAACTCCTCACTCAAGATTTTTTTTCATAGTTTTAAGATATTTTCTTTTACCTAAGTTGCATGATTTAAACTGTATTTCTAAATGCAGGTAATGCTACTGAAACTTTCTAGCATTGATTTGTATTTACCAACCATATTTGAGTTTCATTTAGCATTATACAATCTTTAATTTATATATTCTATATCGTTCTAATTGTAATTTAAAACTGGTGGGATAAAAACTTGTTAGCTTATTTCTTTATTTTAATTCTAAAATTATCTAAATTAATTTAAGAGTATGCATCATAATATAAAATATCTGTACATAATGCATCAAAATTGTTATTTTTATTTTATCTCATGGCAAAAATGTAAGATTATTTTTTTATTTAGTCTTAGAATGATGTAATTAAGTTAATGATGTATACATATATATTATGCAATATAATATTCAATTGTCCAAACACTTTACTACTTTTACAATGCTTTATTTTCCACTCTTCTACAGTTTACAGTTTCGATTGCCCCATAAAACTTCTTCAGAACATTATATCTCCTAATTTCAACTGTTATGTTTTTTTTTTTTTTTTGTAGTTTTTAAAATTTGATTATAACAGTTGAGATTAGGAGATACAATGTTCTGAAGAAGATTGCTTGGACAATCAAAACTGTAAACTGTAGAAAAAGGGTGGAAAAGTAGTAAAATGTTTGGACAATTGAGTATTACATGGTATACATTTGGCATATATATATATATTATGCTGGGTATATATTAATAAAAGTTAATAAATAATATTATATGATAGCAATGATAAAATAAAGTACAGCGTTTCTCCAAAAATAAGACGTAATCAGAAAACATGCTCTAGCATGGTTTTTGAGGGTGCTTATAATATAAGCCCTAGTTAAGATCAGCAGCCTGATAGGCAGCTTTTGTTTGCCTGTTAAAACATATGGTGGATATATTGAATTAAAAAGTAAAAAATGTATAATAAACAATACAAGACAAATGACTCCAAGATGCATTTCATGCTGAACCAGCACTCATCAGTTGGGCCAGGTCATCATCTCTCATATACATCTTTATTACATGAAGAGTATTTATGTAGAGCAAATTGTCTTATTTTTTTTTTTTTTTCATATGTCATAGCATCTGCCGGGACGCGAACCCACACCCGTCTGCAACCAACTACTTGCTTGCATGGCAGCTGCGATACCTCTCGGCTAACAACGCAAGACTTTATTTTCAAGCGTCAATTTACTCTTCTCCCAACTTTTACGTTATCAACTTTTTGATAAACACGTAATGATTATTACTAATCATTTATTAAACTAGATATTTTTTCTAGCCCAGATATAAACTTTAATCCAGTTAAAGATTAATATATCTGATTTTCAGTGCACCCACATGGCTATTTACGTTTCTCTTTCTCCCATGCGTAATATCTTTTTTTATATATAGACAACTTCCATATTTTTCCACTCCTTCACATTTCATAAATTATTTCATATAAAGATACAATAAAAGACAAATAACCCCCAAGATGCATTTCGTGCTGAACCAGCACTCACCAGTTGTTGCTTTAAATAAATGGTAATACAAATTATATAATTCTTTTGTATTTTTCCATTGTCTATTTTTGACAAATATAATTCTACCTGTATAGAGAAACAATTTATCTACCACAAGTCAATATATCTGACAATTTATAATTTCATTTATATATTTTTAGGTACCTGTTTTATTTATATTTAATAATTAGATTTAGAATACTTAATTTAGCTTTAGAGATTCAACATGTTAGCTTTTAAATATTCAAGATAAAAGAAAAAATAATTTGATTTCTTAAATATTTTTTTTCTTCTCAAGGACTATTAAAATAAAAGTGATTTCAATAATCAAAGTGTAGCTTAAGTTAAACCATCAATCTTTCTCCTAAAGAAAAGTTTTTTAAAAAAAATACCCAAGTAGGGCTATTACAAGTAATTTGGAAAGTAAAGAATGATAACCATGTGAAGTTTAGTGGTTTAATTTGGAAAGAGTTTACTATTTGCGTACTTGATACTGTATGGATGTGATTGTGTTATATATGAATCGTTGTAATTCAATTTGCGGTATGTTGTAATGGATGTACTTAATGTGAACATGTGAAATACAGAAGCATTTTCTGAATTTTTGTGCTTGCATTTTTTTTATTAACTTTGTGTGGACAAACTATTCTCAACTATAATTGTTTTTGTTACTACTTCTGTCTAATAAGCTTTTAATTAATACTTGATTTAATGGTAAATTTAAACATCACATGATATAGATATATCCAAAAATAATATAAGAAGTATAATAGATAAGTAATAATCAATTTAAATGTAAACTATTCGATAAGGAATATTTTTATTTGTTTCTTAATTCTATATATATATTGTTTATATTGATAAATTTCCATTTTGTTAATTAAAGTGATTTTTTTTAATTATTAGTGATTAAATTGCTACATTCGCTTATTTTCGTTCATCTTTATATACGTATATTGCAACTGGAAATGAATTCTATAAGGAAGTTCCTAAAAAGTTAAATAATATTTTTAATTAATAAGTTATTTGTGGAGTAAATAAATTTAATACTGTAGAAAAATATAAATATCTATTACCTATTTAAAAATATGGTTTAAGTTGAAATAAAATTCTTTTATAATTTTAAATTATATTTTGATAATCTAAAGGATTTTGTCATTTATATTTCATTCCACATTAATCTAAACCTTGAGAATGACTTTATTTTTTTTTTTTTTGATCATGTATTATATTTAACCAGTCTGAACATTAGATAATCATTGTACATGTTTAATTTATTTTTATACTATTATATTCGAGTCCAATATATTGCTAATAATACATTCTTATATATATATATTTTAATATCATTACATTTGGGCAATCCAAGGAGAGCCTGAATAAGATCGCTTATCTGAGCCAATTTTTATACTATTACAGTATATATACAATTACTCAAAAATAAATAAATATAAATGTGAGCTCGCTTGTGTGATTATATACTGTTTCAGTAAACTAAATTTTCACGATTTATTTCTGAATAAATCATATAATATACACTAACTATTGACTCTCAGATTTCAAGTATTTTCCACATTGACTAAGCTTTATTTCTGAAATGTCTGTGTCTTATAAAACCGTATATGTAAATAAAAGATTATTTATTTTTATAAATACGCACAGATTTCTTCACTTTAATAACATTCCCTTTATTGGAAAAAATTGCTCTGGAAATTCGCTGGAGAGATCGTCCCAAATTATAGATTAAATTAGAATAGAATTTGTATGCAAATAAAGGGAGTTGCATACAAATTAGATTGTATATAAGATATCCCCGTTGTAAATGAAGAAAAGGGAGGGAGCAGCTAAAATGGTTAGGAATGGATTAAAGTTAGTGCTGATTTGAAGTGATCAGCCGTAAAGAGTGGCCAATGGTAGACTAGAAGACCGACTAGCAATGATTAAGTCTAAAATGGAGTAGCGGCAACTGAGAAACAGTGGTGTTCGTGAATAGAAAAGGATATTACCAGCGAAGGATAATTAACTGAAACGTAACCAAACCTTAAGAGAGCAAATTGGTAATGGAGATAAAATTGTGAGTGCTGTCATTTTGCGAACTCTAAATTATTCTATACGGAAATTGTATATGCTTATTTGTTTTTCAAGAGTCATTTGATTTGAAAGCACAAATATAATACCTGGATTACTTCTGGTATAATAGACTACTATTCCCCACCCAGGGGAAAATAAATAGCATATGAATATTAATAGACTGTTATCTTTTTATATTGTTTTTACCACATTATTATTGTTATTAAATAAATCTTATTATATATCCATTTCGAAATAATGTTTATTTATTTAGCTCCCTGGCTGCTCTTTAGAAACCCTCGGGACACAGTAATTGCCAATTTAACAATTTGTGGAGATAATATCAGTGAATAATAATATTGTGAAGTACATGTCTAACAATGTCCTCTTGTAACCTATATTTATATTTAAAATTTTTTTTATATAAAATCAAAAATTATGAATATCTAAAAATAACAAAAAACGCAACAAATTAAAACAGATCACAAATAGCTGAAAGAAACTAATTTTTATTTTTAAGATTTTACAAATACCAACTCTTCAATAGAAAATTCCACTACTTTAAATCCATGACTCCTCTCATCTCTTTATAAAAAAATGTTTTAACTGCAATTATAATGAATGAAAAGATGTTTTATAATTTTGAAATTATATTTGAATAAAATAGCATACAATAATGACGATAGTTAAATTTTAATACGGTATTTTTAAAAATCTTTAATTGTTTGAGACCAAATGATTTTTAAAATTAAAAAAAGAGTAATAAGATTTTGAATAATAATCACCATCAACTATTATCAATTCACTGCAGGATGAATGTCTCTCCAAGTTCAATCCATCTTCTCTGATCTTTAGCTTCTCTTCTCCACATCACCCCTGCATACTTTCTTATTTCATCCATCCATCTCACACGTGGTCTTTTTCTGGGTCTTTTATAATCTCTTGGAATCCAGTTTAAGATTTCAACTGTCCATCTATTATCATCTCTTCTAACAATATGTCCATCCCAACTTCACTTCAATCTTTTAATTCTTTTCAATGAGGTCAGTAACACCTGTTTGTTCTCTTGCCCATATTTTGTGTTTTCGATCTCTTCTTGTTACTCCCAACAGGCATCTCTACATACTTCTTTGAGTGGTCTGAAATCTTTGTACTGCTCTTCTATTAAGAAATAATCATAATAAGAAGAAGAATGATAGCTCAAGTAAATATAATGATAAAAAAATGAACATTTGAAATAATATACGTTTTTTTTTTTTTCAAAAATGTTCAATACTTAAGGAAATTCGATATATTCATCAAACTTATATTTTTATTTGAAAAACAATTTTTACATAATAGTGAGAACCTTGAAAATCATAATTTTCCAGAAAAATATACATGTTTGACTTGCTTAACAACAAATATATTAGAATGCATCTTGAATGTGAGAAGTATATCTATAAAAATTTAGAAGAATATAATTGTGGCTTAGAGAATGTTTGATAAATAAATATACACTTTACTTAAATATATTTGTACATATTAATCTTAATCTGATTTTAAATGCTTATATCCTATATAGATAAATACAAACATATATAAATACTAAAGTAATATGTGTTTATTCTAATTATTTTTTAATCGTCAATGAACATTAACGTTGTTTTAAATGCAAAAAGTATTGATAATACTTTTTATTTAACTCGGCCATTTTTTACGTTTATCATTCAATCTAATTATTATAAAATAAAAGTAATTATTATATGGTAAATAGTCAGCAAGTCATTTGACATTTGAACAACACTTAGGCAGATTAAGCACAGTAGTTCAATTCAAGTAAACTGAATTCAAGTTATTTTTGCTACATTAAGTCTTTGATTTCTAAATTACATTGAAGAATTAAAGTAGACTTTTATCTTGTAAGTCACAGATGAGATTTATAAATGAACAAAATAGGTTAATTTAAATCAAGTCATTCATGGTTTTAGAAAGAATTCAAATCTAATCTGATAAAAAAAAAAAATCTACTGTGTAAAAGCATCATTACATTTTCTTAACATTTTTTCTAAGTTTCTAAATGTTTCATCCATAAAGAGTTGCAGTAAAATGACAAAGTTTGGGTAATTCAGATGTTTTATTTTTTAAAAAATGTTTCTACATCTAATTTTTTTCCCAGGTTTTCTATTGCAATTACTATCCAGTATTAATCTGCAGTGAAATTCTGAACAGATGGATTCTTTGTTTTGATCAATAAATTAATAAAACAAACATTGTCAACCACTTCTATGCTTTCATTATCAATTTTGTAGATTCTGTCATTCTAATTTCCGTTTATTTCATGCATCTATTTTTTTTTACTTTCTTCTTTAATTTTTCTAATGACAGTTCAAAATCTTTTCTATATTCATTACGAAAGTTATATCACCAAAATATTTTACATTGCTAGTAATTCTCTCACCAGTCCTGAATAAATATTTACTTTTTTGTTCACTCTTTCTTTCCTCAAATGCATATTCAATATTAAAGTTGAATAATTAAGATAATATTACAAAATCATATTTAACACCTTAGTGAATGTGAAACCTGAATGTTTTAGTATAACTCACTTTGATTCATCATAAAACAATCATATTCCTAAAAGTATACCATAATTGTATTCCTAAAAGTATGCCATAATTTAAGACAATACCTAAAATCAAAGGCCTTTTTCAAATAAATAAAATACACATTATATTATTTTTTTAGTATTCCTTGACATTTTTAATAATCCAACATTCATCATCAACAACATTCTAGCTTTTTAAAACCATTTTAGATATTTGGAAGTTTTCTTTAATATGTTTTGAATAATTTTCTGCACAATAAATTCTTTACATGTAATATAAAATGTATGATAATATACCTTCACAAATGATAATTTTTTTCAATAGTCCAGATTAATTGGTATAATTTCTTAGTATTTTTTTTCATGTGTCATAGCATCGGACGGGAAGTGAACCCACTAACCTTGGACAACTGCTTGTAAAGCACTGACCACTCGACCACCAATGCTTGACATTTTCTTAGTATTTTTAGTCATTTTTTCTTCATCAATGCCACTTTATGGCTTTGGCAACAATTTCAAAGATAATTTGTCTTTTCCTTCCATTGTTGAAGATTCCTGGATATAATGTTTCACATTAAAAGTGTTTGGCTAATATATATATTGTAACGATATATAAATATGTCGTTACATTAAATTGAAATAAAAACTTTTAAGTTCGCAAATAAAAATAAATGTATTAAAAAAAACAAACTAAACGCTAAAATTAAAATGTTTGTTAAACGTATAACATATATATTATATTCGCACAGATGCAAAACTTTAAAAAAAATTTTTATAAATAAAAAAAGTATTTGAACTTACTTTTTTGATAAAAAAATAAAAGATTTAAATATAGAAATATTTTAATAAAGAAATAACGTAAGTTAAAATAAAAACAGGTATTAATTAATTCCTGTAATCTGTAAATAGAAATGATTGTTTATTAATTATCCAAAAGCTGTGTAATTAAAGGGTCAGATGAAAAGTTAGATAAGAGAATAAAGAGAAATTAGCTTGACCAATAGAAGCACCAAGCCTCAGCTCGGACCCGAATGAAAAGGATGGATTAGTGACATTTTGTTGGATGAATCTGTGTGGATACTATAAAAGGAGAAATACAGTTTTCCTGACAGTTTTTCCGGCTTGTTTTTGAGAGTCGTGATAGGACGCACATATCACACTCTCTATTTTAAAAATGAACTGACTGTGATACCAAAATGAACCAGCTAATGCTACCTCCGGAACATCTGACTGGGTTTTCAAATAAAGACTCAGTGGAAATTTACATCAAGAGCAGTGATTCTTCTACTGTAAGCTATTGACATGAACTCTAAAATTTAAAAATAATGAAGAACTTTCGTTCAAGCTTATGAACTTCTATCTGACTTTTAAGTTTTAAATCAATTGAAAATGTTTAAATTTATATGTTTTGCGTTGATAAACATCATTTCCATTTTATTATTTTTTATTTGTATTAATACTTATCGTATAAATTATTTAAATGCATGAAATTTAAAGTTGGGTATAGGCGTTGCATAGATTCGTTAGCGGTTAATTGTGTTGCTGTTTCATGGTCGATTAGAATATATAAGCCATCATGTCACTGTGGCATCTTATGATGAATGCTATTGGGTTTTTTTGTATTCCCTATGCAATTGACATTATGGATGACTTTGTATTTTGATCGGTTATGTTTATTTTGGAATGTTTTTAACCATGGAATCTGTGCAGCCGATCTATACTCAACATTTTAAAACAAATTTTATAAAATTCATCTGTGCGAACATAATAAATGTTAAATTTAAGTCGGGCGTGAATGGCTGTATAGATTTGTAAAGTTATATATAGTTTAAGGGAGGGTAATCTTAGGTTATTCGTTTTGTAGTTGAATTAGCTCAATGGATTGGATATATTTGTGTAATTAGTAGATGTAGTATGAGATCCGCTATGGGCAGGATTGCACATATATGCCACACACCTTCTGTTTGCCTATGGATGGGTTTGTAAGTCGGCAAAGGACCGCAGTTCATTCCTATGGAGTTTTTTGTTTATTGTTCTACTCGCCAACAGATGTAGCATTCCTGTTGGTGGAGAGACAAGGTCTTCTCTAACTCTACTTACTGTTCAGATGTACATTCCTGACAGTATAGTATTTTGTGTTGTCGTATTTTCATGCTACATTGAATACATAAGTGTATCAGATGGATTGGCACCGGTTTGACTATGAACTTTTTGGCCAAAGGTGAAATAAAGGGATAGAACATTTTTCTTTTCAAATACAATCTATATAGTCTATTCATACTCGATTCACTAAATAAATATTAAACTCATTATTGCAATCTAGTTAAATGTAAATTTAAAGATTAATATAAAAATCTAAAATGTTAAACTTATTCCTCAAATTAGAATGATTTTATATGTGCGTAAATAAATATTTTTATGTGTTAATTTCTGGCAGTGGCTTTTATTTTTTTATATTTAAGATATAAAGTTATATTTTATAATCTCTGCTGTTCCACTGAGCTAGTGACTTGAGCTAACGATCTGAATATTTAAATAAAGTGGAATCTTAACAGCGCGTATCTGCCTACTTTATAAATTTTTCTAGGCTCAAATTCCTAGATGGCGCCCCTGTAGTGCAGATTGCGGTTAGATTCGATCTTCACTTTCTTTTCGATCGTTATAATATATATATTCTTTCAACTCAGTTTAATGGAGTCACATTGGTTAGAATCTATCTAATAAAATTATTTTTAAAAAAAGCAATCATTATAATACCTTTTACAAAGCCACAGCATAAAGTAAATAATCCAAATCTTTACAAAATCTAAATTCAAAATGCTGAAAACAAAAATTGCACCTACAAAATTCCATATGAATTTTATTGATGAAACTAACTATCCTTTAAAAAAAAAACTAATTAAAAACACAAAATAATGATTAGAGAAAAAGAGAAAAATATTTTCCTAAAGGTTTGTGATGGTGGTATTTTAGTGGTATTTATTGGACTATTTCCATCATCTAATATTAAATATTAAATTCTTTAAAAAAATTAACTTTATTTAAATATTCTGATTACATTTAACTGTTAGTAATAGCACACAGGTTAGTATATGCACAATGTTTCAAGAGGGATTCTCTTTTCTTCAGGTGTTGCTGGCCTAACCAGTGATAGTACTAACATGGGAATCAAACCTGGACCCTTAGATTCTTGTTATCTTAAAATTCAATACTCAAGAATCTAAAGATCCATACTTGATTCCCATGCTAGTACTGTTACTGATCAGCCCATCTACACTTGAAGAAGAGGGGAGAATAATACCTCTTGAAACATTTTCCATATACTAACCCATGTGTTATTACTAACAATTGAATGTATTTGGAATACTTAAATAAAGTTACATTTTTCTAAAGACATTTAATACTTACTTATATTAGATGATGGAAATAGCAATATATAAATACAAGAGAAAGATATGTTTAAAATAGCAAATCTTTTATGTTCCTATACAAAAAACAAAGATATTGAGAAGAGACAAAAGTAAGAAAAAATAGTTCGTATAACAATGGCATATAACTTCATAAATTAACCTAGTATGTCAATTCATATTAAACAGGCAACCCTCTCCATACAGTAGTGCCACCCTGTGCCAACCAGAGTAATCAATGGATGCCAGAAGGTTTGTGCATAAAATTCCCATCTAGTGCCTACTCATCCAATATCCCCAGACTAGTTTCTGGCTTGGGGCCTTCGTCAGTGAGGAGCCTTGGATCTGAGGGCACTGCACCTAGATCTTAAAACCTACTCTGGCTTTCACTGAGTGGCAATACGTATAGAGAGTTTTTCCTGTTTAATAACAGTTAAGAGCAAGCATAAGAAATAGTGGTCGTGTGTTGTTTATTGGCTCAATTCATACTACTTGGAAGTCACTAATCTTGCTCTTAAAAGGAAAAAATTGAGAGGTCAAGATTTTTATTGATAGGTATATAAAATTATTCTTTTGACAGAATGATTTATATAGTCAAAACATCATTTTAAAGTCAGTATTCATGAATCTCAATTTTAGATTTCAATTCAATTTGTGCTACGCCATTAATCGTCATATCAAGAATACCTGAAGAAGAAAAGAGAATAATACTACTCAAAACATTGTGGTCTATACTGGTCACGTGTTTTTATTAATAACTTAATGTATTTGGAAGGTTGAAGTAAAAAAAAATAACAATGTATTAGCTAATGGTAAATTTAATTTTTTTTTTTTTTTTTAATGTGTCAAATCGTCGGGGGAAGCGAACCCCGGGACAACTGCTTGTAAGGTGGCTATGCTAACCACTCGGTCACCAACGCTTGACATTTAATTTACAGGCAAAATATTAACATTAACAAATCTTCAGATAAGCATAGATTTAGATAATTAAATATTTTTCCTGATGTTTTCAAGCTTAAGTTTTTTTTTTTTTTATGATTCTTAAACCCATTTATTCATCACAATTTCATATTTTTAAAATAAAAATTTTGTCTATTTACTAATTTCATACCCCCCCCCCCAATTAATCTTTGATAATGTTTAGAATCTATCACCAATTTACATTTGTAAATTCTAATTGTATTGTTTCTGTTTTACTTTTTTATAAAGCCCTCACACACTCCTATGTATATGTATGTTGTATCTCGGCAAACAAATATACCATTTTCTGGTTTATTTTCGTCATTAACTCATCAACAATTTGAAATTAACTCAGCAAAAATTGTAAATAACAGTCGTAACAATTTTTTCTAGGCTAGTAAAATAATCAAAAGAAATAGTTCGTCAACAAGTTGATTAATGTGGGTGAATGCCATCTAGTTCCTGGGAAGATTTCAGAAGAAACCTTCGTAGAGTTTATTTACCAGAATCATTAAGAAAGAAACTAAATTTAAGTAATCATTATAGCAAGTGCTAAAATAATTGCAGTCATCACTAAGACGAGATTATTTGTTTGTTTTTTTTCGTTAATTAAGAAAACCTTTAAAAAGTTTTAAAAAGTTATACAATTTATATACCACTTTTCATAGACATGGAAACATACATAAACATGCATACACAAACATATATAATTCGATTATTACCACGGTTATTATAAGTTAAAATAATTACAGAAAAGTCTTAATAACCTACAAGTTCATTAATTTAATATTTATAATGTGCGCGCAAAATTGGAATATTAGAATAAATCATTCTAGTTATGATGAATTAGCAATTTACGACACCCAAATGTCACCGCTTTTATCCTAATGCTTTACGCTTACCTGCTGGAATAGAATTCTGTATAGATATATATACATTTAATCTCCTTAGTGATTATACGTCATTACACTACAGCTAAATTTAAAATCATTAAGTGAGTGAAAGTTAGAAAAGAAAATGCAACAAAAATTATTTTCTACAGCTTTTTTCAGCTAAAAGACTCCCAAATATTATTTTGGTTTTGTAATCAGTTTATGGAAAAATAGAAGGTTCCCAAGCAAGTTGAAATTAATAATTGGCTGTTTAAATAATGTATTATAAATATTGTAAAATAAAGGTTTTTTGGTGTTGATTTAGTATGCGCTCACCACCATTTTGAGTTCTAAGAATCACCCAAAGCTACCACTGACACTTCCAGGCAATAAAAGACAGTGAATAATCCACATGGGGTCACTTGGATGTGTCAGTGGTGATTTTTGGGTGGTCATTAGAATTCAAAGTGGCATTGAGCACACTCTAAATACTAAATGTTTATAACTTTTAAAATATGAATGTTATTAAATAATGATAGCACAAAGTGCTGGAATAAGCAGGGAAGGGGAAGGATGGTTTGGCCAGCACAAAGCAACAGAGTACGTGGTAAGGGGAAAGTATGCAGAAGTCTGATCAAAGCAAGCTTACAATTTCCAAATATTAAAAGATTATAACTTCTAAAATACAAATTATACTATATGCCCATATGAAATAAAACATATCATTTTTACTAGTTTGTAATTTCTAAAATATGTATGTAAAGTACTTATATGGAAAGAGTAAAGGAAAAAAATGGGCACATATATTAATTAAAAAAACCTCATGTTCAATAAACATAAAATTGATTAAACCTCATGTTGGAATAACCAATTTTTTTAAATGTAAATTTTGATAAAGAGTAAACAGTATGATTAATTTGTAGATATTCAGTGACAATATTATGCAAGATATATTGTATGTGCAAACTTTGTTTAAAGTGGATTTTTTTGAAATCTGAAAACACAGTTTTTCCATTCAAGAAGTTGTCAAGAGTTCTATCTGATGTGGTTTCTTTTAGTAAAATCTATATTACAAAAAAAAAAAAAAAAACAGTTTAAATTAAAAATGCAGTGGTAAAATCAAAAAATTGAATATATATATATATATATAATTGAGTAATTAATTAGCTATATATATATTTTTTGGCACAAAACAACAGTGAAATAAGAATTCATGTGAGTGAATTTTTTAGAGGTTAATTCCTAGATGTATTAAAAGCTAATTGTATTAAAATTGGATTTGCACAATATTGGCTATATCCATTCATTATAACTTATGATTTAATTTTAGATTCAAAATAGTTCGAGAAAGAAAACTTTTATGTTTTGTTGGACAGGCATCAAGATTGATAAAATCTAAAATTATTTATTTTGGAAGCTTTTATATATGTATTATGTACCATAATTCAAAGTTACTGTAATAATAATATTAGTTTTAAGCCAATAAACATCACAATCACTATTTTTTATGCTTTCTTATAACTGTTATTAAAACAAGCAAAACTCTTCATACAGTATTGCCACTCACTGCAAGCCAGAGTAATCAATAGATGCCAGAAGGTTTGTGCACAAAATCCCCATCTAGTGCCTACTTATCCAATATCCCCAGACTAGTTTTGACTTGTGGCCTTCATCAGTAAGGAGCCTTGGATCTGAGAGCACTCCATCTAGATTTTAGGATCTAATGCAACCCTTCTAGCAGCCACCTTTTTTCTCTACTTACCTATAAACTATGAGACTTAAATTGAAAACACAATAATATTTTCAATCCAAGCTCATTAGCTTACATAGTCATATAGGTTTGAACTCAGTTCAGTACTATACATTTTGGTGTCTTTGGTTCTTCAATAACTGTATCCACCACTATCCTATTAGGCAGGATTGGTTTTAAGCCAATAAACAACACATGATCAGTATTTCTTATACTTGCTTATAACAGTTATTAAAACAGGCAAAACTCTCCATACAGTAGTGCCACCCTGTGCCAACCAGAGTAATCACTGGATTCCAGAAGGCTTGTGCATAAAATCCCCATCTAGTGCCTACTCATCCAATATCCCCAGACTAGTTTCTGGCTTGTGGCCTTCATCAGTGAGGAACTTTGGATCTGAGAGCAATGCATCTAGATTTGTTATTCAATTCTTTGCAAATCACATAAAATGACTTTTAAGAACTCTTTGTTTATACAGAAAAATAGCTGTAAATATGCACCTACCCTTAAAACATTTAGAGGCCATATTGTAGATGAGTTAATATTACCTGACTACCTATAGGCATGCATTATGGACAAATCATAAATACTGTGCTCATAGGTTAAAGTGATAGTGGTATTAAAGTAGTTTCTATTTTAAACATATTGGTTAAAAAACTGATATTTATGTATTAAAATGCAAAGTTTAAATAGCTGTTAATTATTATAAATTCCTATTTATATTTTCAAGATAGTTATATTACCAAGGCATGGAATTCTTTTAAATAAAGAGTTGTGATTGTGTTTAAGTCTGTTCCAATCTAAATTGAGAGATTAAAGTGAAATATATTTTTGTTATAATACAAATATGAGAAAAATATAATTACTATAAGTATTAATTTTATACTTTTATTAATTTAATCAAGGCATCTGACTCACTTAATGAAAAATGTTTACATACTGATTAAAAATAGATAGATGATGTCTGAATTGTATTCATTTTACACAGTTTATGCTTAACATGTGATGAAAAATTTATTACTTATGATCTGAAGGGTTTGATGCTGATAGAGAAATCAAGTCTAAAGCTTAAGATCCTCAAAGCATGTCCAGCTCCATTACTTCCAATGTTTGAAGTTAAACTCCAAGCAAGTAAACCATTTGATTTGTCTGTTTTTTATTTATTAAATGCTGCATCATTTAAATTTTTAAATGCAGTATCAATACAATAGAGATTATACAAGTATCTTCCCCAAACTCCAAACTTATCAAGATATTTATATTGGTTCTTATTCTTCGTAATCGAATAAATATCAAAAATAAAAACTGCTGAAGATATATATTTTTTTAGCTATTTGATAAAATATCCAACTGTGTTTGAACATTAATTATTAAAAATATTTTGAACTCAGACTTTCACACCACCCTCGACCATCCATGCTATCTCATGCCACTGAAATACTTGATCATGCACATGGCGAAAAGTTAAATAATCATCAATATACATATTTCATGCTAAACCAGCACTTGCCAGGGGATCCATATTATCATCTCCACACATATATACAATCATGATTCTGTATATTTGTAGAGATGCTGACAAGTACTGGTTTAGCATGAAATGCGTATATTGGTGTGTGATCCAGATTATCATCTCCACACATATATACAATCATGTATATATGTGTGGAGATGATAATATGGATTAACTGACAAGTGCTGGTTTAGCATGAAATACATATATTGATGATTATTTATCTTTCCGCCATGTGATTGTGTACATGTGTGGAGATGATATTCTGGATTAACTGACGAATGCTGGTTTAGCATGAAATACGTATAATATTGGTGATTATTTATCTTTTCGCCATGTGTATGATCAAGTGTATCAGTGGCATAAGATAGCATGGATGGTTGAGGGTTGTGTGAAAGTCTGAGTTCAAACCCTCTATATATTACATATAGAAGTGCAAGTATAAAAAAGCCTGTATTCTAGAAAAAAAATCATATTTTAAAAATATTTTAAATATTGCTTTCAAAACATTAATATCAAACCGTAGATATTTTTTTGAGCTGGAAAGGTGATCAGTCACCTGTGTTTTTTTACCTTAATAAAAAAAAAAAAAGAGTAGCACGATTGCTAGCATATCTAGAAGCCAAGAAAATAAAGTTGTTTTTTAAATCTGTTCAGATTAAAAATTCTATCAAAAGTTTACAAGCATTTTGATATCTGTCTCATGAATTCACTACTAGTTGTTCTAAAAATAGCTGTATTATGAAATTGTAAACAAAATTAAAACTAATGTATATGATATCCCTGTTTAACAATAACTTTTATTTTAAATACTTAATCATTAGTAATAATTATTTTTTACATCCTTTCATGAGATTTCTAACTGAAATTATTTCCTCTTCATATGTATATATGTTTCTTCACACTTCATGTTTTGTATAAAAATAAAAATAAAGCGATTAATAAATGGGAAAAAATATTTAAAAGAACTTATAATCGAGCTATTGTTTAATCAAAAAAGAAAGTAAAATTTTATGAAAATAAATGTGATATATAATATATAGGGTATATGAGCACAGACTTTCACACAACCCACCACTCTCCACTCTATCTAATAACACTGATACACTTAAGCACATATATTCTGAATAGATAAATAATCACCAATATACATATTTCATGCTAAACCAGCAATCATCAGTTGCTCCAGATTATCATCTCCCACACATTTATACTATAAGTGCTCAGATATATATTAAGATAGGCAATCTTCATACTTTAATGAACAGGCTCCAATCTACTACACACTCCAACTCTTCAACCGTCCATCCAATTGAAAATCTGATGATGGAATGCTCGAAGGCCACCCTGAGGCCGAGATTCTTGTTATAAATATGATGTAAAGTAAAATTAAAATTGTATTATTCACTAAAGATTAACTTATTTGAAGGTATAAACGAATACGTCAATGAAAAATTATCAAGAAGACCAATATTAAACAATTTTTTGAAAAAAAAATTAAAAAGCATATTTTAATAATATTAAAGTATTACATATTCCAGTCAAAATGAGTCATAGATCATATGACCCTATACTCTTAAGCTTGTAAGTTATAAACAATGAGGATTGCCAATTCCTCAAAAGCTTTGTGATAAATGCTTAGCTAGAGAAAGCATTTAAAATATCTCTGTCAAGACCCCCCCCCCAAAGGTCTAACCATGGCTTCGTGCTCTGGCATTCCTCAGAAAGGTGCTGGGGTAGGTTGGCAATCCTCATTGTTTATTAAATATTCTAATTTGTTAACTAAATCTATGTTAGCATGAATTTCTTATTCAGCAATGTAAATAATTATTTATAATAAATATTTGTTTGTTTTTATTTTTTTTCTAGTTTGTGTATAGAGAAATGACGGTTACTCTTTTTTATACTAAAATTCTATATTTATTATTTGTTTGCCTCAAAAACTACACTTTCTTACATCGCCCTGCTTACAGCATATATATATATCATTCATCAACCATTATTAATCCACTACAGGATGAAGATCTCATTAAGTTCAACTCATCTTCAATATCTAGCATTGGTGGTCGAGAGGTCAGCATGACTGCCTTGCACTAGCAGGCAGTTGCCCGGGTTGCGGGTTTACGTCCCAACCGATGCTATGATACTTAAATATATATATATATAGCTTCTTTTCTTTACATCACCCAAACACACTTTCTTATTTCATTTATTCATCTCATGTGTGGTCTCTTTCTAGTCTTTTACAAATCTCTTGAAATCCAGTTTACGTTTTAACTATCCATCTACTATCATCTCATAGAAATATGTCCAGTCCAACTCAACTTCTATCTCTTAATTCTTTCAATGATGTCAATAATACCTCTCTGACCCATGTATTTCATTTTCAAATTCTCATTGTCACTCCTAACATGTTCTCAATATTTCATTGAGTGGTTTAAAGTATCTGTATTGCTCTTCTGTTAGGTACTCAAGTCTTAGATTAGTAAATAAAACTAGTAAAAGACATTTTAATAAAATATTTATTTTATACAGTGTCATAGCATCGAATGGGAGGTGAACCCACAACAACCGTCTGCAACCAACTTCTTGTTTGCAAGGGGCTGTGCTGACCTCTCAGCTAACAATGCTTGACATATAGTGCTATGTTTATAAACTGTAATATTAATAATCAGCGATAAAACTAATGCACATGCGCTTTGTGAATTTTTAACTATAAATAAATACTCTCACTTCCAGACACAAGATAAAGGCTTTATGAAAAAATAGAATGAATCATTTATATTTTTGATCTAAACTTTTATGTATGAAAAAGTCTTAGGTATTCATTTATAGTTAAAAATCCACAAAGCGCAAATGCATTAGCTTTATCGCTAATTATTAAAAGACATTTATTAAATACCTTTCTTTTTAAATACAGGCATATTTCCTTAATTTAAGTTATTTCTATCAAAAACACTTCAATCAAGTTTAATTCTATAACCAATTTCATCCGTTATGTTTTCATCTGTATTAATAACTTGACTAAGGCACTTGTAGTTCTTCTAATTCATTATTATCAATCATTTTTGTTTTTGAAAAAATCCATTGAATATTATTTTAGTCTTTTTAATATTTAGTTTTAGTCCTACTTCATTACTTTCATCTAATAACATTTGCAACATTTCCCAAAGCTCTAAAGTATTATTTGCAAAAATAATTACATCATCTGCAAAATATAAATGACTTAAATAATCTTTATTTACTTTTATTCTTTCTCATTTTAATCCACAAAATATTTCTTACAAAATGGCTGTAAAAAGTTTTGGAGATATGAAGTCACACTGTCTTACACCCTTCTCAATGTTAATTTTACTAGTATCAATATGTAATCCAATTATTGCTATTTCATTTTGATAAATATTCTTCAGAATATGACAATATCCTATGTCTATATCTTCATAATTCAATGCTTTATTAAAGAAATTCTTATAGAATCTAATGTCTTTTCATAATCTACAAATCCAAAGCACAATGGCAACTCATATCCATTAGTCTTTTTTATAACTCTTTTCAGTAATTGTATATAACCCACATGCACAAAATAAAAAAGTGTGTGTATATATATATATATATATATATATATATATATATATATATCATAAATTAATAGAAATATATGTTATTTTTATATAGTATATAGAATCACTATTTATATCAATAATATTATATGTGTGAAAGTATTGGAATTATTTCTCATGAAAAATATTTTTTAAGCTTTATGAGAGCCTGAGCAAGATATGGAAGATGTAACATCACCCTTATCTTTTTTAAAATGGGATTTAAGAGTATGTGACTGAAAAGGGAATTATTTTAGAACATAATGTCACCTGCAAACATTGTTTGCAATATAAAATGAACTTTACCTACCAATAATTTGCACCTGTGATGTATCTATGCAAAATAATAATTCCACAAAGTGGTCATCAAGATTCTCTAAACTAAGACAGTTCCATGTTTCACACTTTGGAGATAAAATCTAAGTTGACATAACCTCTTTTTTTTTACTATTGCTAGGCAAAATCTGTCAAATGGTTTGGAAAAGTGTGACTAAAAATTTATTTTATCACACAATCAATAGACTGTGTTTCGAACTATTTTAAAACTACCTGGCCTCCATGATTCTTATGTTTGTGTAACTGTAACTTTTGGACTCATTTTAAAAACTAATAATTTTAAAATTGCAGCTCAACCATATCTTATTAATAGAATTCATGATAGACTGTTTTCATAGGTATTTAATTACTGTACAGTCTCAGAATACTACGATTTTCTACCATTGTAGTACTTCTAACATATATTTCTTTTTTAGTGAATACAACCTAATTGTTTGAACAATTGATGACCTCAATAAAAAAGAACAAAAAATTTAAAACCCTTATATATTCAAAAGGTCATCATTTATTCTCACAGGCACCTGTCATATATTCATTATATTTCTCTAAAATTCTACTTATGAAATATTACATTGACATTTTTTTTCTATTTCTGGACTGCTCAACATAAAGCCATATAACTGCTGATTACTTATCCAAATCCTATATATTAAACAAATATGAACTTCTAAGCTTAATACTAGCACATATTTGAATGTCGCATCAAACAATGGAATTAAATTTAAATAAAATAGCAATAAAACATTTTGAATAAATATAATTGTTAAAATTTTAGTATTTTCGTCATTTAATGATTCTGCCTAAAATTATTTTCGCTGAAAACTTGCTATGTTTTATTTATCTTTGCGGTCTATTAAAGGAAAAAATATAAAAATATATTTGCTTATTTTTTATTTATTATGCTGTTTTAATAGCATTTATTTACTTTAAAAAAATTGCAAAAAAGCGAACGAGGAAAGATTGTTTTTTGAAGGTTGGAACTCTTACTGTTTTGATTGCCGTTGTACGAGTTGCTATTTTTTTTTTTTTTTTAAATAACTGGTGATTTAGAGACAAACATTAGTAAAAACTGAAGCTGATTTTATATATTTCTAACTGATTTTAAAAACATTATTATAGACTATTTAATGTTTATGTTTACAAAATAAAACGTATAATTTGATAATTTATTTTAATGATGAGTAAATTATCATATTATAGCATTGATTTGCAATTTTCATCTTTCTGTACATTTTTGGTGTATTCACGTATCCATATGTAATCATTAACTTTTTTTTATTTTTGACGGAATGTTCTCACGTGATGATTACGTTTACACAAAAAATCACATGATTGTATACACTAGCACAATAATATTTATATATATAAAAAATGGAACCATAAAATTGTTGAACTTAAAATTTTCTTTGAATACAAATATAATGTATATATTGAATTTTAGATGTAATTAGAAGGGATTTGAACACAGACTTTCAAGCAACCTTTAGCTATTCACTCCATCTTATATATTTAAATATAAACTGAGCACCGATTATATATATATATATGTGGGAGATAATGAACAGGACCAACTGATGAGTGCTGGCTCAGCACGAAATACAAATATTGGAAATCAATTATCTTTTTCTCATGTAAGTGGTTATGTGTATAGGTTATATAAGTTGGAATGAATAGTTGAAAAGTGCTTGAAAGTCTGTGTTCAAATCCCCTCTAATTAAAATTTTCTTGTAATTTTATTTTTATATTTTTTACAACATAGTATGATAATTTATTTGTAATTATATGAGTATTAAATATAAAATAGGTGGTCGAGAGATCAGCGACAGCTGCTTTACAAGCAGTTGTCCCGGGTTTGTGGGTTCGCTTCCCTGCTGATGCTATGACACATGAGAAAATAATAATAATAATAATAATTAATATTGTATTGTATTTTTCTTTTAGTTTGTTTTTTTGTATTTGTAAACTCAATTTTGTAAATAGAAATTTGCTATTTAAGTTTGAATATTAATTAATTATTGAATTATATTCAATTAATTTCTATCGTTTTTGAAATTTTAATCTAATATATTTGTGTAAAAACAAACTAACAAAAACTTTAATGAATAATATCTCTGTAGTGAAATTTTCACTACACCACTTTCATGCAAGGTAGGGACTGATTTCTATCTACTTTTAACATATTGCGAAGGAGTGTATTCATAAACATATGTTGTATAATGAAGATTACTCTACAGAAATATTATTCATCATTGGATAATCTCTAGTCTAATGAATGTCTAATAAAAATTATTAATAAAACAAATATCTTATTGTATTTTTTGATAAATAATTTTTAAAAGGTTACAATCGGAGATACCGATAGTTAATATTCTGCTAAATTGAATTTGAGGAAATGCTCGATACTTACTGTGTATATTATAGACCTGATGCAGCAACTATTGAAAATAGATGCTACAAATAATTTTTAAAGCACTAAACATCACATGATCACCATCTCTTATACTAGCACATAATTGTTATTAAACAAAGCAAAACTCTCCATACAGTAGTACTACCCTGTACCAACCAGAGTAATCAATGGATGCCAGAAGGCTTGTGCATAAAATCCCTACTAATACTACTGTATGGACAGTTTTGCCTTGTCAAATAATTTTGGATTAAAAACAACTTTTGATTAAATTATGAAAACAATGTTTCTACTTATTGTGCAAAATTAGATATCCTTTTAGATTTTTTATTGTATTGTATAGAGATCTGTTTAGAGAAGATATTGGCTGATCAACTAAAAAATATTTGATCAATTCCGAAGTGTTGTACTATAATAAGAATAATTACAACTAACTATCATAGCCATATATATATATTCTAACCTCCCCCACCGCTCGTCCTCCAAAATTATATATTATGTTTAAAATTTACGAATATATTCCGGGTTCTAGCTCAGTTAACAAATAAATAAATGAAATATTCAGCATTAATTAAAATGATTACTAGCTCTAATTTTTAAAATACAAATACGGTTATATTTTTAAAATGAATTAACAAATATTTACTATTTTCATGAGACATGGAGTGACGATACGGGGAACGAGATAGACTACATTGAGATATTATCCACATGATACTATCTCAATGGCATAAGAACACTATTCCCCTTTTTACTATACCAAATAACTAACTTATAGTATTCTTACGACTTTCTAAGCTCTTTTCACTACGATTAAAATAATAATTATGTCTTAATATTCTTTATAATAAGAATCTAGCTCAATTAATTAAAATGAAGAAAATAAATAAAATAAAATAAAATTCAAATCTCAGGTTCATAAATTGTATTCTAACTGATTTAAAATTACGGTAGTAAACTATGAAAAGGGAATTTTATGTCATAATCTACTACACAGCAACTAACAATAATAAAAATAATAATAACAACAATAGTATAATATAATCTTATTTCTTCCTAAATGAAATAAATAAATACGTACGTGGTAGTATTTTAATAATCTGACAACAGAATACGTGTGGCAACATTAGCATATAATTTAATGTAATATTGTGGCAACCGACTTATGACCAATAAATAATATAAAATTATGATCTTTTAATTTTTTTAATATACCAATAAATTCTCAAAATTATTATAACACTTTTATGTTTACCTTTTTGTGCAAAAACTATATGTCTGTTTCAATTATAAATGTATCGTGATATCATGCATCCATGTGGAGAAATAACAACGAGGACACAAAACTTTAAAATAAATTTACAACAAAGTTTATTAATAACATAAACAAATAACAATATTTTACATTATGTACATTGGATATCCTTACTCTCCTATCTAAACTTAGTTTCCTAGTTTATAAAAAATGAAAATCAAACTTCTATTTATTTTCTTAGTTAACTCTTATCTTTTAAATGCTTAAGAAAATACAGTATTATTATTATTGGATTTCTTATTATGGTTAGCTTGTTACAAAATGTATTTCTTATCGGATTATCATTAACACTTTGTATCCCTACTATTATTAAAATTATATTTTTACAAAATTACATTCGTAGTAAACATTCTACAAAACAATAAAATTCTAGTTTTATATTGGTTGTATGGAATCCTACAAATTCAAAAACATTCTTCTACATTCGGTATTAAGTTTTATTGTTCATTATCCGATGTTTATTAATCCTAATATACTCATTCAAGCCTTACTTCGGATGATATAATTACAACTATTAACATACCATGCACAAGTATATGTTTATTACACATTATTGAATTATTTTCTTAATAAATATGCAATATTTATTTTCTAAAATATTATTTAAAACATTCAAATTTTATTATCACTTTTAAAAAAAAACTTTGTTTAGATTTCTCTTTTTTAAAAATCTTATATTCATTTCCGAATTAATTTTAAACTGTATTATATGATTCTTTCTCTCTTTATGATATTTTGGACTTTCACTTTTAAAATTACACAATTCTAT
This sequence comes from Epiperipatus broadwayi, assembly GCA_028023455.1. Taxonomy (NCBI): domain Eukaryota; kingdom Metazoa; phylum Onychophora; class Udeonychophora; order Euonychophora; family Peripatidae; genus Epiperipatus; species Epiperipatus broadwayi. The sequence continues at coordinate 10,540,378 of JAQFVV010012407.1, forward strand.
ACATTCCAGCAAATAAACTATTCTTACATAAACGATAACATATCTTCAATTCTATTTTATTCATTATTTCTTTGAAAATATCTTTCTGACGATGCAGATTCACGAAATAAGGATAGCGAAGATAGATGCATAGGATCAAAATATAACTAGAATATTACTCATCATAAACCTTGACAATAATGGCACAGTGAATTAAAAGACACTATAGAGGAGTGACCTTTATCTGTCTACCAACCTCTATTATAGGAGTGATGCTAAAGCTATTTCTTCAGCTTTATTATAACATCAAAAAGTTTAAAGATATGAAAAAAAAAAACACTGTCCAAACTATATGTGTTCAGTCATAGGGCTTAGTTAACTATACTGAAATCACACAAACTAAATATGATCCAAATACTTTATTTTTCCTATTTCTTAACAAAAACATCATCTTGGTTTCCTCTCCACTAGTACTACCAAGTCACTATCCGATCTTATTTCTCAAGATTTTTCTATACAGTACATCGACAAATACCTATCTGCATTTCTAACAATAATAAAATTCATTTATTTCAAAACTATTCCGCTGTTCTATAAGAAAATCTTTTTACTACTTTCCTCGTATATTTTATCATATACAAACTATTTTAAAATATCTGAATACTTTATCACATGAAAGTTCAAAAGAATCACACAATTGTTCTGTCGAATTATATTATTAATTATACTTTAAATAACTTATTGCATGCATATTCAGAATTACTCCTATCTCATAATATGTTTTAAAATGTTGTATAAAATGTGTACATATAATTTAAACTTTCACACATCATTCTTAATCAATAGATGATCTAAAAAAAAAATACATTATGCATTATAAATAAATATCAAAATTACCAAACGATCTTTATCTTCTCGATCGCGTTCTGTAGGCTTCACCATCCCATTGATTCTTGTAGATATAAGACTTCCATACATACACTTTATTTTTAAAACAATATTTCTATCATTCTATTAAGCTATTATATTTAATTTTTTAATATTACTAAATTTATGTTTATATGTTTTCCCTAATCTCACATAACATTTTATATTTTAAAATAAATTAGTAAAAAATATTTAAATTATATTTACGGTACTTCTTCATCAAACTTTCTTGAACCGTTCATATTAAAGCTAAAAAAAAAATGTATATTATTTCTTCTTCAGTCACTTAATGTTCTATTTTAAAGTAAAACAATTATTACTCTGTTTAATAAATATTCATAGACGACAATCCTTGGTTTTCACAATATTGAATACAATTATTAATTCATGATATCAATTTATCCTGTAAAGAAAAACGTCTCCATATTCTCTTCTAATATTGTCTGCTAATATTTTCCCGCGCGACTTTTACGATGCATCCTCTAGGTACTTTTATTTAAATATTCAATAAATTTTTCTGTTTTCCATGGATCCATTTTCATTAAGTAATTTAATTTTATATTTTTTTAAATCAAGCATTTCCTCCATTGAATACTTTATAATATTTTTTTTAATTCCTCTTAGATAAAGTTTTTTCTGTTCCTTTCCATAAAACACATAATAGCACTTTCATATTATTCTATTACTTTTTTTCTTTCTTTGAAAATTCTGGTACTATATTTTTATAATGTTTCTTTTTAAAAGATAAACATTCTTTCTTCATTATACTTTTACATAATTTTTCTTTATAATAAAAACGCATATTAAATTTTTCCATAGAGAAGAATAAAATAACTTCAAAGTAGCCTTATAAATTTGTGCGTCATAATTTTTTCCTGACGGCAAGTAACTTCTCTTTTAAGTTTTCGTATAGCGTCCCAATTATATTTCTCTGAGTTATAATAATAAGTTTCTGGTTGAGCATAAATAAAGCTGTATTAAGGCACTTTCCAAATATTTTTCCCTTAGCAATATTTTTAGGTATTTTTCCCTGTACTTCCATTTTACTGTAGGGTTTTGGTTAAACTTGAATAAAATATCCTGGTAAGATAACTTTTAAAATTAGCAATCCATGTAGAGGCAGTCAAAATATATTATATGTTACAAAAGAACTTTTAAAATAAATACAAAATTTTAAATTTATATCACTTTTCTAGCTACGGTGTTATCAGCTAAAAAAATATGTTACTTTCTCTTTCACTTACACATTACTTCTCCTCCCGCTCCGTCTAATTCTTATATTTTGTCTGCTAAATTACCTCCGTTGATTGGTTAATGACTTTATTTTAGCGCGAACAAATTTACACATTTTAGTTTTATAACAGACTAGACTTTTAAAATAAAGAATTGATGACGTAATGTCTTAAATATTATTTAGACTAGTATTTTTAAATTCAATTATAGTTTTATCAAAATTATTTAAACTTTAAAAACAATTATTAAAATAATATTTAATATTTCAACTTTTACTTTAAGGATCGATGGCAATTATATTTAGTTTCATAATTCACAAACTTTATTATTATTCTAACAAGTGTGTGTGTGAAGGTATATAATATACAGTCACGTGTTTACTAACTTTATCAAATGATTTTTTATTTACGTCTCGGTCTAAATTACCAAAACTGATATATTTTATAAAAAATTTGGAAAATAATTTAAAAATGTAGAACTAAATATAATTCTCACCATCCTAAAGTTTATTTTAAAATATACTCTATTAATTTTGACTATTAAATATAATTATAACACTACATATAGCATTTATTTAATTTATTAGTTTTAAAATATTATACTCAAATTATTAATATACTTTTAAACTATTTATAGCTGTATTATTTTATATGGCCAGCTTTTACAACCATAAGCAAGGATATAATTAAGCTTTATTTAACTGTTTTCCTTTAAAATAATCTATTACATTTTTATATACCAGGTATTTTCAGCTTTAAATTGTACTATAAAATCTAATTATCCTACTATTATTTATATATCATACAAATATAACTTAAAATTTAAAATTTTTTAGTAATTGACCTTTCTACCTTATTATGACCTATAGATAAGGGCACATAACTTCCCCCTTCGAATAAAAAATTTTAAATTAAACATCTAGTTTAATACCTATTTTATTCATTAATACTCTTCATTTTATTATCTGCTACAACCAAATTCCATCTTATACTACTCAATACAACAGAATACACTGTTTGTTATACAAATTTATATAATATCTGGACACTAAACTCAGACTTTGAACTATTAATACTTATAAAAAATTTTCTACACTTCTGATGGGTATGGGATTAAACTTCTAGCGTTATATGTCCCTTTTTCACCATCTGGTGTAGATAATACAAAAGCATTTTCTCCCACTTTTCTCAAAATCTTGTACGGACCTTCATATAATTCTAGAAATTTTCTAAATTGATTTCTTTGTAGGTTGCTAACATGGGGTGTTCTAACAAGAACTAGATCATCAATTTTGAACGGATGTGGTCTATTATGGGCTTGCTTTACTCTTTTAGCACCCATAACATGTAGCTTTACTTTGGCTTGATTTAAGTCATGATTTCTATCTATTGGCTCTCTTATCAAAGGTATAGGTGTTTGAATTAATAACTTTTCATGCTTGCCATAGTGTAGACGGAATGGTGTAAAGCCTGTGGATTCATTGCAAGTACTATTTATATACCTGACAACCTCAGAGAGTTTATGGACCCACTGTTTATGATCATCAGCTACATAAACCCTGAATAATCTACCGAGCTCCCGCATAACACGTTCGCAAGGATTAGACTGCGGATTTCTAATGGAGCTCATAACATGTCTGAGGTGTTGAGTTCGAATCCACTCATTCCATCTACTAGATATAAAGGCAGTTGCATGATCAGTAAGAATTATTTCTGGCTTTCCAACTAATGGAAATTGATACTCAAGCATATATTTAATTACATAATGAGCGCTGGTTTTAGGTACTGGGTAGGCTGAGACTAATTTACTAAAAACATCATACGTAACAAGTATAAATTTTTGACGATTGAATGGTGGCAGAGGCCCATAAAAATCGATCGCTAATAATTCATTAGGACGATCTGGAATAATGGGTTGCATGATTCCCACGTAAGATTTACTACAGTGTTTAGATTTTATACATATTTTACACGTTTTAATCTTTTTAATTACGCGCTTGTACATTTTATTCCAAAAAAATATCGATTTTAATACATACATAATTTTTGGTGCTCCATAGTGCCCATAGCTACTATGAACATACATAATTAGTTTATCAATCATGGAGTTAGGGACAACTATCCTCCATGATTCTCCCTGATTATAATTTATATTGTACATAAGCAAATTTTGATACATTTTATATTTATTAAAAATCATTTTAATGCGTTTATTTTTACTATTTATATTATCATGATTATTTAAGATAGTCATGATCCTATTTAATCTCATATCCTGACTCTGAATCATAGTGAGATTTTTATAATCATCAGCTATGGATTCATCCCTAACCAAATCTATGTTACTGATAATAATGTTTTGATTATCAGGATTTTGTGACATTAAACAGATAGGGTGGCGGCTAAGAATATCAGCAGGGATATTCTGTCTCCCTTCAATATAAAGTACTTTATAATTGAATTGTTGGAGATACAAGCTCCACCTAATTAGTCTCTCATTACTGAGGTAGCTTTTATTTAAAAACTCTAAGCTTCTATGGTCGGTCAATACAATCACAGTAGAACCTAGTAAGAATTGTCTTAATTTCTGAAAAGCCCAAACAATAGCTAGGGTTTCCTTTTCAGTAATAGTGTAGTTCAACTCAGCACCTCTTAGATGTCGGCTCAAGAAGTACAATACATGAGGTACCTGATCCTCATCGAGTTGAAATAACACTACACCCAGACCATAGTAACTACTATCTGTTTGCACATAAAATATTTTATTGAAGTCAGGATAACTTAAAATTACGCGTTTTAAAAATTTATCTTTAATTAAATTAAATTCACGGTCATGATCAGGGGTCCACCTCCACCTCTCAATCTTTTTTAGTAATTTAGATAAATGTATGGTGTCCTCGGCAAAATTTTTATAGAAGCGGTTGTAATAATTACATAACCCAAAAAAAGATTTCAGCTGTTTTACCGTTTTTGGTGTGGGGAAGCGCTGAATAGCTGCTATCTTTTCTGGATGGGGCTGGATGCCATGCTCACTGATTAAGTGTCCCAGAAAAGTAATTTCTTTCGCTGCTATTATACACTTCTCCAAATTAATTTTTACATTTTTTGCAGTGCATTCACTAAAAAACATTTCTAAATGTTGGAGATGCTCTTCTAAACTGTCAGAAGCAATGACGATATCGTCCACATACATGACAATTTTTTCTTTTAATTGCTTTGAAAAAATCATGTCCAAACATCTGATTAAGCCAGCACCGCTATTAATGAGACCAAAAGGCATCCGTCTGAAAACATACGACTGGCCTTGAAAACGAAATGCTGTGTATTGCTGATCATTCTCATGTAACGGTATTTGCCAATAACTAGCTGTTAAATCAAATGTAGAGAAAATTGACCTCTTATGAAACTTAGTTAGGAGCTCATGTACAGGTGGAGGAATGTCACGCTCTGGTACAGTTATAGAATTCAACATGCGAGCATCTAAACATACCCTAATATTGCCATCCTTCTTCTTTACAATAACCAATGGGTTTACGTAAGGAGAAGGGCACTTTTTGATTATATCCCACTCTAGCATCATGTCTATTTGACTCTGTACCTCGTCCTGATATTGATATGGGATCGGGTACATCTTTTGATGGAAAGGATCATTACACTTCAACTTAATACGATGGGTATATCCCTCTATTATACCAGGGATTTTAGAAAAAATGCTTTTAAAGCTATACATTAATTGATATAATTTTTCATTTAATTTAGAATCGACTGCATAAATATGTTCAATTTTTGCTTTTATGCTAGCATCAATCAATGTATTATGGATGCATAGTAATTGATTGGAAAGGTTATGCACACCATATTCAAAATTAAGCCTTTCCTTCTTACAAGTAAAAATTTTGTTATAAAAATCTATTTGACAATCATTTAAAATCATGAAGTCAGCACCTATTATGGCTTCATGTATCAATCCAGGCATAATAAGAAAAACATGCCCAAACTCTGTATTATTAATTTTGAAGGTAATCCAAACTTGTTTATTTGTTAACTTAGTTCTCTTTCCATTTGCTAGAGTTACATGTATTGGTTTTACTGGCAGTGAAGGTATATCACCTTTTATGCATACCAGATTTTTATAAGTTGACTCTGATAATATGGAAGCTTGGCTTCCAGAGTCAATCAATGCTTCAACTTTTATATTTTTAATGTTTAAAATTACAACCGGACATTGATACGTAATAGGTGGTTCACCTATCGCAAAGGGTTCTAAGAAATCAATGTCTACATCCAAAGTATTTAGCATCCACATCTGATCGTTCCCCATTTCGTTAGCACCTGGTCCTTGCAAAGAGGAACTAATCCACAAAGACCTCTTTAGTTTAACTTTTTCTCACTTGTTTTTGTATTGGGTTTCTTTAAAATAGTAGTAATACCACTAGTAGAGGGTTGGTTATTTTGCAACTCTACCCTACTTCTAGATTTGTCAAATCTAACAGCTTTCTTAGCATATGGATATACCCTATTTCTATCACTAGAACTATATCTTCTTTTAAAGCCTATTTGATGCCTTTGATTATTATAGTCAACATTGATATTAGACAATGGATAGTTATTTCTGTCTCTATTTGTTTTAAATCTATTATCTATAGATGTTTCAGCATTTTCTAATGCATCTAATACTTCTGACACCTCTTCTATAGAATAACGGTCCGCTGCAATTAATAGTTGCTCCACATTTCTGGGCAAATTGTGTCGTATTATTCTTACTATCTGTCCTTCAGATAATGGACATGCTGTTAGTGTTTTTAATCGAATAGCCTGACTCCTAAAGAAACTAGTATAGCTACCTTTATTCGATTGATATTTTTCCTGAGTTATCTGGAACCTAATGCTATCTTGCTTGTCAGCGTTCCAGAAACTACCTGTTATTAAACATCTAAAGTCACCATAGGTATTTGGCCTCTCAAAAAGTGAATGCCACCAATCTTTGGCAGTACCTCCTAAGTGATTACTACAGATGGCCAATTTTTCCCTTTCAGTTAAAACACATATTGAAAATAGTTCATCTAAACTATTTAGAAACTCATATGGATTTTCGGCATGGTCACCTCTAAATGGTTTGATCCTCATAAAGCGTAATGCCATCGAGTTATTTGTTCCTCCCTCACAACTAGTATTTCCTTTAATTATTCGGCTGTCTATTTCTTTATTATTATCAGATTCTATTTGATTATCTTCCTCCTTTCTTATATACTCTACTTTATCTATTGGAAATGGACTTTTATATTCTTCATCTTTACTATGCGATGCTTTTACTTTACCTAATTCTAACGTTTGATTGCTAATGGATTTTATCTCTTCTATTTGTTCGTATACCTGTTGTAATTTTCCTTCCAAATTTACCTGTCCAATCACTTGATCTATGTATATCTTTTGTTCCTGTCTAAACCTATCTAAGTTTTGATCTATAGCTTCCTTATACTCATTACTATTTCTCTCTACTTGCATTACTTGTTCTTTTACGTCCTTTTGTAAGCGCTTTAAATTCTCACCTATTTTGGACCTGTACTTCTGATCATCTTCCTTTCTAATATTAAAATCCTCTAATTTTCCCATCAAACCTTCTTCTATTTCTTCTTTTATATCTCTCCTATTTTGCACTACTAAATCATTAAACTTATCCACTAACTCTCTCTCCATTTCATCTTTCATCCTTATTCTACTCTGCATTATCTCTTCCTTTATCTCACATATTTCATTCTTAATATCTAATTTATTATTGTCAAACTCCTGTTTTAACTTGCTATTATTGGTCTGACATTGACTAATAGAATCCTCTATTTGCTTGTTTATACCTTTTATAGCAATTTCAGAAAATTCTGTAAACTTAGTCTTGAGCAATTCCTGATTATTACAATCTATTTGTTCTATTTCATCCCTTAAAGAATTAATAACTTTTTCACTATTGTCCAATCTTGATTCCAAGCCATTAAATTTATTATGTGTTTCCTCCTTAAAGTCTTCCATAGTCTTACAAGTATCATTGAGTTTTTTATTCATACTATCTATACACACTTTGATTTCATTACTATTTTTACTCATAATTTCATTGAGATATTCAAATTTTATATTACTCTCTTCTCTATTTCTATTTATATTTTCTTGAATCTCTTCTCTATTTTTTCTATTATCTTCTTGAATCTCTTCTCTATTTTTTCTATTATCTTCTTGAATCTCTTCTCTATTTTTTCTAATATCTTCTTGAATCTCTTCTCTATTTCTGCTTATATTCTCTTTAATCTCTTCTTTAATCTCTTCTCTATTTCTGCTTATATTCTCATTGATTTTTCTATTATCTTCTTGCATCTCTTTCATCATCAGTGCTATTTGAGACAATAAGAAGCTATCTACATCTCTTTTATGTGAGACTACTTCTTCTTCCTCTATTTTTAACTCCCTAATCTTTTCTTCTCCTTTTATTTCATCATCTGCAATTTGTACAATATTTGTAATTGTTTCTATATTAATGGTCTCTTCCGCTTCCCTTTCCTCCTCACAACTACTATCCACAATGAATTCAGATATTTCCTCTACTGAACTGTTATCTTGATTATCCATTTTTTTTCTTTATAATACTTTTTCCTCAAAATTTTATATCGCAATAATATGTTACTATTAACTTTTCATAAAATAGTTTCTTACCAGTTCTTTTATCTCATCCAACCATCACCCACAATAACTATAGACAATACCTTCTATACACCCTATACTATCTAACTAATTATAATAACAATAACAATTAAAATTATATGTGTCACAACGTCATTTCCCACATGCATGATTCACAAATACTTTGCACAAATTAAAACACTTTCAAATATATTTTTCAATAACACTTCAATAATTGACATGGTCATATTAAATACCAATAATCGTTAGCCACATATGCATATTTTAAATTTTGTTTGTCAATTGACCCACAATAGTATAGTACGATTTTTTAAACAATCAGATTATCTACCACATAAAATTGAAATTATTTTAATAACAAATACTTAGTTTACTTTAATAACTAAATCCTAATAATTATTTTTATAATCAAATATGAAATTATCTACTTCTGTAAAATATGTCTATTGACAATCTCCCGATTTACATGAACAAATTCAAATACTAAACTATATGTAACTCCACTACACATCGTGCAGTCTCATTGGAAAAGCAAAATTTAACCTTGTTAGTTGAATCCAACCTATCGATTGTAGTTCCAACTACACATCGTGCAACACGTTGGGCGATCACAATCTATCGATTGTAGTTCCAACTACACATCGTGCAACACGTTGGGCGATCACAATCTAACCTCCCCCACCGCTCGTCCTCCAAAATTATATATACTGTTTAAAATTTACGAATATATTCCGGGTTCTAGCTCAGTTAACAAATAAATAAATGAAATATCCAGCATTAATTAAAAATGATTACTAGCTCTAATTTTTAAAATACAAATACGGTTATATTTTTAAAATGAATTAACAAATATTTACTATTTTCATGAGACATGGAGTGACGATACGGGGAACGAGATAGACTACATTGAGATATTATCCACATGATACTATCTCAATGGCATAAGAACACTATTCCCCTTTTTACTATACCAAATAACTAACTTATAGTATTCTTACGACTTTCTAAGCTCTATTCACTACGATTAAAATAATAATCATGTCTTAATATTCTTTATAATAAGAATCTAGCTCAATTAAATAAAATGAAGAAAATAAATAAAATAAAATAAAATCAAATCTCAGGTTCATAAATTGTATTCTAACTGATTTAAAATTACGGTAGTAAACTATGAAAAGGGAATTTTATGTCATAATCTACTACACAGCAACTAACAATAATAAATAATAATAATAACAACAATAGTATAATATAATCTTATTTCTTCCTAAATGAAATAAATAAATACGTACGTGGTAGTATTTTAATAATCTGACAACAGAATACGTGTGGCAACATTAGCATATAATTTAATGTAATATTGTGGCAACCGACTTATGACCAATAAATAATATAAAATTATGATCTTTTAATTTTAACATACCAATAAATTCTCAAAATTATTATAACACTTTTATGTTTACCTTTTTGTGCAAAAACTATATGTCTGTTTCAATTATAAATGTATCGTGATATCATGCATCCATGTGGAGAAATAACAACGAGGACACAAAACTTTAAAATAAATTTACAACAAAGTTTATTAATAACATAAACAAATAACAATATTTTACATTATGTACATTGGATATCCTTACTCTCCTATCACAACTTAGTTTCCTAGTTTATAAAAAATGAAAATCAAACTTCTATTTATTTTTCTTAGTTAACTCTTATCTTTTAAATGCTTAAGAAAATACAGTATTATTATTATTGGATTTCTTATTATGGTTAGCTTGTTACAAAATGTATTTCTTATCGGATTATCATTAACACTTTGTATCCCTACTATTATTAAAATTATATTTTTACAAAATTACATTCGTAGTAAACATTCTACAAAACAATAAAATTCTAGTTTTATATTGGTTGTATGGAATCCTACAAATTCAAAAACATTCTTCTACATTCGGTATTAAGTTTTATTGTTCATTATCCGATGTTTATTAATCCTAATATACTCATTCAAGCCTTACTTCGGATGATATAATTACAACTATTAACATACCATGCACAAGTATATGTTTATTACACATTATTGAATTATTTTCTTAATAAATATGCAATATTTATTTTCTAAAATATTATTTAAAACATTCAAATTTTATTATCACTTTTAAAAAAAAAAACTTTGTTTAGATTTCTCTTTTAAAATCTTATATTCATTTCCGAATTAATTTTAAACTGTATTATATGATTCTTTCTCTCTTTATGATATTTTGGACTTTCAATTTTAAAATTACACAATTCTATACATTCCAGCAAATAAACTATTCTTACATAAACGATAACATATCTTCAATTCTATTTTATTCATTATTTCTTTGAAAATATCTTTCTGACGATGCAGATTCACGAAATAAGGATAGCGAAGATAGATGCATAGGATCAAAATATAACTAGAATATTACTCATCATAAACCTTGACAATCATGGCACAGTGAATTAAAAGACACTATAGAGGAGTGACCTTTACCTGTCTACCAACCTCTATTATAGGAATGATGCTAAAGCTATTTCTTCAGCTTTATTATAACATCAAAAAGTTTAAAGATATGAAAAAAACACTGTCCAAACTATATGTGTTCAGTCATAGGGCTTAGTTAACTATACTGAAATCACACAAACTAAATATGATCCAAATACTTTATTTTTCCTATTTCTTAACAAAAACATCATCTTGGTTTCCTCTCCACTAGTACTACCAAGTCACTATCCGATCTTATTTCTCAAGATTTTTCTATACAGTACATCGACAAATACCTATCTGCATTTCTAACAATAATAAAATTCATTTATTTCAAAACTATTCCGCTGTTCTTTAAGAAAATCTTTTTACTACTTTCCTCGTATATTTTATCATATACAAACTATTTTAAAATATCTGAATACTTTATCACATGAAAGTTCAAAAGAATCACACAATTGTTCTGTCGAATTATATTATTAATTATACTTTAAATAACTTATTGCATGCATATTCAGAATTACTCCTATCTCATAATATGTTTTAAAATGTTGTATAAAATGTGTACATATAATTTAAACTTTCACACATCATTCTTAATCAATAGATGATCTAAAAAAAAAATACATTATGCATTATAAATAAATATCAAAATTACCAAACGATCTTTATCTTCTCGATCGCGTTCTGTAGGCTTCACCATCCCATTGATTCTTGTAGATATAAGACTTCCATACATACACTTTATTTTTAAAACAATATTTCTATCATTCTATTAAGCTATTATATTTAATTTTTTAATATTACTAAATTTATGTTTATATGTTTTCCCTAATCTCACATAACATTTTATATTTTAAAATAAATTAGTAAAAAATATTTAAATTATATTTACGGTACTTCTTCATCAAACTTTCTTGAACCGTTCATATTAAAGCTAAAAAAAAATGTATATTATTTCTTCTTCAGTCACTTAATGTTCTATTTTAAAGTAAAACAATTATTACTCTGTTTAATAAATATTCATAGACGACAATCCTTGGTTTTCACAATATTGAATACAATTATTAATTCATGATATCAATTTATCCTGTAAAGAAAAAAAAAACGTCTCCATATTCTCTTCTAATATTGTCTGCTAATATTTTCCCGCGCGACTTTTACGATGCATCCTCTAGGTACTTTTATTTAAATATTCAATAAAATTTTCTGTTTTCCATGGATCCATTTTCACTAAGTAATTTAATTTTATATTTTTTTTAAATCAAGCATTTCCTCCATTGAATACGTTATAATATTTTTTTCTGATCCCTCTTAGATAAAGTTTTCTGTTCCTTTCCATAAAACGCATAATAGCACTTTCATATTATTCTATTACTTTTTTCTTTATTTTAAAATTCTGGTACTATATTTTTATAATGTCTCTTTTTAAAAGATAAACATTCTTTCTTCATTATTACTTTTACATAATTTTTCTTTATAATAAAAACGCATATTAAATTTTTCCATAGAGAAGAATAAAATAACTTCAAAGTAGCCTTATAAATTTGTGCGTCATAATTTTTTCCTGACGGCAAGTAACTTCTCTTTTAAGTTTTCATATAGCGTCCCAATTATATTTCTCTGAGTTATAATAATAAGTTTCTGGTTGAGCATAAATAAAGCTGTATTAAGGCACTTTCCAAATATTTTTCCTTTAGCAATATTTTTAGGTATTTTTCCCTGTACTTCCATTTTACTGTAGGGTTTTGGTTAAACTTGAATAAAATATCCTGGTAAGATAACTTTTAAAATTAGCAATCCATGTAGAGGCAGTCAAAATATATTATATGTTACAAAAGAACTTTTAAAATAAATACAAAATTTTAAATTTATATCACTTTTCTAGCTACGGTGTTATCAGCTAAAAATATATGTTACTTTCTCTTTCACTTACACATTACTTCTTCTCCCGCTCTGTCTAATTCTTATATTTTGTCTGCTAAATTACCTCCGTTGATTGGTTAATGACTTTATTTTAGCGCGAACAAATTTACACATTTTAGTTTTATAACAGACTAGACTTTTAAAAATAAAGAATTGATGACGTAATGTCTCAAAATATTATTTAGACTAGTATTTTTAAATTCAATTATAGTTTTATCAAAATTATTTAAACTTTTAAAACAATTATTAAAATAATATTTAATATTTCAACTTTTACTTTAAGGATCGATGGCAATTATATTTAGTTTCATAATTCACAAACTTTTTTATTATTCTAACAAGTGTGTGTGTGAAGGTATATAATATACAGTCACATGTTTACTAACTTTATCAAATGATTTTTTATTTACGTCTCGGTCTAAATTACCAAAACTGATATATTTTATAAAAAATTTGGAAAATAATTTAAACTTGTAGAACTAAATATAATTCTCACCATCCTAAAGTTTATTTTAAAATATACTCTATTAATTTTGACTATTAAATATAATTATACACTACATATAGCATTTATTTAATTTATTAGTTTTAAAATATTATACTCAAATTATTAATATACTTTTAAACTATTTATAGCTGTATTATTTTATATGGCCAGCTTTTACAACCATAAGCAAGGATATAATTAAGCTTTATTTAACTGTTTTCCTTTAAAATAATCCTTTACATTTTTATATACCAGGTATTTTCAGCTTTAAATTGTACTATAAAATCTAATTATCCTATTATTATTTATATATCATACAAATATAACTCAAAATTTAAAATTTTTTAGTAATTGACCTTTCTACCGTATTATGACCTATAGATAAGGGCACAATATATATATATATATATATATATATATATATATATATAATATTATGATTTAATGTCTGTATTTTTAAAACAATATAGTAATTATATAACTGAATATTTGTAAATACAGTAATTAAATAATTAAAAATTTTTATCCACTTAGGAGCGCTTTTGATTATCCAGTAATCTGTGTCAACTAAAGCTTTGAAATGCTTTCCCACAATTCCGTGATCTTAACGTTTGCTGCTTGCCTGTTAATTAAGTCATGTTTATATTTATATGTTAGCATAGCCTCCTTTATTTTTCTTTTATTGTTATTTTTTTCAATTTGCAATATTTTTACACTGCTAAAATTGAAGTCAAAACCATAAATACATGATTTATTATGGTCATAAAAAACAGATGGTGAAATATTATTATCTACTATGCAATTTTGTTTCGATTTCTGAACACGTTTTAATAATAGCAAGTGTTCTTTAGTTCTTTTTTCCAACATACATCTATATTCTCCTATATATTTACTGCCACACCTACATATCCATTTATAAATGACACAATTTTTATTTATAAATGAGGTTTTTATATATATATATATATATATATATATATATATATATGTAAAGGCAAGAAAAAAGTAAAATATTATAAATGGCCATAGGACTAAGGGCAAAATGTTGGGTAATAGTATAGTTTGTAAATAAATTATATATCGTTAATTCTCTTTTAAATAATTAGTTTTTCATATTTAGTAATTTACCAAAATATTGTGTAAGACATAGATTTCAGTTATTAATATTTGTTTTCTCTTACTTGGCATAATGCAGTAATAGAGAGATGGATTCTGGAGTTCATGTCCCTACATAGATTGTGATTTTTTTTCTATCACTTTGGTGCAAGAACTTCTTATGAACTCTCTGAATAATAAATCACTTGATTATTTTTTTATATTTATTCTGTTATTTTTAATTATTATTTTATTAAATGTTATATAAAATATTCTAGGCTTTGGTGAGACACATTTATGTCAGGAAAGATTTTGAACTGAAAGGAGACTGATTCCTCTTTAAAGCCAAAAAGGAACCAAGAAGGGAAAATTCCTAATGACTACTCCATACATTTTTGTCATTGAAGCACGTAGGCTGGCTGTTTACCAATGCACATCAACATGGTAGGTTTATTGACATTTTACCTGATAGTTCTTAACTGATATGTCAATTGAGTTTCCTTGAGGGTGGATTGAATGTGTGTGTGAATGAACTGTTTGTTTATAGATAATTATAATCATGACAAACAAAACTAAATTGTAAACAATGAGAATTGCCAATTCCTCAATAAGCTTTGTGCTAAATGCTTAACCAGAGCTAGCATTTAAAATATCTCTGCCAGGAACTCCCCCCCCCCCAAATGGTTTCATGCTTTGGCACTCCTCAGAGAGGTGCCAGGGTAGGTGCAAATACTAGATCTAAAAATACCAACCCAAAGCCAAGCACTTATCTAAAAGTTATCTATTGAGTGGAAAATCTGAAATTTTCAGACATCTACATGTCTTCAAACTCAGCTATCCAACTCAAATAGCTATATGGGGCTGATAGATCTTCAGCCATACCATATATTAGTAATCTTAGCAATATAACATTGCATAAGACTTAAGGCAGAGACTATAAATAGTCAAAATAAAAGTCATAGATCATCTCTGCCTTAAGTCTTATGTGATGTTATATTGATAAGACTACTAATATATGGTATGGTTGAAGATCTATAAGCCCCATATAACTATTTGAGTTGAATAGCTAGATTTGAAGACATGTAGGTATCTGAAAATTTTCAGATTTTCCATTCATTAGATAACTTTTAGATAGGTGCTTGGCTTTGTGTTGGTCTTTTTAGATCTAGTGTCTGAACCTACCCTGGCACCTCTCTGAGTAGTGCCAAAGCACAGGGGTTGGGGGGGGGGATTTCTGACAGAACTATTTTAAATGCTGGCTCTGGCTAAGCTTTCATCACAAAGCTTATTGAGGAATTTGGCATTCCTCATAGTTTATAACTTACAAGCTTAAGTGAATAGGGTCATGTGATCTATGACTCATTTAAAACTAAATTGTGACCCTTATTCCTAGGAGGGTGTAAAAGTTTTCTACCAAGGCTACATCTGGCAGCCAAATGTGGAAGTTAAGAATCCCTAGATTGCAGATTCAGGCTACCAATGGATGATGACTTCTTATTTACATATTTATAATTGCAGATTACTTTCAAGTGAAGAAAAATTGCAAGAATCAGAAAAAATGTTTAATATTAAACAGAGCATTGCTGGATTTTGTGAAGTTAGAAGGAAGGTGAAGAGATGATGTAAAAAAAAAAAGTAAAAAAGTGGAAGAACAACACTGTGGAAAGTGATGATATATCAGACAAATGCAGATAATTCAAATTTATGCCCCACAAAATCCCATTCTGATGAAGAATTACCAAGATTTTCATATTGATGTATAAAAAGCTTTTGATTGGTCTAAACGTTATTTCAAAATTGTCAAAAGTGATTTTAATGCTAGAATTGATAAACAATTGAAAGATGAAAGTGCTGCAGATAAATTTTGTTATGGTGATAGAAATGAGAGAGGAACATAGATTTGTGGAGTTTGCAGAAAAAGAGAAATTTTATATTATAAATTCTTTGTTTGAGAAAAATAGTAAATCGAAATAGACATAGAAACATCCAAATGAAGGTACAGCAGAGTTAGGTTATATTTGATTAATAGATAAAAGGCATTTCAAGATTGTAATATGCTTAATGAATTTAACACAGAAAGTGATCATCCATTAGAGAGATGTAAGATACATGTTATTGCAAAACTAGAGAAAGAGAAATTATTAAGAATAATTAGTATTTACAGTTAATATTCTGAACCTTCAGAAACATTCTAATGAATTTAAGTTAGAACTTGCAAATCATTTTAAAATATTAACAAATTTAGAAGATACTTCATATTAGAATTAAACCAATAGAAAGAAAACTAGTATACTATTAAGAACTGCAACAAAGATAACTTACAAAAGAAATGCAATCGACTAATAAATTTTTTACTGAGCAAGATAATGTACGAAGAAAAGAAGGAATGTAAAAATATATAAAAATGATCGATTCATTAGAGTTTTGTAAAATGGTAGAAAAAGAATTAATAATGATATAAGAAAACATAATTATGAATTAACAAGGAAAGCTATAGAAAAGAGTAAAGGTTTCAAAAGTATAAAACAACATCTTTTGATTAGTAGAAAAAATATTTCTGGAATAAGAAGAAAAGATTACTAAAAAAAGAGATATAGTGAAATGTGTTGAAGATTATCTAAATTGCCCAGGATTTTAAGTGAAGAAGTGAGATATGCAATTAAATCAATGAAGAAGAGAAAAGCTCTAGATAATGATAGAATTATAATTGATAAATTAAAAGAAGAAGTTGAATTTAAATAAAAGATAAATGTTGGTAAAGTTATATATCTAAATGATGAAGATGTACCAAAGAATGCAATCGTAACATCAAATACACTGAATTTAAAAGTGGTTTTAATACAGTGAATTACATCTAACTATTGAGATAAATTTATAGAAATGACTAATGGATATGAATTGTTATTAAGCTTTGGATTTGTAGAATATAATAGGCATTTGATTCTATAAGCATTTCTATAGTGAATAATGTATTGTATCATCAAAATATAGATTCTGATTTTTGTCAAATTCTAAAAAATATCAAAATGCAACATCGATAATTAGATTATATAGTGATACTAAGAAGATTGATTTTAAGAAAGATATATGACATGATGATTCCATATCTCCAACATGTTTTATAGCAATTTTAAAAGAAATATTTTGCGAATTGAATTGGAAAGATAAGGAAGTAAAAATAAATGGAGATTATTTAAATCATCTATATTTTTCAGATGATACGATTGTTTTTGAAAATGATACTTCAGAACTCCAGGAAATGTTGCAAGAGTTATCAGATGAAAATAAGAAAGTGGGACTAAAGATAATTACCAAAAAGACTAAAGCAATGTTCAATGAATTTTCCTATAATTAAAGATTGATAATGATGACTAAAACAAATTAACAACTATAAATACATTGATCAGATTATTAACACAGATGGAATCATAGAATTAAACTTTGATGAGAAGATTTTGGTAGATATAACTTAATATTAAAAAGAAATATACCTGTGTCATTGAAAAGTAAGGTTTTTAATAAATATATTTTACCAGTATGTAATTATGGATTTGCAACTTGGATACTTAACAGAAGAGCAATACAGAGACTTCAGACCATTCAACAAAATATGGAGAGATGTAAGTTAGGAGTAATGAGAAGGGATCAAAAATAAAATTCATGGCTGAGAGAACAAGGAGACATTACTGATATCATTGAAACAATGCAGAGACTGAAGTGGAATTGGAATGGATATATTTCTAGAAGAGATGATACTAGATGAACCATTGAAATTTTAAACTGGATCCCAAGAGATTGTAATGTGAGATGAGTAGATGAAATAAAGAAGTTTACTGGTATGATGTGAAGAGAGGATACTGATTGGAGAAACTGTAATAAATTTAGAAAGCCTTTATCATGTAGTGAATTAATAATGATTAAAAGTAATAATGATTGTTATTTCAATTTCCAAGTATATTGATTTTTTTTATCATTACTAAAAATCTTTAATAATATAAAACATTGAGCTGTATCACGGCGGCGTTATTTTTCAATTAAGATTCTGATGCTAATTACTAAAAGTTCTTAATTAGCCATAAATATAATTATCTTTTTTATTCATATAATCTAAATTTTAAATAGTCTCAACTTATTTACTGTTACAATATTAATCTGTTAATCAATGGAATATTCCAGTACCTTTTATTTCAATGCTCTAAAGTCTTTATTATTACCGAATCATTACGATCTAACGTTTCTTTATTTAATTGGTTCTGGGATATTTTTATGATGCATATATATATAATTATTCAAAACAATACAATAATTAATACAGTAAAACAATATTTTAAAAAACAAATATATACCACAATACCACAATTTAATAGAAGTACTTTCAACTATCCATGTAGTCGTTATCAACTAGATTCAAATTGTATTAGAAAAAACCCGTTACAAATGTAAATTGGAACTTTAGATATCATAAATGTATTATTCAATGAATTAAATAGTTTAGAAGGTTTAAAATGGAGTAAATCTTTTGAAGAAAAAATGTCAATTCAGTATTTAGATATTAAAGTTACTCGTAATAAAAATAAATTAGATTATTGTATGGTAATAAAAGATATTGAAAAAAGAGGATATATTCCTTGGTATTCAAATGTGCCAATAGTACATAAATTATCCAGTTTAAAATCATTTTTGTTTAGGAATAATAAATTATGTAAATATAGTTCTGATAAAATAAGTAACATAAATGTATTTACTATGGATTTGTTAAATGTTGGATATGATCATAAATTAATTTATAATATTGTTACTAAGTTTAATAATAATAGAAATATTTTAAGTGTTATAGATATTGATAAAATAAAATATACTTGGATATCAATACCATTTATTTGTAATGAACAAGTGAAATTTATAAAACAGATATATAAAAATGTATGTCGAGTTGCATTTTATACTACTCATAATTTAAATAGATTAATAAATAATTCAAAAAATAAATGTAGTATTTTAAATCAAAGTTACGCAATATATAAATGCCTGTGTGTTTGTGGAAAGGTATATATTGGTGAATCTCGATGTACATCGTAGAAAAGATCAAAGAAGCAAATGAGTACAAAAATCAAGACAAGAGAATGTTAGAAATGATGATGTATCACCACCAGTATTTTTGATCATAATGTAACATGTAATTATGGTTTTGATTTTAATAAAGTTAAGATTTTGTATATTGAAAGAAATAATAATAAACGCAAAATTAAAGAAGTTATGTTAATAAAAAGTGAAAAGCAACATTTGATAGACAGGCTGCCAATATAAAAATTAATGAATTGTGGGAAAATTGATGTATGACGTATTACTTTTTGTTTACATTTGTAACGGTTTCTTCTAATACAATTTGAATCTAGTTGATAACAACTACCTAGATAGTTGAAAGTACTTCTATTAAATTGTGGTATATATTTGCTTTTTAAAGTATTGTTTTACTGTATTAATTATTGTATTGTTTTGAATAATTATATATATATTATTATAATTGGAATACAGATATTGATTAATAATATATATGTATGTGTGCATATATGACTGAACTCTGTGAAACAAAATATTTTATTTCTGTATAATAAAAATAGAATTGATAGTAATATTTTAAAAAGTATCAACACCATTTTGGTGGTTCCATTGCACTATTTATTAATGTTCATTAGAGCCTATCAGAAACATCTTCATTATTATCATCATTTCATTGTTTTTTTCTTTATAAATACATTCTTCAGTCAAAATACAACTTATTATAGACAATGCATTAAATCTTTATTTGACGAAATCACAATATAATTACACTCCTCTCATGCATCACTTTTACCCCATATTGTAAAAAAAAAAACCCCACAGTGATGTGCGTCATCATTCTGTCAATTTTATCAATCATGATACTTATTGGTTTATCCTCATGTCACTAAATCATTTTTCATCTTACTTAAAACTGCTGCTAGACAACTGACAGCTAAAACCTATCTATTTAATTATCATATTAAATGTACCACTGAACTTCTTCATTTATCAGGCTAAAATAGTTTTAGAAATTGTCATAAAAAGTTTAGTAACTCGAAATTAGATGTTTTAGAAAATAAAATCTCTCTTACTTGCCAGATAAAAACACCAGTACTATTTATGCTAACTTTTTATTCTAAAAACGATGACAAATCCTATGTTAGTCAAGTGTTGTTAGCCAAGAGGTCATCACAGCAGCCTTGCAAGCAAGTAGTTGGTTGCAGACAGTTGTGGGTTCGTGTCCCGGCCAATGCTATGACATATGATAAAAAAATCCTATGTTAGCTTTTATCAGACTTAGACTATCTTCTACAAGAATTTTATTCTTTGTGCTCAGAAAAAAAAATACATTTCTTAAATCAATCAATTACCTTTGGTAATCAAAAAACGTACTAATATAAAATAAATGAATGAATTGCTAAATTACTAAGATAAGGATGACATATCTATTATCATATCACTAAATACATTCAATTCACTTCAGTTAATAAATTAAAACTACTAATGATCTTAATGAAGAAATGAAAAGATTTTTAGAACATTAACTCTTTTGACCTTCTTTTCAAAGTAGGTCTGGTTTATTAGTTAATACCAGGACTTGGAATTTTCATTCAGAGAATAGTTGAAAATTTTTTATTACTTGTAAGAACCATTTTAATTAGTAAGCCTATAATGAACCTACTAACCATTTAATATTTAATGGTAAATACATTGGGCAGATTATTAATACAGATGGAAACATAATAGATGAAATTAATCATAGAATTAAACTTGGTTGGAGTGCTTTTGGTAGAAATAACTTGATACTAAAAGAAAATTTTCCCATGTGTTTGAAAAGGAAGGTTTTTAATAAATGTGATTTATCAGTTCTTACTTATGGATCTGAGACTTGAACATTTAATAGAAGAGCAAGACTTCAGACCACTCAAAGAAGTATGGAGAGATGCATATTGGGAGTAACAAGAAGAGATCAAAAATGCAATATATGGGTAAAAGAACAAACAGGTGTTACTGACCTTATTGAAAAAATTAAAAGACTGAAGTGGAGTTTGGCTGGACATATTGCTAGAAGAGATGATAATAAATGGACAATTGAAATCTTAAACTGGATTTCAAGAGATTGTAAAAGACCCAGAAAGAGACCACATGTGAGATGGATGGATGAAATAAGAAAATGTGCAGAGGTGATGTGGAGAAAAGAAGCTGAAGATTGGAGAGGATGGATTGAACTTGGAGAAACATTCATCCTGCAGTGGATTGATAATGGTTGATGATGATGATGAAACTTTTCAATCATTTTCAGTTACGGATAAAATAAAATTCAGGATAATATGAATTGGATAAATATTAAAAAGTTTTGCTATAAAAACATACACAATTGAAAATTATTGCAATTTTTAATGTAGATAAAAGAAAAAATATATACTTAAGATCACTGAGTTCAGGATTCACTTTATTTCTGCAATTGACTGATAAAACTGAAAATTTTCTATAATGGGGTTTCAATTTCATCTTTACATCCCATTTTTATACCTGCATACTATTTCAAAAAGAATATACAAATTCCTAGATCAATTGAGAACCAGACAACTTATTTTTAAAATATTTTCCATATTCAGCATTAAAAAAAAATCAATCAGATAAAAAAAAGACAACTCTCTTTTTTATATATATATTTACTAGACGCAGCAAGTGTTTTTATAATTTCAAGGATTTAGCTATTAAAATTATAGCTTTTCTTAAATTACATATAAGATCTTATAATTGAAGGAGATTTAAATATTAGGATTATGAAATAATTGTAGCCTTGAACTTCACAATAGAGATTAGTAAAAATTGGTTGGTGGTAATTTTTAACTTACCTTGCAAAAATTCAACACCAATAATTATTCTTTTATTCTATTTCCAGTACTATTTTACTTCTGTAAGTAGCTGAACTCAATAACCTTCTCCTATATACTGATTCATTGTACAAATTTTATAAATATATATATTTTTTTAAATTTCTAATCCTAATATAAAAACTTTATAGTAAAAATCTTTATTTATCATGCTCATAATCTGGGATTTGGATTTGTAATTTTTTCCAAGTTCCAACCAAGTTTATGATTTGTTTTTTTTTTTAAGATATTTTACTTTAAAGATAATTGTCTGAGCTAATCCAATTAGCCGTATGGGTTATAATTAGTAAATGAGTAGCTCCCTTGTATTAGAGTAAAAGTCTAAACTATTTTGGGGTAGATTTGCTGTTCTGATTACAAACAAAATGTGATTATACTACAGCATAGCCTTCATCTTCGCTTGAACTTTTTTTTTTAATGTCAAATGCGTTGACCGGGAAGCGAACCCGGGCTAACTGCTTGGAAGGCAGCTATGCTAACCACTAGGCCACCAACGCTTGACTTCTCTTGAACTTATGTAACCATTTCTTACCTAAATACATATTAAATAATATCCAAGTCAAACTTTAACAGCTTTTATAAAATTTTAAGATAAAAGAAAATATTTGAATCGATATAAAATTAAATATTTTAATTAATTTTGAAGGCGATGGTGTTTATAATTACCGAAAGTTCAGAAAGAAATCAAAAGCGAATTTAATAACCGATCAAATTCACTCCTTTAAAAAAAAATACTAAAAAAAAAAAAAAAAATTAAATCGCTTTTGATTTTAATAGCAAACTATGACATATTGTCAAAATAAAATCAATTTTGAACGGAAAGATTGAACTTTAAAATGGTAACAGAAAGTCTATATATGTATAAAGTTAACAGAAAATGTTTCAAGAAAAAATACCGTATCAAAATAATATAAAAACTATTAGAGAGAGAAAAAAGGCTTTTCATTTCTAAAAGTGAAAAGGAAATAAGAAGGAATGCTTAGTGGATACACTTTCCAAATCTATTTTATATCTGTATATTTATTTATTTTAGCCTTTATTAAAAAATTGATTATATGCAACAATAAACTAAAAAAACCAATGCCATAAATGAGATATGTATATTATTAACATAAAAGAATCTCGTGAGAGTTCATAGCAATTTCAGCCGCCAGAAATGATAAAGAATCTTAAGAAAGTAAATGACAAAGCTGGATCACAATTATGCACGTTGAGCTGATTAAACTAATTGTATCCACCTGGGCCCTGTACCTGTCAAAGTATATGTAATTAAAAATTGTATTAAAAAAATATAACACCTTATTTCAAAAACTACAATAATAGGAAATATCTATCTAGATATACATATATCAGTTCCCGCTGGTCTATAAGCACTGGGGCACTGTATTCTCTCCAGAAAAAAATACAAAAATTAATTATTAATTTGTGCTTGAAAATACAAATAATATAACAATTGACCATTTTAAAAATAATTATTCTAAGGATGCCAGAGATTCTCTTCAATGTGATGATGTGATGTGATGTACTGTGGCCAGATAAACCTGTTCCCCACTCTAAGTTTTCCTATATTCTGCATCATCCCATTTCCACAACATAATCTTTGTCAACTCTATAGCCTTTATATCTAAATCTCCCTTATCTTTTCTCAAACCCAGCATAGAAACCAATAATTCACTTTCTGTATAATCACTTTTTTATATTTATTCTTCCATAACTTCATTATATGTAACCTTTCTATTTTCAAGCATTTAATTATAGCGGCCACAGTACGTAACTGACAACTACCTAAAAATGATCACAGGAGCTGCTCCCAGGAGCAGCATCAGTAGTTATTTGAGAGTAGTTTATCTATTCTGGTTTCTCTTCGGAGCAAATATTTTCATTTAGAATGAGCAATAAAATATTATGTTTTTTTTGTAATTAACATTTGTAAATTAATATGTAAATATTAAAATAATAAAAAAAATGTTATTTTTAATATTTATAATGATGGGTATTAGTGACTAATATATACAAAAAAATACATTTTCCCAATTATCATTACACAAAAAAGATTAAAGTAAAAAGTAAAGATCTATCTACTTCAGATATTATTTACCAAATAACAGATAATAATTTACTAAGGCTGTAACCTTAGAAATAAGCGTCTGAAAAATACGAAGGCAGTTGGAATGACATTTAGTAAATTCTAGACAATTTCAACCACGTCATTCATTCAGACATCATATATAGTAATTTAAAGTGACGGTTCCATCCTCATGCTTTACTTGCCAGTACTTCAGATTTGCTCATATATAAGCATTTGAGTCGTAGGAATAAGAGGATTCCTTTTATTCCTGCATAAATACTATATCTTGTATTGGCGAGAAAGTATTAATTTATTATTAACACTCACAAAGTGTATGCACAATTAACTTAAAAGGCTGATATTTGAATGTATATAATAATTGGTAAGGAAAAATAAAATGGTTCTGTGGTTGCTATTCTGTTATAAATGCCTGCTTAAAAATTACATAGATCACTACTGATATATATATATATATATATATATATATATTCAAATACTTTGTTTTAAAATTACTCTCAGTTATCTATATTATAGCACAGAGTTGACTAATTGCTTTACAGTTTCTGCCAGTTCTTTTGCTATATGTTATATACATATAGCAATTTGTCTTCAGGGCAGTCACAAAAATTAACGGTATGCCACGTGTTATCTTTAAAAATACATTGGTCAAATAAATTGTCATTACTTCATGAAATTGCAAATTAAATTATTTGCATATGTAAATTATTTTTATAGCAAGATAATTAATTTTAATATAGTTTAATTATTTTATACAAAGAAGAATTCAATAAACTTATCCATACGAAATTCATTATTTTTTTTGTTACAGTTTTATTTACCAATGTCAAACTCACTCCACTCACAACTTTGACATCATCCACCTCAGATAAATACAATAATGATTATTATTAATCATTTTCTAAACTAGAGATTATCTCTAACACAGATATAAACTTTAAACCTTAGTTAAAGATTAATATACCTGTTTTTTTAATTTTAAACATACACACACATGGAGTTATTCACCTTTCTCTTTCCCATGTTTAATATCTTTATAGATATATTAAACAATCTCCATACTTTTTACATAATTTATATTTTAAAAACAATCTTAGTTATTCAATCAATTGCTTTAAAATCTTAAATATTATTCTAAAAATATAAAATTTTAAACTGCTAATTTACATTATCCTTGATATATTTTCAATACTTCTTAATTAATAAAAAGTTATGAAAATATTTTTGATTATTATTTAATGTAAATTTAAAAAGTTTAAGTCAATACAAAAATATTTATTTTCAATTATTATCTGCCTCTGTGAAGAAATCTTAACATTTCAATTATTTTTTTCATATGAAATCCAATTCAAAATGGGAAGTAGTAGTCCCAAAAAAAAATTACATGAAATAAAAAAAATTATAGCTGAAAAAAAAAGCCATTTTGCTCAAATTTTTAAGAATTCACACAGATGATACATAATCAAATGTTACCAATCAAGAAAATGCAAATAATCATTGATATAGATAATAATCAAAAAGAAACACATTTACAAGAAGGAAACAGTATCCTGGAATTAATTCCGTGTGGCATACTTAAAAATAAAGAAATAGTTAATGAATTATTAAGTATAAGAGATAATCTTGCTACTTGACCAGAGAGAATGTGCTAGCCAGTAATAAATTATTTAGTGATAAATGACCAACAAAAATTCTTGGAGTGAATTTCCTTGCCAAAGTAATGGAATTAATTTTTTAAAAGTTTATCTTAAAAGAAAACTATCAAAATGTGAAATCCTATATCTCCCTGGATAATATATTCTGATAAAAAAAGATAAGATACTTTGTTCTACTGTCATCTTTTTCATAAAGATATGATGATTTCTTTGTTCACATCAGGATTCAATAAATGGTTGAATAGCCGTATCAGAAAAAACGAACATGAAAAATTACAACCTCATTTGGTTGCAACGTTAAAATGTAGAGAACTTCAAAAAAAAAAAACTTTTAGCTATGGAAAGAATAGACAAGATACAACAGAAATTACTGATTCAAGGAAAATTGTGATAACATCAAGTTTTTTAAAAATTATTATCAGTGATACAATTTCTAGCTGATCGTAATTTGATGTCGAAAACATTTATGATTTGCATAACGAAACTTTTTAAGAATTATTGAACTGTTTGGAAAATTTGACTCTCTAGTTGAAGATCATCTTTTAAGAATCTCAATACACAAGTCTAAGAACATTATCTAAGCAAAACAATTGATAATGAACTAGAGAATTAAATGGGAAGGACAATCCGAATTAGATTATAAATCAAATAAAATCAGGAGGTATTTTTCTGTAATTTTTGACTGTACTCCAGTCAGACACAAAGAAAAAATGTTTCTTATACTTAGATATGTTTCTGATGATAAAAAAAATATGTTTTAAATATTGGTATTTATTAATAGTTTATTAAATTTATAAATGTAAAAAAATAGTTCTGGAGAAAATTTATATGATATGCTGAAACAAGAAATTAATTCTCTAACTTTAAATATTAATAATATTTTCAATACTTTCTCTTCTTCTTTCTTTCTTTATTTTTGCTTTTTTATATAACATATAATAACAACATTTCACTCTTCTTACACTTAAAAGCAAAATATATTTATTATTCTTTACAGTTTTGACTGTTCCTAGCAGTCTTCATCAGACATCATCCTGCTGCATTTTAATCCAAAATGTCTACCATGTGAAAAGTCTCTATGTTAAAATACTTTTCACATGGTAGAAATATTTGGGATTAAAATGCAGCATGATGGCATCTGATGAAGACTGCTAGGAATAGTCGAAACTGTAAAGAATGAATAAATACATTTTGCTTTTTAAGTGTAAGAAGAGTAAAATGTTGTTATTATATGTTATTAATAATATCCAGGGGCAAGAGTATGATAATAAATAGTTCAAAAATTAAAGGAAAAACATCTGGAGCTCATGTTAGACTATTAAAGAAAAATTTAAGAGCATTTGTATATCATGTGCTTATCATAATTATAATCTTGGTTTGGCACAAAAATTGTTTTGATATCTTTTGTATATAATCCATAAAGAGATTGTTAATTCTCTATAAATATGTTAAAATTTTACTTTTAAGCTACTTTGCAATACTAAGGTTGAAATGTCGCATTGAAAGTGTTAAGATTGTAAGATATCAATTAGATGATTTCTATGATGCACTTTTTGAAATATCAGAACTATCAAAAGATCCTCAAAGTAATGTAGAATCATTTGCAGTCAATAAAAGGTTACAAGCTTATAGTATTTCTCATTTTTTGGTATGATTTACTTTTTCAGATAAATTTTGTAAGTAAGGAACTTTAAAGTGATTCCATGACTATCTCTGTAGTGTTTTTTATTTCATTTGAAAAACTATTGTTTTTTTTTATGTGTCATAGCATTGGCTGAGAAGCGAACCTGCTAATTCAGGACAACTGCTTATATTGCAGCTGTGCTGACCTTTTGACCACCAATGCTTGACAAACTATTATGTTCATTGGCCAAATGCAAAGAAAGTGGGTTTGAGCAAATACTAATTGATGCAAAACTACTCATAGAAGATCTGGAGCTAATTCTACAATTTCAAAATAAAAGCTTGAAAAAAAGGTAAATATTTTACTTATGAAGACTCTGACAAACTGATTATTAACTCTGCAGAATTTTCAAAGTAAATTTTTAATGTAGTTCTGAATAAAGCAGAACAATTATTACAAATTTGTTTAAACAACTGAAAAATCATATGGTTTTATTTGGATTTTTGAGAAAATTTAAAAAAGAATGAAAAAAGACAAATGGAAAAGCATGCAGCACCGTCAAAAATTTCTCTGACAAATATTAAAATTACACCTGAGGATTCATCTACTGATTTTGTAAAGGAGATGGATTTAGATGGCAATATGTTGGTCTGACAAATGGAAATTCTAAAAATTATTCCTTCATTAGAATATTATGAAAAGTCTTCTAAAATGTTTCAGTTTCTAGAAAAAAATAATACAGCTTCAGATTTTTTAATTGTCTTCATTGCTCTTTGGATATATTTAACCATATTAGTGACTGGTTGCTTCAAAAAAAGAACATTTTCTAGATTAAAACTAATACAAAATTATTTAAGGTCAACTAGGACCCAAAATATTCTAAACAGTTTAGTGATCCTATTCGTTGATAATGAAGCAACATGACAACTAGATTTTTTTTATCCATGTGTCAAAGCATCGGCTGGGAAGTGAACCCACAAACCCAGGACAACTGCTTGTAAGGAAACTGTGCTGACCACTCGACCACCAACACTTGACAACGTGGCAGCTAGATTTTGATTCAATTTTAGAAGACTTCTACAAACAAAAAGTTAGATAATGTTTTAAACATTGTTTATATTGCTTCAATATAGATGGTATGTATTCTATTTAAATTATACGATTCAATTAATAATTTTCTATATATTAAAATACTTATTTATTTATAAAAGTTTATGGCTACATTTTAAAGTACACCATAAAAATATTCATTTAAGTCCTGCACTAAGTGAATCTGGTCCTGCTACACATGACTTTTTATGCTTACACAATCTGCTAAACTAGTAATGCCCCTCATTGCAAGCCATAGTAATCAAAACCTTCTAGCATCCATTGATTTCTATGGCGCTTGCACTGTATGGAGAGAATTGTTACTCTACTAAACTATATAGATCATTTTATATATATAGACTCATACATAATAAATATTTTTTAAGCTATTAATTAAAAAAAAGTTAAATTGCTTAATATAGAGGGGGGAAATCCATATATAAATTTAGGTAGGGTGCAATAACTTGATACTAAAAGGAAATATGTCTATGTGTTTGAAAAGAAAGGTTTTTAATAAACGTGTTTTACCAATTCTTACTTATGGATCTGAGACTTGGACACTTAATAAAAAATCAATACAGAGACTTCAGACCACTCAAAGAAGTATGGAGAGATGCATGTTGAGAGTAACAAAAAGAGATTGAAAACTCAATATATGGGTAAAAGAACACAGACTGAAGTGGAGTTGGGCTGCACATATTTCCAGAAGAGATGATAATAGATTGACAATTGAAATCTTAAACTGGATTTCAAGAGATTGTAAAAGACCCAGAAAAAGATCACATGTGAGATGGATGGATGAACTAAAAAAGTGTGCAGGAGTAATGTGGAGAAAAGAAGCCAAAGATCGGAGAAGATGGACTGAACTTGGAGAGACCTTCATCCTGCAGTGGATTGATAATAGTTGTTGTTGATGATAATGATGATGAGGGTGCAATTCACTATATGCTGTATGTTTATCTGTTAATTTGAAATGCAAAAAAAAATCCTGTGAGATGTATATTATATTTTTTAATGATAGTTTTTTCAGTTGTGTATATATACACACATATAAAATTAATGTGTGTGGGTCTGTGTAAGTTTGTGAAAAATTGTTTTGTTTTTTTAACCAAACCCGTTGTTTTTGTAAAGCTCCCTCAGTATTGTGATCAAACAATAAATGTTTTAATTATGGTAATGGAAATTTCATTGCTTTAGATTAACTTCTAACAAAGTACGCGCGATATCGTAATAAACAGGTTGCAGACGGTTGTGGGTTCGCGTCCCGGCCGATGCTATGACATATGAAAAAAAAACCCAGTTTATTAGTAATGATAATAGAATGGTTTATTGTTCGACAATTACATAATAAAATTCAAACACCAAAAATAACGGAGCTGGGCTGTGGTCCATAAACTTTCATCTCTATAGAGTTTATCATTTTTTATCACGGTGCCAAACCTAGCAAAGCCGTTTTTCAACGGGATATCATTATATAAACATCAACGAATAATTTAAACAAAAACTCAGAAGAAATTTTAAGATAAAGAAACAAAGATCAAAAGTTTTAATAATGTGCTAAATTTAGAAAAGGGGAGGAGAGAATAAAACAAGCGTTATTATTATTTTACTGAATAATCAGGATTCTGTTAAAATATTACAAAAAGAATAAATTTTAATTTAGCACAATATAATACAATAATTTAACTTAAAAAAGGATGTTTATGCTTTATGCAATTATTGTACTTAATTGTGATACAATAAGTTGCAATTAGTACAGCTTTGCCATTTTTCTATTAGATTTTAATATTAAATTCTTTACAAGTGCTTATTAGTTCGTCCATGATCTAATCATCAAACTTGAAACAGTGCAACTTTGATTGTTTTTTTTATACATGGAAACGGAATTAGAATTTTTATCGCAAGTAGCAGGATCGTAGACAATCTAATTAGCTTTCCAATACTTGTTATAATCTAATTTGTCATAGCTAAATCATAAAACAAGAATAAAAAAAAATGTTAAAAAAAATCCTTTACTAACTAGAAGTCCACAAGTATATTGTGTAATTGCTTTTCTTTTACAATTTCTTTATGGTGAAACTCTTAAAATGATGTTAGTTTTATAGTAAGATATTTAAAGCTGTTTTATTTATACTATATAAAAAATTAAAAGACTGGGATTTAGAGGGGGGGGGGTTGCGCTATTTTTTTTTAATTATTGCGATAAAATGTAAATGTAATAAAACAAACTGATATCACAGAAGTTTTAATTGAATTATAAATTGGATACCTTAACCATCTACTATTTATTCATTCATTCATTCATTCATCTATTTATGTATCTATATGACTATCTGTCTTTCTGTCTACCGTTCTAATCCTCATTCTCTATCATCCTTCTATCTATTTATCTATTCCCCTTTATTTCCTACCATCCATTCATCCATCAATCTATACATCTATCTTTCTATTTATCTACATACCTACCTATCTACTTACCTACCTACTTACCTATCTATCTATCTATCTATCTATCTATCTATCTATCTATCTATCTACCTACCTACCTACCTACCTACCTACTTACCTGCCTACCTGCCTGCATGCCTGCCTGCCCGCCCACCTACCCACCTACCCACCTACCCATCTATCTATCTATCTATCTATCTATCTATCTATCTATCTATCTATCTATCTATCTATCTATCTATCTATCTATCTATCTATCTATCTATCTATCTATCTATCTATCTATCTATCTATCTATCTATCTATCTATCTATCTATCTATCTATCTATCTATCTATCTATCTATCTATCTATCACCTTTCTGCCTTCATGTTTATTAATTTATCTAATCACTCATTTAAAATGTTACAAAACTTGGTATTAATACATTTTGGTAATCAGTACATGGTTTTTAACAGGAACCAATATTATAGAAAAGTGCTTAATAATGCAACATAACTGGTGCCAAAAATGCATGATATTAAATCAAATGTAGCTCTATATATCACAACACATGCAAACTAATATAAGGCAGTAATAAAGAAAAGGAAAAAGTAGTATAAATGCCACATATTTTAAATAAAAGAATAAAACAAGAAACTAAATTCATGAAAAAAACTAGCAAAAATGGAATTGCAAAATATTTTAAAATAAAAAAATAAATAAAGAGAAAAATTATTAACAAAATGATATACAAAATGTTTAAATAATGAGGCTGTAAAAGAAAATCTAAATAATAGACAATAATATTGTTACTTAATAAGAAAAAAAATAAGTATTAGGAAGATATAGTTAGTTGCTTGTAACTATATGCTATATATAATCATATTTACTTTGATGCAGTAATCTATAGCTAATTGGTATGTATTTCTGGCCTTCATGAATTATACCATATTTTATTTTTATTCACTAACTTTTTTCTTTCAATTTTTTTTCCAACTAATTCTATATTAAGATACAAATATTAACAATCATTAGAAACCAGACAACACTTAGATAATCCCAATATAGATAACAATCAAGAATTTCAAACTGTTGTCAAAGCAACCTTCATTTACAATATGCAAGAACTGGACTAATAGTTGAAAATCATCTATCTATAAAGCAGGCTGGGTTTAGGCCATGCACAAATTGTTGTAAACACATTTTGTCTTAAACAACTCATTTTATAAAAGGCTTTTAAAATTAATTAAAAACTTGTATGACTTTTATTAATCTAACCTCAGCTTATGATTCTATTTGAATAAATGGTCTTTTTTTTTTTAAGTTTTTGCAATTCTTAAATGGAGAAAATTCTTTAATAAAAAAATTCAAATAATCTTAAATGATAATCATAACATAGAAAATTATACAAAATAAACTTCAGGATTCTGCTCTTTTTTTCATTTATTTTTATATCATCATCATCATCAATCATTATCAATCCATTGCAGGATGAAGGTGTCTCCAAGTTCAGTCCATCTTCTCCGATCTTTAGATTCTCTTCTCCACATCACCCCTGCACACTTTCTTATTTCATCCATCCATCTCATATGTGGTCTCTTTCTGGGTCTTTTACAAGCTCTTGGAATACAGTTTAAGATTTCAATTGTCCATCTATTAACATCTCTTCTTGCAATATGTTCAGCCCAACTCCACTTCAATTTTTTAATAAGGTCAGTAACATCTGTTTGTTCTCTTAGCCATACATTGTGTTTTCGATCTCTTCTTGTTACTCCCAACATGCATCTCTCCATACTTCTTTGATTGGTCTGAAGTCTCTGTATTGCTCTTCTATTGAACTTCCTGAAATGCAGGACATTGATTTATTCTGATGATATTGCTTTGACTTCTCAAAAGGAATAATAGAAAAGTATCTGAATAAGGATATGAAAAAAGTGGACATTTTTTTCAAGCACTGGTCTCTTATTCTTAATCCAACAAAAACAGTATGCTCTATTTTTCATCTAATAGTAGAAAATCATTTCATAATCTGAATATAATGTTAATTAGAAATAATCTTTGACCACAACCTAATTTATTACTCTTATTTAACTAATGTTAAATCAAAATTAATTTATAGGAATAATCGTCTTGAAAACCTATCATGTTCTACTGGAGGATGTGATATCATACATTAGCCTTTCTGCTGGTGAATATTGTGCCCCTGTTTAGAGAAAAAATTCTAAACTTTCTGAGTATTCACTTAAATATTACCATGAGAAATATTACTGGTACACTCAAGTCTTCTCCACTGTGGTGGCTTCTTGATCTTTCACATATTTCTTCACTATATCACATGATCACTATCTCATGGCACTACTATATGGAGAGTGTTGTTTTGTTTTGTTTTGAATTGTTTAAGTTCTTCACTATATGTCAGAAAAATAGTTGCTTTAGAGAAAGTTATTTAGGAAATTGGATTTTTCAATTGCTAACGATATAGTTTCATTACTTAAGAATCTTTCCAGATAAATATTCCTTTTTTTGGATGTTATACCAAGAATCTATAATCAAAAAATTATGGTGTAAAAATTGAATTCTTATAATGATTCAAACAAATTTCTGTTCCCAAAAATAAAGCCATTTTGATTTCAACTTTCTAAGCACATCTGAAGTATCGTCTACTTCATAAGTAAAACTTATCAGATACTGTTCTGTCTAATGTGGGCAAACACAAACTACTTAATGCTGGTCAGATTTATGGTCACAGCAACAAAACTTTAGAATTTAATAAAGTCATCCATAACTCTAGTCTTGCTTTGATCTCTTTACAAGTTGCTTACTTTTCGGCCTATTGTTTAACATACTACCGTATAATCAGGTAACAACCTTTTAGAAGGCAAATTCACACTTGTATTAGTTTCATTCTGTAACCCTCTTATAATTTGTTTTTCACTAATCAACAGTGTTTTATCAGAGCAAGTATGATGTAATTGAGTGTTAACATTTATGTGAATCCTGCTATATTTAATGTAAACCTTCTCATCTCCTTGTTTATATGTATAAATTCCTTTAATCAATCACTGTTTCTAACTTTGACCCACCACTTGTTAGTTGTCTAATGAGACAGTGAATAGGAATCAACCTAATGTATTTTTCTTTGAGTGAGAATAAAGTTTGTTTTTGAAATGAACTCTAGCTCTTGATTAAAAATCTCTACAGGTTCCCTTATGACATTTTGTTAATAGATAAAGTATCATAATAAAATAAAAAAATACAAATATATTTTACTCTCTCTTTTTTTTTTCATGTCATAGCATCGTCCGGGAGGCGAACCCACAACCGTCTGCAATCAACTACTTGCTTGCAAGGCGGCTGCGATACTCTCTTTTTATCTATGCCTTTATCAATTTTTACAAAAAAATGAAATTATTAAATTTCCTTATTTTTTATTTTTTCCCCTATATTCATAAAAAATCATCTTAGCCAGTAGATTTTTATCATTAATTTTAATATTACCTTTTCTTTAAAATTGTGATTACTATATTATTTAAAAAGTTGAAAAATATAATTATACATTGAATGTATGCTGTTTTATCTTGGCTTTTTTAAAAATTTGTGTTTTTATTTTATTGAGTGTGAAAACTTGCTTAATAATAATAAAGAAAACCCTGAAATAGATTGTCAGTCAGAAGAAAAGATGAAGATAAAATTTGCATTAGTAATAAACATATGGAAAATAAAAAGTATAAAATTGTAATTTAAAACAATATATCCTGCTATCTATACAACAAAAGAGAAGGTATCAAAAAACATTATCATTGCTTTTTATTTAACATATGTTCTATGTATTGTTTTTTTTTTCCTTATGTATCAAAACATCGGCCGGGAAGCGAACCCGCAAACCCGGAACAACTGTTTGTAAAGCAGCTGTGCTGACCACTCGGCCACCAACGCTTGACGATGTGTTTTTTTTTTTTTAAATGTAATTAGCTTTGTTTTAAAAATGTTTTTTTTTTTATGTACATAAATAGTCCATGGTCTTAAAAGTTTTATCTTCATTGTTAGGCATAATAGATTTTCTTCCATATTTTAGTAGAATATTAACCAGTGTGTTTTTATATTCCAAAATTTATGATTGGCGTTATTCATTTAAAAATTATGTTAATGAGTACTCTTCAAAAAGAAAGAAAGAAAAGTAGACATAAAGAATTTAATTATTATGGAATAATATTTAATCAATGAGTTTAATTACAGTTATAATAATGAAATCTATGTACAGTCACTGTTAGACAAAGAATTTTACATATTAGCCACCTTGATGTTAAAACATAAATTTCTTTCACTCTTTTTATTCTCACGGACTATATTACGTTTCTTTAAGGCAGAGTATTATCTTTCAGTAAACAGAAAACTTTTCTTCAGCCATATAAAGTTTGCAACTTATAAAACTGATATATGTTTACTGTAGAAAACCATTTACAAATGCAGGTTTTCAACTGTATTTTACTTTTTGCAAATTTCGTACTATTTTATAAACATTGATTATAAGTAATAACACAATGCTTTTCACTGACTTTTGTTTTAATTGTCTCGATATTTAAGACGTTATTACCAACTATAAATGATTAGGAAAAAAGTAAGTGGCTAGAAAAGAAAAATAAAAGGTTCAAGATCGAGAGGTCATCGCAGCTGCCTTGCAACAAGTAGTTGGTTGCAGACGGTTGTGGGTTCGCGTCCCGGCCGGTGTTATGACATATGGGGGGGGGGGATTATTTTTACGACTATACATACTTTGAATAGCAAATAAGTTCTGATATATTTATTTGCAATGTAATTGAAATATATTTTATGTTTTGAAATAAATAGTAAGTCTTTGTAACATCTATATATGCATTTAAACACTACAGTTACTATTTGTTTGTGTGTTATGATTATTTATTCTTAAAATAGATTGACATCATAATCATAGCCTGTATATGTTAAATTACTATTTTCTTATTGCAATATTTTTTTATGCATTTAAAATCATATTTTAATTAAATACTTGAAGAAAGTATATCTCAAAATAATGACATGTTCATTTTTTTTTTTATCAAAAACAAACTTTATTAAACCAGAAAATAAATAAATACATAATATTGTATGTAAGAAAATAAATAAATACATAATATTGTATGTAATGAGATATTATTTTATATAGCGCGAATGTTTATTTATGTAATAGTATTAGCGATTAAGCCAATGCACATGCGCTTTAAAGAGATTATATAAATGAATACTCAATTTTCCAGACACGAGATATAGTATTTTAGAAAGAATGGAATGAATCCACCCATTCTTTCAGACCCAAACGTTTATGTATGGGCAAATCTTAAATGTGTGGAAATAAGAGTGTGAGATGTTACACGATCACTTTAAATTACATTTATTAAATTCGTTCAAACTTAATAAATGTAATTTAAAGTGATCGTGTAACATCTCACACTCTTATTTCCACACACTTAAGATTTGCCCATACATAAACGTTTGGATCTGAAAGAATGGGTGGATTCATTCCATTCTTTCTAAAATACTATATCTCGTGTCTGGAAAATTGAGTATTCATTTATATAATCTCTTTAAAGCGCATGTGCATTGGCTTAATCGCTAATATTGTATGATAAAAACAATAGGCAAATTAAAGTTCAAAAGGCAGAATCTGCCAAGTGTTAACAAGTAAATAAAAAAATAAAAAATAGAATAAAAATACAATTATATATATATATGTCTTTTCTAAAAAAAAAAGGTAATTTATAATATCCAACCTGGTCTTCAAATGTTAATAAGATCCTATGTGCAATATAAACCTTGTGATGATATTCTATTGTCTCTTTCTTTTATCATTCTGATTTTTCTAATTATAATCTTCAGAGGATCTGTACAATTAGAATTATAAAGAATATCACGTCGAGTTAGCCATAAACTATATATTAGAAAAGTGGCACTTCTAATATCAGAAAAAACTCCTGCTTTAATTGCTTGTATCAATACACGTATCAAAGAGCCTTTATGTTTATAAATAAAGCTAATAAAACATCTACAAACTTGCAAATAATTGCATTCACCAAAAATGTGTTCAATCGTGTCTTCATCTCTGCGACATAAACCACATAGACCATCAATTGAAGTAAATCCGCGGTTTCTTGTTAAAAAACTATAGGTGGATAGTGCATTTAAATTTATTTTAACCAGGAAATCAAAGTATTTTGGCTCCAGACCCCACCATCTGAACTTTTTCAGCAGATTAAATGTTGTCAAGTTAAGACTTGAATTAATAGGCACTATTGCTTCATTAATGAGATAATAAACCCTCCCAGTATTGAACTTTTTATGATTTAGATGGATTAGGAATTAAATTTCATTTTTTAAATTTCAAATAATAACTCAGCCAACCAGCAATTTATTGTTGGAGGTGGGGTATCAGTGGGATCAACATCAACTAAATAAAATTCTTGAGGGATAAAATGATTCAGTCTCAAAAATAAGTTGAAGGCCCGCTGGAATCTAAACACTTTCAGTGAGTGCAGTCCAAGACCACTTAGTCTTGTAGGTGTGCGCATCTTCCTGAGGCTAATTGCTACAGTCCCCCCCCCCCCCAGAGTAGCTTAGAACAAATTGAATTGATACCATGAATGAATTTAGCTGTAAATTTAATAAAAGGCATGAAGTAAGTAATCCTTGGAAATAATTCTTTTTTTTTTTTTTTAATTATGTTAATAACTACTTTTTTAAAAATGCAGAAATAAAGACTTAATTGTTATGAGATGATGTTTATTAATTTTTATGCTCTTCTCTACTAACTACAGGTAAGGCAGAGTTTATTGTGGGCATTTAATAAGGCAGCAGTAGATCAATATCCTATTCTTTGCATTAGAAATTTTGGTCTGCTAAAAATAAATTATATTCAGCATTTGCACGAGAATATTAAAATCTCTGTTTTTACGTTGCTACTTTTATTAATAATATCAGTGTTTTGAAATTTTTAAAAAATTCTAAAAATGTATGATTTTTTGCTGAAAAATAAATGATTATAAATTTACATTTTTTATTTAACTATGATATGTATAGGGGATTTGAACTCATATTTTCAAGCACCCTTCAACTATCCACACTATCTCATACAACTGATACTCATGACCACACACATGTAGAAAAGATAAATAATCACCAATATGCGTATTTCGTGCTAAACCAGCACTCATCAGTTGGTCCAGATTATCATCTCCCACACATACATATATAATCAGAGTTCAGTTTATATTAAGATAGCAAATCCTCATACTTTAATGGACAGGCTTTAATACACTCCAACCTCCAACTTTTCAGCCATCCATATCATTGAAAATCAATAATATTAACATCAGCATGGGATTTGAGTTTTCATCATCAGATTTTTAATGATATAGATGGCTGAAAAGTTGGAGGTTGGATTGGATTGAAGCTTGCCCATTAAAGTATGAGGATTTGCTATCTTAATATAAACTGAGCACTGATTACATATATGTGTGGGAGATGATAATGTGGACCAACTGATGAGTGCTGGTGTAGCACGAAATGCGTATATTGGTGATTATTTATCTTTTCTACATGTGTGTAGGCATGTGTATCAGTTGTATGAGATAGTGTGGATAGTTGAAGGGTGCTTAAAAATCTGAGTTCAAATCCCCTATACTTACAATTAAAGCTCCCAGGTTTGTGAAGAGTGACTGGTTTTCAAATATTTAACTATGATATGTAATGTTTATATATATTTGTAATGTCAACTGGCAATAATAGTTTTGATCAGATTATTTTTTCCTTTCACTTTTTCTTTTTAGTTGATAGAAAATAATTCTGAAACCTTTTGCATAACTGCAATTTGTTTAGCCCATTGGACTAATTATTTATTTAATAATAAATTAACTACCTATAGATATTATACCATTAAGCATCACATGATCATTACCTCTTATACTAGCACTTAATTGCTTATAAACAAAGAAAACTCTCCATACAGCAGTGCCACCCTGTGCCAACCAGAGTAATGAATTAATGCCAGAAGGCTTGTGCATAAAATCCCTATCTAATGCTTACTCATCCAATATCCCCAGACTAGTTTTGGCTTGTGGACATCATCAGTGAGGAGCTTTGGATCTGAGAGCACGGCATCTAGATCTAGGTGCAGTGCTCTCAGATCCAAAGCTCCTCAGCAATATTTGCATGATTAATTGCATAGGAGATCATATGAGGTTTGAATTTGCAAGTATCAGTGTGAGCAAACAACTTCAATCAATAGAGTTTTTTTTCTTAAAAATACAGATGCGAATCATACCAGAAAGTTTTACATCTTCTCTTTTACAAATTGTGCATATTGATTCAATTTGTGAGTACCCTCTTTTTATTAACCCAAACCTCATTGGTAGGTAATGCATTGACATTGATTTTTATTAGATAATCCAGATATTTTGATTCCAAGCTCCATCTTTTGAATTTCTCTATTAATTTATCATTTGAGAAGCCTAGACTCAAGAGGTGACCTTTTAATTCAGTGAACTTCATACCGAAGGCCTGCTAGTATGTTAACTTGTTTGGGAATGTGTCTTTATCAATTGTTATCAATTTTTTGAAGTCATTTAATTGAAAATCCAGCCAGTTTCTTCTCCATATTGATGTAGGGTGGTCCATTGAAATAATGAGTTGGGATTCTTCATTCTCTTGATTCATTTTTAATTTATGGAAAAAATTATAAGACTTTTGAAATGATAAGGTAGATATGTTATGAAGTACCCATTCCATTAATGGCGCTGGGCTGTTTCACCTGTCTGTAGCTTATTGCTACCACTCTCTTTCTTCAGAACAACCCAGAACATAGGGACACAATCCTCGATATGAAACTTTTGGTGGGTTTAATCACAGGAAGATAGTAATTTATCTTGGTCAACACCATCATACTTAGAAGCATGACCTTACCATAAATGGAAAGATATATTCCAGATAAAGAAGTAGTTATCTTTCTGGTTGCTTATAGCAGGGATTGTTGGATATTGCTCCTCATTGAGACTGATGACGAGTGCATTGGGAAACTGAGGAATTTTCACAGCTTGGCCACAAATCTCAAGGTAACCATTTGTCCCAAGATCAACTTCCAAGCCGCAGACTAGCTCAGATTAAATTTGAGACCATAAGATTTTAAGTATTCATTTATCACCTCTTGTAGTCTTAGTATGTTTTTCAGATGGGAGAATCACTAGTACATCATTTATGTAGGACAGATGTTGAACTATTTTTTTAATTGGAGGAATATACAGTCCTGGGAGATTTGTTTCAGTACTTTCAAGAAAAGGGTTCTGCTAAATCCTACAAAGTACAAGCTATAGTTAAATTACCTGTAATAATTGTTGTTCTAAAGCTTTATAAACTATAAAATTTAAAAAAATATATATTGATCATTCAATTTAACCATTAAATCAGCTGTTCACTTAGTATATATATATATATATATATATACTATATATATATATGATACTAAATTCAAATATTAAATATTAGAATATATATATATATATATATATATATAATTCTAATATTTAATATTTGAACCTCTATCTTCAGCCCAAATTGTACCTCCTGCTTTTATAATAAGCTAATGGTGGTTCCTGAATGCTCTGCATCACTTCCAACTTTGAGCCCATGCTTAATTGATAAAAACAAAAACCAGAAACTGGTCTAAAGATGGGGTTTAAATACTGAAATTTAGAATTTATATAAACATTTTAATCTTGATTGCTCTAGTTTCCATCAGATTGCAGTAAAGAAGAAAATCGTTTTTGTTTTAGAAATTCTTATTTTTAATATATGGTTTATTTCTCATTTTCTTTATTGTATATAGTGTAATATTTTCAAATGTGATTTTTCATTGTTATGTTTTATCTTTAAAAAAGCTTGATAGGTGGAATTTTTAAACAATTTTTATATAATAAAATTATAATTACTTTTAAAAAATCAAAAGAAAGCATTTAAATACCTTAATGAAAATATAAATTATCTTGTTTTAAATTCTATTAAATTTTGTTGAATCATAGCCATAGATTTCTGCTCTTTATTTGTTTTTTGACATTAAATAAAGATGTAATGTCAACCATTGGTGGTCGAGAGGTCAGTGACGGCTGCTTTACAAGCAGTTGTCCTAGGTTAGCCAGTTCACTCCCCGGCTGATGCTAGGACACATAAGAAAAAAAAATAAAGATGTAATGAGACTAAAATGCAAATATTATTATAGAGAGCTTAAAACAATTTAAAGCTCAATTAATAATAGATATATTTTTTCTAAATATCACATAATTTGATAGTGTTAAATGCTTTTATATTAAATTGCCTTGACTATGTTTCTGTCTGTATATCCACATTTTTGAATTTTTAACAATTAAAAAAATCAGTTCTCATTTAGAACTCAAACTTACATCTGCATGCTTCCCAGGAAAACTCCTTATCAACTAGGCCAATGGAATTATTGCTTTTGTAAAATAAAATTTTGTTAATATTGATTTAACTCATAATTAAAAAACCAGTACATAAATATTTTTAAAATTATCTCAACTTCATAACACAGCCAGACTAGCCAAAAAAACAACTCTAAAACATAACCAACAGTTTCACTGCTGCAAGCAGGCTTCTCAAGTGTAAAGAACTACAAAATAACAAGTTTTGTAGTTCTTTACATTTGAGAAATCTGCTTGCAGAAGTAAAACCATTGGTTGTGTTTTAGAATTTATTTTTTTAGCTAGTCTGGTTGAGTTGTGAACTTGGGGTAATTTTGATTATTTATTGACTAGTTTAGCTTTAGGCTTTTATTGTCTAAATATTTTTATATAGTAAATGATCACATGATATTTAAATTTAGAATATTTTTTTCTCATATGTCATAGCATCGGCCTGGATGTGAACCCACAACCGTCTGCAACCAACTACTTGCTTGCAAGGCAGCTGCGATGACCTCTCGGCTAACAACGCTTGACAAGAATTGTTTATTAGAGAGTGTATTTTTTATTTTCATATCTTATTATTAAATTGTAATATTTGACAATTTTTTATTGTTTAGCCATTTTTTAAAATAATATGCAAATATAACTAAAAATTAAAAAAATAATATGTAAAAAAAATATTTTTTTAAATAATGCTTTTATGTAAACAGCCAACTAAAAAGTAGAAAAATAAAGTAATTTGACTAAAAAACGTTTTCTGTCATTCATTTGAAGTCATCAAAATCATAAAGGCTTCAAATGTTTTTATGAAATAACACATTTTTTTAGTCAGATTACTTTGTTATTTTTCTACTTTTTAGTCAATTGTTTACATAAAAGTATTATTTAAAAAAATATTTTTTTTACATATTATTATTATTGAATAATTGAAATAAATCAAAATACTGCCAAATCTCCAGCATTCATTACAATACTTAATCAACAGCCAATCAGATGTCATGGATAGCTACTCAAATGATTTCCAAAACCAAACACACAACTAATCCAGTTGTAAGCATTTAGGTTTGAAAGCTTGAAGCTTTAAATATCTTCACAATTAACTCACTGAGTCTAAATCATAAACGTACAATGCGAAATCCTATGATTTACTACAAAGTAGTTTTTAGAATACATAACAAGCGGTAAAGTATGTAATTAATATTTTAATTTGTGAAGTGCAGATATCTGATTGGCTGTCAGTTAAGTGTTGTAACAAGCGTTGAAGAATTGGCAGTATCTCGATTTATTTCAATTTTCAACTATCTGCACTTCGCAAATTAAAATATTATTTAACACTTTACTGCTTGTTATGTATTCTAAAAACTACTTTGTAGTAAATCATAGGATTTCACATTGTATGTTTATGATTTAGACTCAGTGAGTTAATTGTGAAGATATTTAAAGCTTCAAGCTTTCAAGCTTAATACAACTGGCTTAGATATATAGGAAGAGGTTTGAAAGTCATTTGGGCAGCTACCCATGACATCTGATTGGCTGTCAGTTAAGTGTTGTAAGAAGCACTGAAGATTTTGCAGTATTATGATTTACTTCAATTTTCAACTATCTGCACTTCACAAATTAAAATATTATTATTGAATAAGTTGCTTCCATTCATAAATGCTTGATTATTCAAACATCAATTGAGGTGTTAAAAAATGAAACAAAAATTGTTTTCTGCAGGTAATTTAAAAAAACTAATATGATAAGTAAAGATATAATTTATTCGTTTGTCAGAAGTTGGGTGGCAATCATAACTGGTTTATCATGAACATTTATGTATATTATATAGCTTCTAGCATAAAAATAAACTTTATTGCATTTAATTAAAAATCTGAAGCGTTTAAAATGAAAAGAATACTTAAGAAAAATATGCTTTAGTTTGAATTTTGTCAATTTTATAATGAAGTTATTTTTGGAACAGTTTATAGAGGCCTTCACAAAGTAGCTGTCAAGGTGTAATATAAAGTTTAATGTTAGAATTTTTCATCTGACTTGCTTAAATTAAATTAATGGTATACAGAGCTGACATTCTAAAAATTTATTGTATGTAAATGAGAAATAACTTTCATAAAGCATTTAAACAATTTCTTTTAAGGATTATTTAAATATTCTAGATATATATTAGATATTAAGATTCTATAATCAATAAGCAGATGCTAAAGTAAATGGTATTGAATATACAAATATAAAACACAACGTTGACTTGAGTATGAGAATCTGATTGGAGAGTAAATGGCATTTTATATAAATTTGTAGGAGAGGTAAAGCCATTTGGATTATATATATATATATAGTTTCAAAATAAAAAGTGAATTACCAACAATTTGATTGGAAGATATGGTAAAATAAAGTACCACTGAGATTCTACGATTAAACAAAAAGATGTCTAAATAAAATGAACATAAAGTAATTCTTAAATAAGGCTATAACTTTAGCACATGCACCATGAATGCTTAATTTATTACAAGAGACCTCTATAAATCTAAATGCAAGATTGTAATAAATTAAGCACCCAAGGTGCATGTACTAAGGTTTATGGCCTTATTTAAATATTACATACTGACACATTGTGCTTAATAAGAATTAATATTTATAAAGTAATTCATAGATTGATTTGTATTGGCATTGTGAAATTCATCTTTCACAATGGCAATACAAATCAATCCAATTTTTAGTTTTCTATGTCTTTCTCATTTTTTTTAAGTTAGAATGATTGAACTTGTTTATGAGTGGCTTCA
Source organism: Epiperipatus broadwayi (assembly GCA_028023455.1). NCBI lineage: Eukaryota > Metazoa > Onychophora > Udeonychophora > Euonychophora > Peripatidae > Epiperipatus > Epiperipatus broadwayi. The sequence goes on from JAQFVV010012407.1 coordinate 10,585,302, forward strand.
AATTGTATATACACAGGCAATATATTATTATATCTTTTAACACATGCTTGTTTTTATAACTGCTTTTTGGATTTGCAACATTTAAATCTGAAGATCCATCTCTGTTACTTGCTAAGATTATCCACAAAAATCCAAATAAATAGTTTTGTCTTAATGATATAAAACATTCAGTTTGTGTATACTTTAAGTATGATTTTTAGACTTATCATAGGTGAGTATAGGAGAATATAGTTATACAAATGTCAGTATATTGAATTATATTATATTTTCCAATCTAAGGCTGAATATCTAAATTTTTATTATTCTATAATAATAATAATAATAACTGAAATACAGGCTTATTATATACCTGTATCAATATATGTAATATATAGGGTATATGAGCACAGACTTTCATATGACCCACCACTCTCCACTCTATCTCATAACACTGATACACTTGAACACATATATGCTGAAAAGATAAATAATCACCAATACACATTTTATGCTAAACAAGCAATTATCAGTTGGTCCAGATTGAAGCCTGTCCATTAAAGTATGAAGATTTATCTTTTCAACATATATGTGTTCAAGTGTATCAGTGATATGAGATAGTGGTGAGTGGTGGTTCATGTGAAAGTCTGTGCTCATATACCCTAAATAATAATAATAGTGATAATGATGATAATAATAACACTGAGGTTAATTTATTAATATATGAGATAAGCATATTATTCATATATTAAGTAAATAGACTTATCAAATTATTATATGTAAAAACAGTATTTGGGGAACAAAATTCCTAGTTAGGTTTTTTTTTAAACGAGGAATTTTGGATCTATAACTGCAAATAGTTAAAAAAAAAAAAAAAAGCTCTTAAATCTTAATTAATGGAGTAGAACTCCTAGAGAACGATCTAATATAAAGTGAAATGGAGATATTATCTATCACATTCTTATTGGTAACCATGGCTATATGATAGCCATTCTCCTTGACAAATGTAAAGGTTTTTATGATGGTGTTAACAAAATTTATAATGATAGAATTATACATTATTTGATTCATGGTATATTATCATTCAACCTACTCTCAGGCAAAGAACTTCAATACATTATTATTTCTATAAAACTATTCAAGATAATTTCTTAGTCCTATCCATGCTAAAGAGTTGATTTATAATTTTTATTTTTTATTACAAAATTTTAATTTTGAATTTAACAAAATATATTTCTGAAATATATCATCATTATCATCATCATCAACCATTATCAATCCACTGCAGGATGAAGATTTCTCCAAGTTCAACCAATCTTCTCTAATCTTTAGCTTTTCTTCTCCACATCACGCCTGCACACATTCTTATTTCATCCATCCATCTCACATGTGCTCTCTTTATGGGTCTTTTATAATCTCTTAAAATGCTATTTAAGATTCCAATTGTCCATCTATTATCATCTCTTCTAGCTATATATCCAGCCCAACTCCATGTCAGTCTTTTAATTTTTTCAATGAGGTCAGTAACATCTGTTTGTTCTCTTACCCATATATTGCATTTTTGATCTCTTCTTGTTATTCCCAACATGCATCTCTCCAATACTTCTTTAAGTGCTCTCTGTATTGCTCTTCCATTAAGTGATAAGTCCCAGATTCATAAGTAAGAACTGGTAAAACATATTTATTAAAAACCTTCCTTTTCAAACACATAGACATATTTCCTTTTAGTATCAAGTTATTTCTATCAAAAGCACTCCAACCAAGTTTAATTCTATTATTAATTTCATCCATTATGTTTCCATCTGTATTACTAATCTGATCAAGGTATTTGTAGCTGTTAACTTCTTCTAACTCATCGTAATGAATCTTTATTTTCATATTTTGAGAAAATCCATTAAACATTACTTTAGTCTTTTTAACATTTATCTTTAGTCCTACTTTTCTACTTTCATCTGATAACTCCTGCAACATTTCCTGAAGCTCTAAAGCATTATATTCTTCTATATATGTATATGAAAAACAAAAACAAGTTATAATCACGTAACTTGATATCGCTTGTATTTATTGATCATATATATATAATATTCTTCTATATATATATGTATATTTAAAAAAGGCCTTGTGAATAAAATTGTTACATTGTGTTTTTGTCATAATATTAACAATAAAAAATAATGAATCAGTTCTCAGAAAATAATTATAATTGCTAAATCAACTGCTGTTTTAAAAATAGCTTTATTTGTTAAATCACTCTTATAAATATTAAATGAACCTGAATCAAAGGAAGAAAGTAGAAAAATCTTGGAAAACAAACAATTTTATTAGAAATATTTATGTATGCGTGTTTATTTGAGGATTAAACGTAATCGAAAATATTTATAAATATAAGAAACAAATTAATGTATATTTTTAAATTATAATTTAATTAATTTTACTTATATATTTTTTATTATAAGATTTAATTACATATATATATATATATGTATAAAACAAACAAAAAATAAAAGTACTAAGCTTTTTTGCCCATATTGTTGCAATAAAGAAAAAAACATTAAAATCCAAAAACAAGAAAAGCTAAAATGAAGTAAAAGTATTATTAAAATTATTTAGACGAAAGGAACAACTTGAGCTTATCAAAATCAATTCAATCATTATCAATTCCCTGTAGAAAAAGAATCTCTCAAAATACAATTCAGTTTTTTCAATCTATAGCTTTTTTGTATAATTTCAATAAATAGTGATGCTTTCTTAGTGTCCCAAACTTAAAAAATGAAAAGCCAGTAAATCCTAAATTGCCTTCTATAACTTGGTGAGATGTGTAGATTCATTTACATGCCAATGCAATTACAGAATTTGAAGATGTAGAGCGGGGTAGGCAAATAACAGCCCAATGGCCACATGCAGCCTGCTAAGAGTTTTTATGCAGCCTGCCAAGACAATCAGAAAAATCCACCTTGAACTGAGATTTCCTTCCCGTGTGCAACCAAAGATTTGTCTTGTATTTTCCACTAGGATGGTCACATCAATACACATGCACAGTGTAGATACGATGTGCAGTGCTTTTCCAGTTGATCTGGTTAATTTCAATTTTGTCTTTGCACTAGCAAATATATACAGTTCCAACTTTAGTGAAACCATGAACCCTCCGAAAAAATGTAAAATCAGTGATGAATGTCATGTGTTTAATGAAGAATGGACAAACAAATATTTCTTTGATAATACAGGGAATAAAGCAGTGTGTTTATTGTGTCATGAAAAAAAGGTGCGGCTCTCTGCTAACCTTTGCTTCCACAAAATGGCCCCCGATGTGGCCCTCCACCAACCTTTGCAGCCCCCAAGACAAAACAATTGCCTACCCCTGATGTAAAGTAAAATTATGAACATCTTCCCCTTAAGTTTATTGGGCATATTAATAAAATGTCTTTTTTTTTCAATTAATCACACTTCATTTTCTGTAGTTATGTATCTTTGTTAGATACCCATAGAGACCGCAGGTAGTGAGTAGTGGAATAAATTTAAGATATGGGATTTACCTTTGTATAATCAATATGCAATGTTCAACTTGTGTTTGAGCAATCCCATATCATATAGAAAAAAATATAAAGTTGATTAAAGACTATGTCTTGTTTGCAATATGAGTAGTACTTCAGATTTGTAAGTTAATGTTGTTTCTTTTAAAATAAGGAATATTGACTGATTTCTTTAAAAAGATAAGATTGTATATTAATTATATTGGGGAGCCACAATTAGGTAAGAATTGTGAAATCTTTAAAAAAAACAACTCTTTGCTGCGAAAGGAATTAAGACAGCATTACAAGATATCAACCAGATAAGGAAATATCTTCGTATTTGTGACTGTGGATAAATATTTCAAAATTCATCTTTAACATCTTATTCTTCTGCACATCTCTTTCTTTATAGATATAAGAAACATCTCCACACTTCCCCAATTCTTTTCAAATTCATATAAATAAAAATATAATAAAAGATAAATGACCCCCAAGATGCATTTCGTGCTGAACCAGCACTCATCAGTTGGCCCAGGTCACCATCTCTCATATATATCTCTATTATATGCAAAGTATTTATCTAGAGTAAATTGTTACATTTTCATTTACCATTGTCAAACTCCCTCCACTCACAACTTTGACGTCATCCATTTCAGATAAATACACTAATGATTATTACTAATCATTTTCGAAACTAGAGATTATCTCTAGCACAGATATAAACTTTAAACCTCAATTAAAGATTAATATATCTGATTTTTTAAATTTACACATACGGAGTTATTCACTTTTCTCTGTCCCGTATGTAATATCTTTATAGATATAATAAACACCTCCATACTTCCCCATTCTTTTTAAATTCATATAAATAAAGATATAATAAAAGACAAATGACTCCCAAGATGCATTTCGTGCTGAACCAGCACTCATCAGTTGGCCCAGGTCACTATCTCTCATATATATCTTTATTATATGCAAAGTATTTATCTAGAGTAAATTGTTACATTTTCATTTACCATTGTCAAACTCCCTCCACTCACAACTTTGACGTCATCCATTTCAGATAAATACACTAATGATTATTACTAATCATTTTCGAAACTAGAGATTAGCTCTAGCACAGGTATAAACTTTAAACTTCAGTTAAAGATTAATATATCTGATTTTTTTTAAATTTACACACAGTTATTCACCTTTCTCTGTCCTGTATGTAATATCTTTATAGATATAATAAACATCTCCACACTTCCCCAATTCTTTTCAAATTCATATAAAGTTAGAATAACCATATTAGTTTGTGTTTATTGATATATAGTGTAAAATTGTTCAATAGAATAAAATTGTGTCATATTTGAGAGATATTTCTGTTGCGATTTTAACAAAAGTTGAAGTTACATATTCACTTCTCATAATTGATCATCTAAATAATATGACTTAACATAAGGATGAGACTGGAAGATCACTTCTAAGAAAAAAAAATCTCTGTTTTCTAAACTCTATATAATTATTATTACTATTACCATTAATCACAATTTTTTAATACCAATTAATATCAATCACCAAATTTATGAATAAAATAATATTACTGTTAATTAAATAAGTTTTTATAATTAAAATAAAACAAGGTAATGGAAAAATATATCACAAATAAATTATTCATATTACCACAAATAAAATAAATATAAACTGGAACTGCATTTGATTTTGGTAATAAATTAATAAAAAATATATATGCTTTTATCAAGTTAAAATCTGGAACTATAATGGGAAAAAACAATAGAAATATGGAAGTGTTCAAACTAAAGCCTGAAGAATAACCCTTCATCAGATACTGATGGTCATTATTATGTCTATCCTGGGTCAGTAAAAATAAAAGCAATTTTTTATAAATTATATCTTTTTCTCATCACATAGTAACTTAAAAGTCAGCTGTGTGATATGTGAGACTGGTGTATTTTTAGAAAGTTCATCAAAAAGTTAAGTATCTCTGTTCTATTTATTTGTCTTTGATAAATATTAAGTGACTAAATGCCCATTAATATTAAAGGCTTAGAAGTTGACGAATTCTTTGATGGCTCATTAACTATATATATTAAATTTGGATTTGCTCTTTCATAGTTATATAAATATAATTTGTTCAAGACATGGCTTGTTACTTTTGGCAAATCATCTCATAGCTGAGTTCTCTCTTATTTTGCTTTAAGTTGGTATGCTTACTCTATTTCTCTTGACATATTTAATTACCCTATATATGACATGATCATCCTATGATAAACTTTATTAAAAATGAATTTATTTGATTTTTAATTTTTTCCCAACCTCTATAATATATATGTGTGTGTATGTTGTAAATAAATTAATAAATATATGCCGAGTAAAGATTATTTATAAAATGCATACATAGTAAAAAAGATTAATCTGAGTTTCTGAGATGGTGAATGACTGTTATATAGTGCAGCTGAGATGAAGAATGCATTGATAAAAATAAAAAAACTTGAAATATATACACATGTTAATGAATAATATTTCTGTAGTGTAATTTTCACTACACTCTTGTGCAAGGTAGGGACTGGTGTTTATCTACTTTTATCTCCTTGTGGAAAGATGTAATCATAAATATATGACCAAAGGTATGTGGGAAAAAACCTATTATCCCCAAGACGCACATTTTATGCTAAACCCTAAATCATTAGTTGGCCAAACCACAATCTCTTACACAAAAGAGTGAATATAATAATCCTAATAATAATTTTTATTAGTCATTTATTAGAATAAAAATTATACAATAATTAATAATATTTCTATAGTGTTATTTTTACTACATCACTCTCTCACAAGATAGGGACTGGTGTCTATCCATTTTTAACACTTTGTGAAAGATGTAATCATAAATATGACCAAAGCAGATAAAAAACATTCCCTCCCTACCTTGCGTGAGAGTGATGTAATGAAAATTATACTAGAGAAATATTATTCATTATTGGTTAATCTCGAGTCCAATGAATGGCTAATAAAAATTATTATTAGGATTATTATATACATGTGTGTATGTGTGTTATTTTATAATACTGTTCACAGTTGAAAAGACAAAGCTATTGGTAATGAATTTTTAATTTGATGTTGGCTAGTATTTTAATTTTGAATACATGTATTTGGTTTATTATATTAACTCTCTAGTTTTTGGTATTTTATATTTATATATGATTAGCAGTTTTTCAATTTTTATGATTTGTTTAATCTCAATTTTGCGTTTTCTTTTTGGAATTTAAAAAAAAAATATTATCAAAATAGATACTACAGTTTTACACAAATTTTAGATAAACAGTATTTTAATTTTTATTTCATATTTCATTACCAGATTCCATTTCTTTTGCATGAGTGGAGTCATAATTATTCCAAAGGCAAAATGTAGTCAAAATTATTTTGGCAACATTTAAAGCTGATTGCAACGCATCTTTTCAGATTTTTCAGGGATTGCTTAGAAATAAATGTGTTACTGATGAATTTAACAAAGTGCTTTAGATAATAGAAAGAGTTATTTTTCAAACTTAATTCTGTCAAAATTATTTTTTTATAGAATGACTTTACTCAACTATATAAGTTGTAATTATATATTTTTATTAAGCACAAATGAATGTATGTAAATACTTATGGCGAGGTCCCTCTAGCGTTAAAAATATATTCAGAGAGTGCAGTGTCAACGGTTAAAGTCTTTAAGTATTTAAACTATATAAGATATATTAACAATATTTATCTATTCCACACACTTAAAAATTATAATCAAACCTATTGTTAGTATTTTTTAAATGCTTTAACAATCCTAAATATCATCACTTGTAAAATCTAATCTTTAGAATATTAAAATCATAAGTCATTTCTTGAATACATCAAACAAATTAAATGAAAAAATAATCAAATATAAAAAAACAACTATGAAAAGAGAATTCGGAGACTCTCGAATTACCATCATTATACATTTACTGTAAATAAGTTTGAAGTTTAAAAAACCAACCAGAAAAATAATCTTTTTTAAAAGTAATTCTTTCAATGTGACAGTTGAATTGTTTTAAAACATATTTATTATATTTTGCTGTATTGTTAAATATAATAATAATAGAAATAACTGTAATGTATGTAGCATCTTATTTCTGTCAATATTTGACAATTCCTTTTCAAAATTTCTGTACTATAACTTCTGCTTTGGGCATATATATATACGTTAAGATGACAGAATTATGGGAAGATTGACATCATGGAATTATGGGAAAGCTGACATTTTGAAAGTGATAGTTGACAAAGCTACAAGTTAGTTGAAAGCGCTTCTAAGTGATGGTTATACATATTTTTTTTTTTATAAACTATTAAGTACTGTATTTTCAAATATTTATTTATAAATTTACATATATTATTTTGAAGAAATACAGACATCGATTTGTAATATTATATATATATATATAGAAATAGCTCATTTCTCTCTTTTATTTGATGTACATTTTTTATACTATAGATTGAGGAATATCTATATTTCTTTTATAAACAATTTTATTAATTTTAAACAAAAATTTTTGTTTACATATATATATATTTAACTTTTTAAGGGTGGAAATATTGAAGCTTATAAACAAACTAGAGATTTTTTGACTGAGGAGATACCAGTTGTTGCTTCTAAGATTATAATATGTATTTTTAAAAAGTTAAATAACATTTTTTTTTTTTATTTAATCATCTATCCTTTCAAATTGTTCTACTAAATGAATCATTATTTTTTTATTATCATCATTTTTAGATTATGATAAATATTTTAAAACATTTATATTTGAATAGAAAATTTTAAACTTTATTTAAACTTTCCAAATACAAACAACTTGTTAGTAATAACACACAAATAGACAACACAGGTTAGTAATTACACAACATTTCGAGTAGTATAATTCTCCACTCTTCTTCAGGTGTTGCTGGCCTATATACACAGTGACAATATTCATTTTAGAAGTTGAATTCACACCTTTAGATTCTTGAATATCAAATGTAATGCAAATGCTCTAACCAACTGAGCTATTCTGTCAGTTTGTTAGAGCATTTGCCCTAAATTTGATATTCAAGAATCTAAAGGTGCGAGTTCAACTTCTAAGTGAATATTATCACTGTGCATATAGGCCAGCAACACCTGAAAAAGAGTGGAGAATAACACTACTTGAAACATTGTGTAATTACTAACTTATGTTGTCTATTTGTGTGTTATTACTAACAAGTTGTTTGTATTTGGAAAGTTCGAATAAAGTTTAAAAGTTATATTTGAATATTCCACATTTATTATTTATATTTAAATACCTCTTATTATTTTGTGAAATTTTCTAAAGATTATTAAGTTCAATGTTATCTACTTATCAATTAATTAATTATTACATATTTGCAAATACATATATTTATATAAATAATAATTTTAATTTTTTACCATCTTCAGATATTCACTAGTTTTGTTCATTTTAAGAAAAGCTTTTGCATAATTTAACATAAAAATGTTTATCTTAAGATCAAAAAACAAGAATAAATAAATAATTAAAAGTACCTTTTTTTACATCTGAAAGTAGTGACAATTATTAAAATAATTATTGCTATATATTAAAATTATATTAACCTGCATTGGATACATTATTATTTTGTAATGTTAACACTACAATCAATATAAAATATTGCTCCTAAGAAAAGTATTATTTTATGGTTCCAAATTTGATTTTTTTTTTATTATAAGCATTATTTTTCAATAAGTATTACATTTGATTGAATACAAGTGTGACTTATATACCTAGAGTTTTAGTTATAAATTGTAATAAATATGGTTTTAATTTCTCCTTATATGTTCCTCGAAAACGTTCAGCCGAAAATTTTTAATAGTAAGTTATATTTTCTCTAATTAATATTTACAATTAAGTATTTTTGTTTTTATAAATTGTAAGAAATTTAAGCACAGACTTTCAGGCTCCCTTTAGATATCTGCTTTATCTGGTACAACTGATACACATGACCACATAATGCGAAAAAGATAAATGATCTCCAATATACATATTTCATCACATGATCGCTATCTCTTATACTAGCACATACTTGTTATTAAACAAGACAAAACTCTCCATACAGTAGCGCCACCCTGTGCCAACCAGAGTAATCAATGGATTCCAGAAGGCTTGTGCATAAATAAATAGGCACTAGATAGGGATTTTATGCACAAGCCTTCTGGCATCCATTGATTACTCTGGTTGACACAGGGTGGTACTACTGTATGGAGAGTTTTGCCTTGTTTAATATACATATTTCATGCTGAACCAGCACGATCCAGATTATCATCTCTCACTCATATGTATAATCAGGGCTCAGTTTATATTAAGATAGCAAATCTTCAAACTTTAATGGAAAGCATCAATCTTCTCCATCTCCAACTCTTCAGACATCCATATCATTGAAAATGTGATGGTGGAATAATCAAACCACTTGTCGATGCCAATATCATTGTCATGCCCATGTTGACTTTGTCATTCTGACTCCTCACAGATCACCAAAAACAAAGAAATAAAATTACTTGTTTAGACTACAATTGGTATGAGATATAGCTAAATCCCCAAAAGTGGCATAAAATTTATAATATATGAGCAAAGTTCAAACTAATTTGATTTTTGAAAAATGCAGATATATCTAGAAAGATAATGAAATAAACACTTGTTCAATTAAAAAAATTCTATGAAATTAAGGCATCTGAAAATTTCTTATAGTATTAAACACTTGTAGCTGTTGCAGGTTAAATGATTTATTGACAAAATCTTATTCATCATCATCATCATCAACTATTATCAATCCTCTGCAAGATGAAGGTCTCTCCAAGTTTAATCCATCTTCTCCGATCTTTAGTTTCTCTTTTCCACATCACCCCTGCACACTTTTTTATTTCATCCATTGATCTCACATGTGGTCTCTTTCTGGGTCTTTTACAATCTCTTGGAATCCCGTTTAAGATTTCAGTTGTCCATCTATTATCATCTCTTTTAGCAATATGTCCAACCCAACTCCACTTCAGTCTTTTAATTTTTTCAATGTGATCAGTAACACCTGTTTGTTCTCCTACCCATGTATTGCATTTTTGATCTCTTCTTGTTACTCCCAACATGCATCTCTCCATACATTTTTGAGTGGTCTGAAGAGTACCTCCTATATTTATTAAAATCTTATTATTACACATTAATTGAAGGGTAATCTTCAGTAATTGTTTTAGTAGTTTTAAATAAAACTGAAAGAGAGTTGGAAAGATCATTAATAATCTCAGGCATGCAAATATATGTTCTGTCAAAAAATGTCATTAATTTTGATTGATTTCTATTTTCTACAATTGTTAATTATAATGATCATTTTTAATATTATAATATTGTTCATCACATTTTGTAAAAAAAAAAAAAAACTTTATTGAACTTTGTTTGTGAGTGATTTAGTCATCAGTGGGAAATAAATGACTTAATTATAATTACACATATTTTTGAAGAGCCTTGTGATTTAGTGGTTGTGCAGAAACATAAGTGCCTAATTATTCTTAACTAAATTTTAAAACAAGAATTGAAAACTACCCAATATCTTACCATCCAGCAGATGGGAAACTTGATAATTAATGTCTCTCCATTATTAACATCACATGATCTCTATCTCCCATGCTTGCTCATAACTGTTGTTAAAATAGGCAAAACTCTCTCCATACAGTAGTGCCACTCAAAGGAAGATAGAGTAATTAATGGATACCAGAAGGCTTGTGCATAAAATCCCCATCAAGTACTTACTCATCCAATATCCCCAAACTAGTTTTTGGCTTATGGCCTTCGTCAGTGAGAAACCTTAGATCTTTGAGTGACATTACTGTATGGAAAAAGTTTTGCCTATTTTTGTCCACTATTTATCTATGCATATCTTTGCCATATAGTGGGCTATTTAAAACCTATTTTATTTACATTTTTAACTATAAATTATTTATAACTACTTTATTATAGGATCTAAATTTATTTTTATTCTTTTATGCACGTTTCTAGTAGTGTTTTACGACTGACATCTCTTACATGTGTAGTTTTATTTATTTTAAATTTTCAAATTTATTAACGTTTATTATTATAAGTTATATACAAATTTTTTTTTACCAAATTTGACCTAAAATCTTTTCTATTTACTATAATAAGGGGGGGGGGGCATTTATTTTTTGAGAGGTAAACTTTTGTATAGTCAGTTAATATTTTAATAATAATTGTATTTTTAAAAAACGTATAAACAGGCAAGATGTGTATAAAATAAGATTAACGATACAAATTTCGGATTTGTACACTATTTATTTTACAAATCCTAATTATAAACAAAATTTACTAAATATTTACAAAATACATGTCTGTATTTTAAAAATAATTTTTATCGTTTTCTTTTTAAAAATAAATCACAAATACTAAGAATCCATTAGAAGAAAGAGAAAAAAATACACATAATTAAAAGCTTGATAAGATTCCCCGTTGATTTACAAGTTATAAAAATAAACTTTATATATACGTATATGAGTGTAATCCTTTTCTTTCTTTTTTTTTAAAACTATATATAACATTTAGAATGATATGGAACTTTTTATTATGATTTACATTATAATGGTATATATAAAGTTGCATTTATATATTCTGACCTTGCGGTTCTGCTTCTTCACTTCCAGATAATGTATGGTATAAAATAAACGGATTCTATTGCAGTTAATAATTAATAACTGAAATATTCAGTACCAAAATTAAAATATTTGACTAGCTCATTTTTAATATTCGAATAAGGTTCATTTATAAAAAAATATATTAAATAAATATTTAACTGTTTCATGAGACGTGAAGTGAAAATACAGGTGACAAGATAGATTACATTGAGCCAATATCCCACAGGATACTACCTCAATGGCATAAGAACACTATCCCCCCTTATTACTATTTCAAATAACAAACTCATAGTATTCTTACGACTTTAATAACTTCCACTCACTAAGACTAAACTAATAATTAAATTTTAATCTTCTATTTAATAATAATCTAGCTCAATAAAATAATCTCAGGTTCTTATAATTTATTCTAAGTTAATTTTAAAATACGGTAGTAAAATATGAGAAGGGATTTTATGTCATAATCTACTACACTTAAACTAATAATAATAAATAACAATAATAATATTCTTCATGTAATGATATAATAAATACGTGGTAGCATTTTAATAATCTGACAAACAAAATATGTGTGGCAACTGATAGCATATAATTTAACATAATATTGTGATACGGATTTATGACCAATAAATAACGCAAGATTATGATTATTTAATTATAATGAATACCAATAAAATATTTAAAATTCTTAAAATAATTCTTTATTTATCTTTTGTGCAAAACTATATATTATGCATATATCTTTTCATGCAGCAATGTGGAGAAATAAATAACTCTGACACAAAATTTTTTTTTAGATAACAAAATTTAACAAAGTTTATTACTAACAATAAATAACTAAACACTTTATTTACATTATTTACAGTGGATATCCTTAACTCTTTTTATTTTACAGTTTGATCTACCTGGTTATAAAAAAAAAAAAAATTATATTTCAATTATATTTTATTTAGATTTAGGAAAAAAAAAATGTTATTATTTGGTTTCTCATCATGTTTAACTTATTACAAGTATATTTATCTCCTTTATTAGCAATAGCATTTTATCTCTAATATTATTAAACTATTCTATTTTAAAAATTCATATTTAGAAAAACATTCTATAGAAAACAAAATTTTAGAATGAGTATGGATTTCTCAACATATTAAAATTCATCTTGCAAAGTCAAAGATGTTACATAAACTATTATTCAAAATTCAGTACTAGATTTTAGTATTAATCACACAATGTTTACTAATCATCATATATTCTTCTTTAAGCCTTACTTTAGTAGAATATAAGTTTAATCATTAATAGATTTCTGCTAATTAATAAACAAAATTATACTATGCATATTGTTTATATAATCTACTTTGTACTATTGTATTTAAAAAAAAAAATGCAATACTTATTTCTTCTCTTAAAAAATAATACTAAAGCATTTAAATTATTATCACTTTAAAGAAAATATTTTTTGTTCAGATACCTTAGTTTAAAAAAAATTTATATTTCATTTCCGAAATAAAACTTAAAATATATTTTATGATTCTTTCTTTCCCTAGGATACTTTGGATCTTCAATTCTAAGTTATAATATTCTGCTCCTTATAAGCAACGAAACTAATCTTATACAAAAAACGATAGCACAACCTTAGTTCTATATTATTTATTATTTCTTTTAAAATATCTTACTAAACGATGCAGTTACATAAAATAAAGATAGCAAAAACAGATGTATAGGATTAAGGAAGAAAGCTAGAGTATTATTCTTAACATATCTCAAAATTATGGTACAGTGTGAAGAGGTAGGACATTTATCTGCCTAATATCCTCTAGTACAGGGGCGATGTTAAAGCTATTTCTTCAGCTTTATTAAAACATCAAATATTTAAAGCAATATAAACACTGTCCAATAAAATGTGCATCAGTCATTGGACTTTGTTAACTATGCTGATATTCACACAAAACTAAATATTATTCCATTCCTTATAACATCCTATATTTTAAAAATACATCATCTTGGTTTCCTGTTCACTATAGTACTTCCAAGCCACTATCTCAATATTATTTCTTAAGATTTTTCTACATCTTACATCGATAAAATAACTATCTGCATTACAAAACAATAAATAAAATTCATTAATAGTTAACAATCTTACTATCCCATAAGAAAAGTCTGCTTACTTCATTGCTCTGTATGTTTAATCATATACGATCTACATAAACAATATTTGAATATCCCATATCATAAATTTTTTAAAAGAATCACATAATTATTTATTAGGTTGGATTATATCACTAATAAAAAAAAATATCAAAAATTTGTCGTATGCATATTTTCAAATCAATCCTATCTCATAATGTTTTTTAAAATGTTGTATAAAAATGCGTTACATATAATTAAAAAAAAACTTTTACACTTCATTCTTCCAATTTGTGGATGATCTAAAGAAAACAAAATATACATTATAAAATTATTAATAGTTATTATTATTACCAATAACCTTTATCTATTCATCGTGTTCAGTAGGCTTCCTTTGTCCACTTGAGCATTGCAGATATAAAATTCACACTCATACACTTTATATTAAAATATTTTTTAGCTAAATTATTAAATTGTTATATTATAAGATTTTAATATTAACAAATTAATGTTTTTATGTTTTTCCTAATCTTATATAAAATTTTAGATTTAAATTAGGTCAACAAAATAAAAAGAATCAAAACTATAGTTATATATTTTCTTGACGATAGTTCTGATAAGTCCAAAATACCTATTATTTTCTCTAGAGTTTTTTAAAAATGTTCTCCAAGCGCATCAAAGTTTAAATAAAATAATTATTAACCCATTTAGTAACATTTTAGAAAATGATCCTTGTTTTCATTTTTTAGGACGATAATATTAATTAATCCCTTGAAGCTTCTTAATCTTCTCTACCAATATTCTCTGCGTATTCCGATGCATCAATCCATTTAATTTAACTTTTAAAAAATATTCGATAAACTTTTAAGTACTATTGGTATTTCCATGGATCCATTTTTTTTTCATTCATCTATGTGTTCACTTTTATCTCTGTTATCTTCTTGATACATTGAAACTTTCACTTGGTATTTTTATACATCTCTTTTAAAATAAAAACTTCAAATACTTTTGAACAAATCTTTTTTTTTTTCAAGTACATTTTTAATAATTCGAAGAACGGATATTTTAATATCAAAATGCTTATATAACATATTCTCCTGGGTTCTTTATTTAGTTCTGCACTCGAAAATATTTTAAAAAATGTTACCTTTAGAAAGGATATAACATTTTATTCCTTTGAATATTATACTATATAAAATCATTCAGGCAATATATAATTATCTTATTACCATTTACAATAAATCTTGAATAAACTTATGCATAATAAGGCTTCTCCAATTTTTTCATTAGACTCCGTATAATGTCCGAGCTGTGGTTTTTTTTTTCTTTGTACCAAAACAGTTCTTCGGTTATGCATAAATAAAGCTGTATCAATAAATATTCAAATATTTCTTCAGCATTACAATTTCTATCCATTTTATTTTGTAGTATATCCATTTTTTTTTTACTGCGTGGTTTAGGTTAAACTTTAGATAAAATCTGACTGGTAAGTACTTTAAAAATTAGAAACTCATATTAAAACGAAATTATTAAATATTTTTAGTTTATACTTTCTCTTGCAAAAAATATTCTTTAAAATTATCAATTAGTTTTTTTGCAGATAAAGTTATAAGAAAGTACCAAAAAAAATTGACTAAAATAAAAGATTTTAAAAATACTATCTTTTGATAGTTATAATTTTACCTCTCTCCGGTTTCAATACATTTTTTATTCTCCCCCTCTAACCTAGTTACAACGATATTTATCGTCTGCAAGTATACTTATTTCTTATTGGTCAATTCTTTCCCGCTTGAAAATAAATTTACAGATTTTCAATTTATAGTAGAATTATATTTTGAAAATAAAATGATGACGTAATGAACCTAAAACATTACTTAAAATATTACTTTTAAATAAATTATTATTTTACTAAAACTATTTAAACATTACATATTTATTATTATTTACTTTTATGATAGGCAATAATTCTGTCCAATTCTATAATATAAATTTTAAAATATTTTAAACTTTGTTATTAATTCAAACAAGCGTGTGTGTAATAGTATACATTAAAAAACCACGTGATTACAACTTAGACGATTTTCAATCTATTTCTCTGTCTAAACTAATAAATTGATATACTTATTATATTATATAAAATAATTATAAAAAATTTGGAAGAACAATTTAGAAAATATAGAATTAGATATAATTTTCACCATCACAAAGTTTATTTTAAAGATATACTATATTAATTTTTGCTATTTAAATATGATTACTAATTTAAACATAGCATTAAAATCGAATTTATTAAATATACTTTTAATTATTTATAGCTGTGTTATTTAATATGGCCAGCTTTTACAACCATATGCAACAATATTTAAAGCTTTATATAACTATTTTTTAAATGATTTTATATACTACGTATTCTCTTTAGCTTCAAATTGTACTTTAAAGATATAATTGACTTAATATAATTAATGTATAAAAAAAAAAACATATTCTAAATTTAAAATTTTTCAGTAATTGACTGTTATAAACTATTACTGACCTATAGAAAAGGGCACAATATATATATATATATATATATATATAGAGAGAGAGAGAGAGAATGATATATAGAAAACAAAAAAATATTTGTAATAAATCGACTGTCATAGAGTTGATGTTTGAATATAATATTTATTTTTTCTTGGATACCTGAAACTCCTAATTTATTATGTAAGGTAGTTGACTAGTTTTAGCCACCGCCCATTTATATAATTTTAGAGTATACCTTTGATATCTTTGGCCCACAGGTGCAGGTGATAGAATGTGGTCCCAGCACATTTAAGCCTAAAGAATGATTTATAAGTGTTTTTCTATAGGGAGTACTCATAGAACTTATTTTTTTTTTTTTTTCCATATGTCATAGCATCTGCCGGGACGCGAACCCACACCCGTCTGCAACCAACTACTTGCTTGCAACCTTTGACCAATAAAGGTACTTTTTGGAATAATAATAACAATTAATGCTATAATTTTATGCAAGCATTTGAACTTTTTTTAATGTATTGTGATAATAAAATAATTTTTACTAAATCATTATCATATATGATTTTTTTTTCTGCAGTACAGTACAGGCTTTTTCATACCTGCACTCCAATATGTAATATATAGGGGGTTTGAACTCAGACTTTCACACGACCCTCAACTATCCACGCTATCTCAGATTTTCAATGAAATGGATGGCTGAAGAGTTGTGGGGGTGGAGTGGATTGAAGCCTGTCCATTAAAATATGAAGATTGGCTATCTTAATATCAGCTGAGCATTGATTGTATATATGTGTGGAGATGATAATTTGGGCCAACTGATGAGTGCTGGTTTAGCACGAAATACGTATACTGGCGATTATTTATCTTTTCGACATGTGTGTGATCAATTGTGTCAGCAGTATGAGATAACGTGGATAGTTAAGGGTCGTGTGAAAGTCTGAGTTCAAACCCCTATATATTAAATCATTATCGTATTTATTTTAAGCTTATTTAAATTATGGTGAATTACGATGATAAATTATTCAACTAATTGTTTATTTTAATATAATATGGCACACATATGTGGATATGTTATATATAGTAACCCTTTTTAAAATTATCTTTAATAAATGTGATCATCAAACTGGAAAGAAGATGATACTTGGTCGTTTATAATTGTTTGTTTTATTTTTTTTTTTAAAAAAAAAATTTTAGCAGGATATTTTAATGATGTTTGTTAAAGAGTTCTTTATTTATCATGTAGGTTCAAATTTGAGATTCTATAACAAATTTTTTAAAGAGATGGCAGACAGGGACAGACTATTACAGGACAATGTTGTCTATTTACCTCAATCTGACTCGAGAAGAGAATTTAACATTCATTCAGTTTCAGCGGATGTTGATTTTTAAAATAAGTAAGCGCAAAAAAAAAAAAAAAATGAGTGTGAATTTTATGATTTGACTAATAAAATCAAACCTACTTATATATATATATAATGCTTTTTATGACCTATAACTATGGATATGAATTTATTAAGTATTACCATCTGACATGTATTGATTCCTCAATTTACACAATATGGCAGAACTATAATAAGACATGCACAAGAGCGGGTAAAGGGATAGAGATTAAATTTATTGAAGGAAAATCAAAAGTAATGAGGATGAATGCTGGAGAAAGGGAAGAGAAAGGGAGATATAAAGTTAAAATATGGTGAATAGGTATAACTATTTAGGAATCATCTTAATCAGAGAAATTGCTTGGATGATGGGGGGGGGGGTTAAAAGTGAAGTGTTTTCCCATAATAAATATAGATGTGTCATGGGTTAGTAAAGGAATGGTAGATTACTTAGAAAAAGTATAAAGAGAAATGGGAAGACATGCATTAGATGAAGATGTGTGGATGGCAAAGGAGGCAATTCAAGAAGAAATGGGATGATCATGGTTTTATATGAGAGATGCAAAAAGCAAAATTAAAATGTTCAGTAGATTGCAATTTGTGGATAATAAGAAAATAGCCAAAATAGTTTTTAATTGGGTTATGAGTAAAGGACAGGCAACAAGATGGGCAAAAAAGGTAGGATATGCAGAAGATTTGGAGAAAAATTTTATGTCAGTATACTTATACTAAAGGTGAAATGATAGTGTTAGGAGAATTGTTGAGTGTTATAGTGGCAAGGAACGAAATAGAAGAATAGATGCATTAATAAAGAATCAGGAGTTGGAAAGAAGAACTAGTATGGAGAGTAAAAAGAGTTTAAATATATACATAGAAGTAAACAGAATATTGGACGCAAGTTAATTTATGATAATGGCAAGGAGAATAGTCTACTATTTAAGATTTGAACAGGATCATTAGCAACAAGGGAATATGTACATAAACGAAAAAAAAAATATGGGTAATTTAGTTTGCAAGTTATGAAGGGTATACATAAAAAATATTAGGCATCTGCTAATTGAATGTAAATGCCTATAAGCAGAAAGAGGGCAAATAATGAAGTTGTGGGAGAATAAATATAAACAAAATGATCATACAGAAAGTGGGTTCTTGGTTTTTTATGCTGGGTTTGAAAAAAAATAGGGGAGATTTAGATATAAAGGCCGTAGAATTGACAAAGATTATGTTGTGAAAATGGGATGGAGTAGGATAGAGAAGAATATGGAAAACAGGGCAGATAATGAAAAGGGAATAGAAGGTGGTAACAGGTTTCTCTGGGCATAATGGCTGAAAGATTCCTGACTCCATATAAGGAGAAGTCACAGTGCATCACATCGCATCTGTTAATTCAGAAAGAGTACAAATAATGAAGTTATGAAAGAATAAATATGAACAAAGTGATTATACAGAAAGTGAGTTATTGTTTTTTATGCTGGGTTTGGGAAAAGATAAGGGGGATTTAGATATAAAGGCCATAGAGTTGACAAAGATTATGCTGTGCAAATGGGATGGAGCAGAATATGGAAAGACTTTGAGTGGTGAATGGAAGGTAAAATGGCTAACAGGTTTCTCTGGGCATAGTTGCTGAGAGATTCCTGACTCTGTTTAAGGAGAAGTCACAGTGCATCATATCACCATGAAGTATGCAAGTGATAAATTTCTATCCGAAAATGGCTGAAATCAACAAATTAAAAATGCTTAAGGCAACTAAACCAAAGAGGTTATTTTCAGATGTAAAACAGTTGGAATTTTTTTTCAAAGTTCACTTCCATAAAGAAATTATGTTCAATTTTTATATAAAGTATATTTTGCAATAACATTAAAATAAGACATTATCTCAATCTATTTAGGAGTAAACATGAACTATAAGTACAATCTAAAGTAATTTTTAAAAACAATCTCTTTAGAAAACTCACATATATTTCAGAGTTAATGTAAAAAAAATTAAGAATAACTTTTTTAACACTTTTTTCCCTATTGCCAAATATTGAGACTTGTTTGGAGAAATAGAGTTCCTCTAAACTTCTGGATACAAAATTAAAAATTACTATGAGAATATTATTTTCATATACAGATCTTTATTATTGTAATTTTTCATCTTTTCACATATAAATATATAACAACAATATATGTATATATTGAAAGGGTAAATCTGATTCAGATTTGCCCTTTCACTGTCTGATCTATCTAATCACTTATTCAGGAGGTTTAATTGAAGCCCACCTATGTAAATAGAGAAATGTATTTTTTTCAAAGTTTGTTTTTTATTATTCTTATAACATTTTAAACACAACTATCCTGAATAAATTACTAAAATTTATTTTGGATAGTAGTAATAATGTTTATTTATACTTACTATATACGTGTATAATAATGTTTTGTTAAAAGAAAATTATACGTATATAATAATTAATATTTTATTAAAATAAGTTTTATTAAAAGAAATAGACAGGAATTTTGTAATTAAATTTGGTACGCTATTAAAGATAAGCTTCAGATCAGAAACTAATTAAGCAGCTAGATTAAAAGTGCTGATTACTAAAAGTAGACAATAGCTGAAAATTAATTGGTTTCTGAAACATTCCTTAACAAGAAAAAAGAAGGAACAAAAAACAACTAAGCAGCACTTGTAGCGGAGAACTCATTGAATGCACACGAAGGTCAAGAGTTTTAACTTAGCAACGGAACAAACCCAGTGAATTCCACCACTGAAGGTTAAAAAGTGGACCTAGGAACTTTGCAGGCCACACCGGTCTAGATTATGTTTTTTGTATGCCTTCATGGCCAGCGTTCATAAGTTAAACTTAATTGTCTTATAACTATATATATATGTACGATTATTTACCTGACTGTTAATTCTATTAAACTATTTGTATAATCATTTGGTTTCTGCTGTCTATTTACCTGATGGTTAAGCCGAGTGAGTGGCTGTTTTCTCTTCTAATGGCGTTTTGTTAGTCTCTTGATCGTCGTATTTCTCTTCTACTGGTGTTTCGTTGGCTCCTTCAGTTTCTTGATCGTCGGAATTCTCTTCGCATTTGGGGAATGCGCGGTGCTGCCGTACTTCCGGTTTGCACTAATTCTTCTCGACGTCTCACATGATTTATATGCTTGCGCGTTGTTTTTCCAGTTTCTGTCTCTACAAGTATTATTTGTTTTGACAGTATTTCTTTTACGAAGGCCTTCACCCAGTGTTTCCTGATGACGTCTCTAACCCAGACTTTTTCTCCTTTGGAGTAAATAGTATCTCCAGTGTTGCTTTCGTAATGTGTAAAGTTTTGTTCTGGGTGGATTAACGATAGTTTCGTGCGTAGTTTCCGTCCGAAAATTAATTTTGCAGGAGATTTGCCTGTAGCACATGGAGTACTATGTTGATATAATAAGGCAGAATGTAAGGTGTCTTGTATATTTGCAGTGCCTTCCTTCCGTAACGTGTGCTTCAAAGTTTGTACTGCCTTTTCTGCAATACCATTGGACTCCGGGTAATATGGGGGTGTGGCTAAGTGTTTAATTCCCCATTCTGTGAGAAATTCCTCAAATTTAGTGGATGTGAAACTGGTACCATTGTCAGACACAATTGTTTCAGGAATCCCATGAAAAGCAAAAATCTCCTTCAGTTTTGCGATTGTTTCTTTGGTACTGGTGTTTTTCACTACTCTATATTCCATCCACTTTGAATAAGCATCGATCACTACCAAAAATATAAAGCCGTGAAACAGTCCAGCATGGTCAATGTGAATACGGCTCCATGCTCTTTCAGCTGCCGGCCAAGCAGCATATTTTTTCTCATGCATATTTGCATTTACTTGGCAACTTTCACATGATTTCACATATTTCTCTATATCAATATTTATTGCGGGCCACCATATGTAACTACGAGCCAGAGCTTTGGCCCGCACTATCCCAGGATGGCCTTGATGAATTAAGTGAAGAATCTTATTCCACCCACTGCTCGGTATTAACACTCTATCATCCATTAAAATACATCCCTTGTTTATGGACAATCTTTGTCTTACGTCCCATAAAGTTTTATGTAGTCTCTCAGGCCGACTTTGTGGCCAGCCTTTGCTGATCCATTTACTTAAGTGTTTATATCCATTGTCAGCTTTAGTCCAATTAGCTACCTTTTCACTGGTTATTAATTCGTTGTTCCAATTATCGATATAGTTAATAGTTTGGTCGTCTTTTTGTAGTTCAGCTTTAATGGGCATTCTTGACAGTGCGTCTGCGTGTTTAATGATCTTTCCTTTTTTGAAATTTAGATCAAAATCATAGCCTGACAACAGATTAACCCAACGTAACATTCTAGGGCTTAGATGATCAGGTGCAGTTTTATTTTTTGCTAATAATCCCAACAGCGGTTTATGATCGGTAAAGATTTTAAACTGTTGACCATACAAATATTGGTGAAACTTTTTTATTGCAAATATGATAGCCAACGCCTCTTTATCTAGTTGACTATAATTTTGCTCAGCTTTTGTTAATGTTCTTGAAGCGTAGACGATTGGTCGCTCGCCATCAGCTACTGTATGGCTTAAGACTGCCCCTACTCCAACTTTGGATGCATCTGTTGTCAATATCAATTCGAGGCTACTGTCGTAATGTACTAATAAGCTGTTTGATGTTAATAATTCTTTAGTGTCACAAAAAGCTTTTTCTTGGGTTTGATCCCAAATCCATTTTTGGTTCTTTTTTAATAAATTGTATAGCGGTTTTGCTATGTGAACTTTCCCCTTAAGAAAAACTTCAAAATAATTAAGAAGTCCTAAGAAAGCTTGAAGTTCTTTAACATTTCTGGGTCTTCGTGCTTCCTTTACGGCTGCAATTTTTTGAGGGTCGGGTCTTTTTCCCTTTTTTGAGATTATGTGTCCCAGGAATTTTAATTCAGTTGCCATCCAGATACATTTGTCTGCGTTTATTTTAGCTCTGAAACTACATAACTTGTCACAAACTTTTAAAACTCGTTCACGTAATTCCTCTTCTGAATTGGCCATGACCAAAATGTCATCAAAATACGGTGTTACACCATCCAATTGCTGGAACAGCATGTCCATTTTGGCCTGGAAAATATTTGGTGGAACCATAATTCCATAAGGCAATCTATTATACTTAAACAATCCCTTATGTGTTGTAATAGTTAGCAATTCTGATGTGCGTTCAGAAATTGGTATCTGGTGAAATGTGGCGTTTAAATCAATTTTAGCATAGTGAGTTGCCTTTTGCATATTTGCCAGTATTTCTCTGACATTAGGTACAGGATACTGACTTTTAGTGAGGTTTTTATTTATTGTGGTCCTATAATCTCCGCAAATGCAAATCTGCCCATTTGGTTTAGTTATAACCACGATTGGAGTCACCCATTCTGTTTTCTCAACTGGCGTTAATACATCCTTACTAACCAGATTTATCAACTCTTGTTCTACCTTAGTTTGCAGCGCAAAAGGAACTTTTCTTGGTCTGCAGATAACGGGGGTCACGCCACCTTGTAGCTCTATGTTTATAGGCATCGTAATAATTTTTCCCTCATCACTTTTAAATAATTCACAATATTTATTTCTCATTTCTTGCTCAATAGCAACTTTATTTATTACACATATCTCTATTCCCAAAGCATCGAACCATTCCCTACCTATAATAGGATTTAGACCGCCTTGTACTATATATAACGGTAGTGTTCGAACCTTACTATTTAATTCAATCTGAGCCATCACCTTCCCTAATATTTTCATACTATTTCCACTAGCGTCTTTTGCCCTTAAACTTGTCTTCATTAATAAAGGATTTTTTCGATTTTTCACTACTTTCTCCCAGTCTTCAAGTGTCATCATTGACACACCTGCTCCGCTGTCAATTTCCATTTTTACTGGTGTCTTTAATAAATTAACTGTCAGCATAAACTGACTTCCATATCCCATCATTGTAAATATCACATTTTTTTTTCGACTTTACAAGTTGGCAAGCTGCCATGATCCTTTTCTCCTTTATTTCGATATACTTTCTGCAAATGCCCAACTTTACCACAAGTCCTACACTGCTCCTTATTATATTTACACTTACGAGCCATGTGGCCTTTTTTTCCACAGCAATAACACACTATCTCATATGTTTTGCTCTTAATAGGTTGAGACTTATTTTCAGTTTTCCGAATATACGCATTACCGTCATTTTTGTGGGTAAAATTTCTAAATTCTTCCGATTGGTCGAGTACTATTTCGTGGGCTACTCCCATTTTGGTTGCTTCGTCATACATTAACTCTCTTGAGGCCAGTAACTGCTGCCTAAGCCTATCATCTGACATGCCCCAAAGTAATTGCTCAAGCAGATTATCCTCTAAGGCATCGCCATAACTGCAACTTTTAGCAAGTTCTCTTAGAGCTTGATCATAATCTCGTATACGCTCTCCCTTGTTTTGCCTTCGGTTTCTGAAGTGTAGTCTTGCGACATGCTTCGAAGGCTGGGGACTGAAAAAATTATTTAATTTCCCCGTAACTACATTATATGGCAAATTCTCTGGCTCTTCGTGATCACAGAGTCTATTTGCTATTTCGATTACTTGTTGCCCGGCATAACACAATAACGTGGCAACTTTAATGGGGTCGCTTGTCATACCATTAATCAAAAATAGTTTCTCGATTCTCTTAAGATAAATTGGCCAATCAAAAGGGTTATTAACATTGAACTCGTTAATTGTTACCTGAGGCACTGATGTCATCATTTTCTATTTTGCTTTTTTTTTTTTTTAAAAAAAATTTCTATTTCGCTATGAGATAACTATTAAACACGCTTACTGAGACAAATTTCTATTAATACGCTTACTAAAACAAATTACTGTTAATACGCTTACTAAAACAATTTTTCCGACTACCAATTCTATATTCACCCGGACTTCGATTCTCAATTTCCTTGTAGCTTTCTCTACATTATACAATTCAATTTGAATCCACTACTGTTTCTAAATTGCACCAGATTTTTCTACTGGAATGTATCCTGTCAACTGCACCAATTTTCTGCTGTGTACAGCCACTCACTCGGCTTAACCATCAGGTAAATAGACAGCAGAAACCAAATGATTATACAAATAGTTTAATAGAATTAACAGTCGGATAAATAATCGTACATATATATATAGTTATAAGACAATTAAGTTTAACTTACGAACGCTGGCCATGAAGGCATACAAAAAACATAATCTAGACCGGTGTGGCCTGCAAAGTTCCTAGGTCCACTTTTTAACCTTCAGTGTTGGAATTCACTGGGTTTGTTCCATTGCTAAGTTAAAACTCTTGAGCTTCGTGTGCATTCAATGAGTTCTCTGATACAAGTGCTGCTTAGTAGTTTTTTGTTCCTTCTTTTTTCTTGTTAAGGAATGTTTCAGAAACCAATTAATTTTCAGCTATTGTCTACTTTTAGTAATCAGCACTTTTAATCTAGCTGCTTAATTAGTTTCTGATCTGAAGCTTATCTTTAATAGCGTACCAAATTTAATTACAAAATTCCTGTCTATTTCTTTTAATAAAACTTATTTTAAAAAACATTAATTATTATATACATATAATTTTCTTTTAACAAAACATTATTATACACGTATATAGCAATACTAATACACTAATTTATTGTATTTATTAAAAAGAAAAAGAAATAAAATAATAATAAGTTTTGAATTTTTTTTTGATATGTTTTTATATATATATATTTAAAATATCTGATTTTTTCTTTAAGAATCCAAGATGGCCTTTTTTTGAAAGATTTGTACCTCGATAAGAAGTTTAAGATAAATGTTAAATTAAAACACTTAGAAATTACCAAAATCCATTACTTTGGAATTTCTATTAATTAATTAATAGAGGTTCTACATTGTTAGATAAAAATTATACTGAAATCTCTATCGATCCTTATCAAGATATAAACTTTCTAAAAATAGAAACAAAATATTTTCTATTGTGTCATAGAAGATCGGAAGACAAAAAAAAAGAGAAGAGAGAGTTTCAGAGCATCTCAATGCAAGTTAAAATGTTGAGTAAGTAGTTAAGGGAAAATCACCACCCATTCCTTCCTGGGACCCAAAGACTCCTTATTATGGTGCTGCTATGAAATGTCTGAGAAAATACCACCTACCATCAATGTTAGCCTGTGCACTCATTCTGGGAACTCCAAGGTAAATGCCGAAAAGTTCCAATCCTGTCACCCTGATCTTAGAACCTAAATTTATTACCACTAGTATTGTAACTTCTTTAAGTTTAAAAGTATGTAATTAAGTTTATTGGAAATATTTTAAGTGACTCTTTAACCCTTTTCTTCTTAAATTATCTATAATGTTTTTTTAATAACTCAAGCTCATAACAATTTTAATATGTTGATTATTGAATATGAAAATATTTATTTGTTTTATATTGATTTTAAAAAATATAATTCCATGCTTTGATTTTTTTTATTATTTTGACAAACTTCATTTGCGGGGGTTTCAAAGAAAGTAGTTTGCTAAAAGTGCAAATTATGTTCACAAAGGGAAAGGGAGTTTTTAGCAAAGAAAGAATTAATTGTAAGATAAAAAGAAATTGATCTATCTTTCTCGCGAGTGAAGTTATGTCGAATATATACTGATAGTAATCATTTAAATAATTTTATTATAGATTTCCCAGGATGGGATTCTATAATTTTAGATTTCTTTAAACTGAAACAAAATAAAATGCTATATATTTTGACCTAGTAACAGCGATGCTGGAAAGTATCAGTTAATTATCATGCCTTTTTTTTTTAAGTTAGGAAAGTGGGAAGGGGGAATTTATTCAAGAAGTAATTTCCCTTATTCTATATGTATGGTTTTTGTTAGTTAAATATTTACATTAAGTAGTTGGTTGCACAGGTTGATCTCTATGCGGTATTAGATCATTGAAGGCGATTTAATTATAATTATTTCATATTTGGTGATTATAATATCTCGAGTTAATAAAGAATGCTCAGTAGGGTGGACAGACCTAAAACGGTCATTTATTTGTGTCAGGAGTTGACTCCCAGTTATGCATACATCTGTGAGCCAGAGAGTGTGGTTGAGGTAGAGTTGGTTAGTCAGCATGATATTTGTATAGGTGGACGTGAGGGCTCTCTGTAATTCCTATCTCCTTTCGATATTTGTTCGCAACATAGCGGACATACCAAATTCCCTTTTTCTTCATTGGAGTAGGCATGTGAGCATCTGTGAACCGGCTCATATGACCCTACCTATATTTCTTACTTCATTTGCATTCATATGTTTATTAACTCGATATTATTTTGTTTTCCTTTTGCCTATCTAATACGTAAGCCATTGGGACTGATTCTATTCAAGGATCTTCGGCCTAAGTAACCAATTTTTTTGTTAATTTGTGATTAGTTAAAATCTTTTAATTTAACTAATTCACGTTCTAGTTTTCTAAGGAATGATTTAGTTGAAAGTCCGACTAATGCGACTCATTTTCTTGATAATTAACTGATCTATTTTTTTTTATATAACAGCTTACAGTTTTTAATCACTGTGAGGTTAGTTTATGCTATTCCACAAAGGTCCACTAATGTAATAAAATATTATTTTATTTGATATCTAAATTATTATTTATAAAGATAAATAAAATCAATCCTTTTTTTGTTATGTCATTGGAATAAGACATCGAATCAGTCTTATTATAATTGTTTTGGTGAAATCTATTTTAATATAAAATGTTTTTTTAAATAAAAAATAAAATATTTATTCTTTATATACAATCAGTCGTTCAAATATTTAGACAAGCTGATGTATTATTACCCTGTACTAAATGTGAACGGAGAATTTAGAATCTGTGGTCATTTACTTCTAAAATCTTTTTTTGTTTTTTTAAATAAATGTAAAGAAAATAAAAATTGTGCAAACTAAACAAATGAAACGTTAACCGCTAATGTGAATCTGTTCATGCAGGATGCAGTTTAAGATAAAGTTCTATGTAATTTATAAAATTAATATAAAGAATGTTTTTTTTTAAGAGCTTGAATTAAATGCAAATTTAAAATAATTAATGAGTTTAAAATATATATATCTAAAACAAAACTTCCAGTGTTTTTTGAATCCTTTCATTTACTTTTATTTTAAGTAATCTCTAAAATTTTAAGTATATATATAAATCAATCACCCAAGTTCTCATTAAAATATAATTAAAAATGAATCTCATGCTTGAAAGCTCAGCTCCGGCACAGTGAAAATGAAGGAATTCGATATTATCATCGAGAAAGATTATTGATTAGATCTTTGACCTGGGGATATAGGTAAATAGGGCAGAATCCATGATGTACCTGACTTATATATCTTGTACATGGTTGGACTCTAGGTACTTTACCTGTATTCCGGGCCTTGTTTGATTGATAGATGTGTTTCGACCGGTACAATATATATATATAATTTTTGATCATTTAAAACCTACACAAACACTATGTTCTTTCTCACTATTAAATCGATATTTTTTAAACGTTTTTAAAATTAATACTTTCAATATTTGAAATGAATTTCTCTTTCCAGATTCATGTAAATTCAATTGAATTATATCTTTTTAGACATTACTAGAGTTTTATTAATTGTGTAAAGACCATATATGACCAATATTCTTATTTGTTTTAGAAAAAAAATTAACAGATTAATGTAGCAAAGTCTGACTTATTTAATTGTGGCCAAACTAAATGTTGACTGTACTCTTTATGCATACCATTGCGGGATTGAGGTTAAAACCTGTAAGTGAATTATACTCTGGTTAGAATCTCTACAAATTCTTTTATAGACATTGCTAATATGTGATAGTCTTTAAGAATTCAGATAAATTATAAAAAATCATGATTAAAACAATAGACATTTTTTGGAAGGCTAGTAGTACTTGTAATAAAAAAATAGAGAAAATCCAAATCTCTTATTGGAAAATTTAAAAACAAAGTGTGAAGATGGTTTTATCACTTAATATAAAGAACAACTCATTTATGAAGAAAATATCAGCTTTTAAAATTGATAGTGAAAACATAAAGATTGTTAATTATTTTGGTTCTTTGCATCATTCCTCAATAGAAAAAAAAACTAACCATCAATATAAAGATTTGTCAAACAAATATTAGTTAAAATTAAAATAAAAACCAGGAGAAAGTTATTTAGAAATAAAGACATTAAAAAAAAGTTTGCTATTTTTTTCAGTCTCCAGTATGTGAATGTGAAAGTCTCAACAAAAAGTATTTATGATTTTGAACTATGCCATTAAAAACATACCATGGCCGACAGTCAAATGAATAAGCTGAAGCTTAATCAAATTAGATATGAGATTTAACTTAAAGTTCAATTTACCAAATTAAAATTTTATTACTTCAGTTATGTTATGGGATGCTTTTTTTAAAGTAATGCTTGAAAAAATTGATAGTGAAAAGTGAAGGGAAACCAGAAAAAAAAGGATTCCATCATTACAATAATAAAATCACATGATCACCATTTCTTATACTAGCACATAATTGTTTATAAACAAGGCAAAACTCTCCATACATAGTGCCACCCTGAGCCAACCAGAGTAATCAATGGATGCCAGAAGGTTTGTGCATAAAATCCCTATCTAATGCCTACTCATCCAATATCCCCAGACTAGTTTCTGGCTTGTGGTCTTAATCAATGGATTCCAGAAGGCCACAAGCCAGAAACTAGTCTGGGGATATTGGATGAGTAGGCATTAGATAGGGATTTTAAGCAGAAGCCTTCTGGCATCTATTGATTACTCTGGTTGGCACAGGGTGGGACTACTGTAATAATAAAATGTACTATTGAGCAGCCAAATAACCCAACTGTTGATAAGCATTTAAGAAAATAAGCTATAAAATTACTATATTAAGTTGATGGCCCTTAATAATAGTAATTATTTATATAATAAGTGTAATAATGCTCAAAGCTAAATGGGTTTACAAATAACCATTAGAAACCAGTCAACACTTAGCCAATCCCAATATACATAACAATCAACAATCTCAAACTGTTGTCATGGGAACCACATTTATGTAATATCAGTGTGAACTTTAGTTTTTAATTGTAATGTCTTTGTAGGATTCTAATAATATAAACCTTGGTTTGCTTATTAACAGACTCATCTCATTTAAATAAAAACTCAAAATCTCCACTATAAAACTAACATTTAACTTTAGATCAGACAGTATATCTAACAGAATCTATAAATGATTTTTTGATCAGTTATTAGACTTTGTCTGAAGGTTTGTAATGAGGGTATATTATAAGATGTGATATGTTGGACTATTTCCATCATTTATGAGTGAATGTTGAATGTACAGAAAATTTTAAACTTTATTTAAACTTTCCAAATACAAACAACTTGTTAGTAATAACACACAAATAGACAATACAGGTTAGTAACTACACAACGTTTCGAGTAGTAGTATTCTCCACTCTTCTTCAGGTGTTGCTGGCCTATATGCACAGTGACAATATTCGCTTAGAAATTGAACTCACACCTTTAGATTCTTGAATATCGAATTTTAAGACATACAATGTATGAAAGCCTCTAATTAATCTTGCTCTTAGGAAAAAATAAAAAAAATAATAATTAGACTTGTTATAAAAAAAAATTGAAGGACTCAGGAAGATTTGAACCAACCCTCATATATAAATATATCAAATTTCTACTATATGTTGCCTTTGACAGAATAGCTCAGTTGGTAGAGCGTTTGCCTTAAAATTTGATATTCAAGAATCTAAAGGTGCGAGTTCAACTTCTAAGCGAATATTGTCACTGTGCATATAGGCCAGCAACACCTGAAGAAGGGTGGAGAATAATACTACTCAAAACATTGTGTAATTACTAACCTGTATTGTCTATTTGTGTGTTATTACTAACAAGTTGTTTGTATTTGGAAAGTTTAAGTAAAGTTTAAAATTCTCTGTACATTCAACATTCACTCATAAATGATGGAAATAGTCTAACATATCACATCTTAATTATTAGACTTTTTTCTTAAAGATTTTAATATTGATTTTATAATTCAGCAATAACTATATGAAAATATGAGTAATTCTCTAAGAAAGACAATAGTCAGAATTGAAACCTATCAACTTTTTGTTAATAAATTACGTGTAAGGTGATAAAGAGAAGAAATCTCCAATTTACAAAAACAAATGAAAAAATAATTAATATAAAACTAATACATGATTAAAAAATAAATAAATAAAAACTCTGTGATTTTAAAACACAAAACATCATATTATATATATTACATATATAAAAATGCAGGTTTAAGCCTGTACAATGTATTAATTTATATAAATAGTGTGTAAAAGGTCTGCCCATCCCTCGCATATGTACGTATAAATGGATTATTCTCCTATACATGCGGGGTCAGAATGAATAATATGTCAACATGGGTAGGATGACAACCTTGGCACTAACAAGGGCTTTGAACGTTCCACCATCAGATTTTCAATGAAATGGAAGGCTGAAGAGTTGTGAGTTGGAATAGTTTGAAGCCTGTCCATTAAAGTATGAAGATTGGCTATCTTAATATAGAGCTGAGCACTGATTATATATATGTGTGAGGATAGTAATCTAGACCAACTGATGATTGCTGGTTTAGCATGAAATACGTATATTGGTGATTATTTATCTTTTCAACATGTGTGTGATCAGGTGGGTCAGCAATATGAGATGGCACTGAGAGTAGTGGGTTGTGTGAAAGTCTAAGTTCGAATCCCGCATATATTAAACATATAAAAATGCAGGTTTAAGCCTGTACAATGTATGCATATTCTACTATATAATTTTTATGAATTTGGAAGCTCAGATCTTAAGGTTTTAAAAAGCTATTTTAAAAATGTTTTGTGTGTGCGTGCAAAAGACTTACTTAAAAAAAAGTGAAATTTAAAATTGATTATTTATATAAAACTTTTAAATAATAAATTAATAATTCAAAACAGTATCAATGCACAAAGGGAAGAGAAATTGTAAAGGTAAAATATATTTTAAAATTAATTACATCTGCAATTAAACTTATCAAATATATTTCATATCAATTAAGTTTATGTTTTGTTATCTGCTTATATATATATATATATATGTGTGTGTGTGTGTGTATGTGTGTGTGTGTGTGTGATTATAGTAGTTAGTTGAACCGTAACAATGTCTGAGAGTTTAGTTTCAAAGCCAAAAAAAAACTCTGTTTTTTGTTTCTAAATAAGCTTAGATGGTTGTACCAAGGCCAACTCAGTTAATTATTCAATTATTTGAAAGAAATGGACGTTTAGATATTTGTAGGTAAACCAAAGAATAATCTAAAAAGCAAAGAATCTAAAAAAAAAAAAAATGAAAAAAAATCTAATTCTCTCTGCCAAATAAGTGGTTAATCTAATGATAGATGTCATTTTTTCCACATTTCTTATTTTGGAAACCTGGAAGGCTATTTAAAAGCTATTTTGTATATCAACTTTTTATTTAAAGTTTGATTGATGGCAATAAATTGCATTATAAAATAATAATGAAAGATTTTAGCACAAAGAATCAAGCTTGATATGTAATTAAAACTTAAATGTTAAATATCAATATGAGAAAATAAAGCCAAAAAAAAAAAAACTTTTGTGGGTGTAATAATCTTTTAAATTTGAATTTTTTTGTTTAACCTAAATTAAAAATAGATTGAAATATTAAAACAGGCAAAAACTCTTCCTACAGTAGTGTCTCTCATTGCAAGCCAGAGTAATCAATATATGCAAGAAAATTTGTGCATAAAATACCTATCTAGTGCCTACTCATCCAATACTTCCAGACTAGCTTCTAGCTTGTGGCTTTCATCTGTGAGGAGCCTTGGATCTGAGAGCACTGCACCTAGATCTTAGGATCTAATGCAACTCTCCAGAAGCCAACTTTTACCTTTTTAGTTAATTATAAAACTATGAGTACAAAATTGAAAACACAATAATATGAACCAATGAGCTTAGATTGAAAATATTGTGTTTTCAATTTTGTACTCATAGTTTTATAGTTAGCTAAAAAGATGGGTGCTGGAAGGTTGCATTAGATCCTAAGATCTAAGTGTAACCATGAACTAGAAACTATTCTGGGAATATTAGATGAGTAGGTACTAGATAGGGATTTTATGCATAAACCTTCTTGCATTCATCGATTACACTGCTTGCAATGAATGGCACTATTCTATAGAGAGATTTTGCCTTTTTTAACAACTTGAGCAAGCATACAAAATGGTGATCATGTGATAGATTGAAATATGTTTCCAAGGGCAGTTCCTATCACTATACTTTACATACAGCTTTTGCAAACCTGAGTAATTAATGGACAATGGATCAGTTTCAGATTTTTGCCTTATGATAATTTAGTATTCATGTTTGGAATGAATGCACTTACTTGTACACACACACATATATATATATATATTTAAAATTTAACAGTTATAAGGTGAAAATAAAGTCTTATTTGGAAATTAAAACAAAATAATATATGGCATAACCTAAGTAAGACTTTATTTTCACTTTGTAATATAATATTTTTAATGTATGTTTTAGATGGAAAGATTTTTTTTTTCTCATGTGTCATAGCATCAGCCGGGAAGCGAACCCGCTAACCTGGGACAACTGACCTCTCGATCACCAATGCTTGACTAGATGAAAAGATTTAATGTGTGAAGTTATCCATTTTATAATTATTTAAATAGAAAGCACTTAACTTAGAACAATAGTTAATGAAAACCAACCATCCCAGGTCAAGGGTTAAAGAAAAATTCACAGATTTAATGCGTTCAAAAGGAGATTTCTCTTTTAAATGCCAATCTAAATGTAATATAAAGAACAAAGCACTGCAGTTTAGCCTTATAGGTGTAAAAAATCAAAGTATAGCACACTTTTCAATTTTCTTGTTTATTATAATAAACCTCTCCCCTAGTACATTATGTATTGTTATCATAATAAGTAAAAAAATTGAAAAGTTTGTTATACTTTGATTTTTTACATCTATAATTCTAAACTGCAATGTTTTGTTCTCTATATTACATCTAGAGTGGCATTTAAAGGAGGATCCTCCTTTTGAATGCCTGTCAGTTTTTATTTTAGATCTGGAGCAGTTGGTTTTCATTAGCTACTGTTCTAAGTGCTTTCTATTTAAATAATTATAAAATGGATAACTCCACACACACACACACACACACACATATATATATATATATATATATAACAGTCAATAGTCTGAAATTTAAAAAAAATTCTAAAATTTGAATATATTATTTCATCTTTGAATCTTAAGATAAAATTCAGAAACTAGTCTAGGAATATCACTATTATCTATTCAAGATTAGAGTAGCTCGCCTGTGAAATAGGATGGAGATAATTGCTCTTGAAAACATATTTAATAAGCAGACAAAGTCGTATGAGGTTTTGACATTAACCTTTTTATTCCAAGAGATAGAATTGGCCTACAATTTTTTTCTCTCATGTGTCATAGCATCAGCCGGGAAGCAAACCCATTAACCCGGGACAACTGCTTGTAAAGCAGCCACTGTTGACCTCTCGACTACTAATGCTTGACAAATTGAATTGGCCTACAATTGACACAATACTAAGGCCACTAAAATATATGGTTACTGACCTGTTATCAGATTTATAAAACTATACAAATGAATTGGAGGTTTTTTTAAAACCTTAGAATTTTTTTAAATGTCAAATTATTAGCTTGAATCTTATAAAGGAGTAAAAGATGGCTGCTAATATTGATGAAAACAAAATCCAGAAAATAGACAAAACTGTGGATATTATAGTACTACCACCTGATGTCAATTGATTATTCAGTCTCAGGATAGATGGCTTTAGAATAGAGTGAAGGAAACTCTTTTTGGAAGCATTATATGTTATTAGGAAAAAAAATAGTTTTATTTTGTCACCCAATGAGAATATTTGGTCAAAATATAATAATTTTATTGCCTATATCAATATTTTAGAAAATAAAAAAATATCAATAATTAAAACAAATCATAAATATACGAATAAGTATAGAGAAAAGCTTTCAAAAGTACTTTTTTTAAAAAAAACCAGTATGTGCTTAGCCAACTCTCGACTATTACAAGTCATAGAGGTAGCATAAATTGGGAAGTGAGAATGGATATATATATCTATGCTGTTATTGCTAATTTACATAAAATTTAAATATGAAAATTAATTTGGGAGAATAGTCTTTTAGAAAGGAGCACGCATGATGTTTTTCTATTGATAGAGTTTTTGTGCCCTGAGATATGCCATGCCTCTTTAATTTTTCGTTTAAAGTCGCTGTGTTCAGTGCACACTATGTTAACAGATAATGGGACAAAGGGATGATCCGTTGTAAAAAAAATGTCAAAAAAATATTGAATGTGTCTGTATTTGCTCTAGCTTTATTTCGTAGGTATTTAACTTTATATAAATTAACAATAATAGCATATATTCACACCCATTTTCCAACTTATGTTATGTCTATGATTTGTAATAATCGAAAGTCGGTTAAGCACATACTGTTTTTAAAAAACGTACTTTATAAACATTTTTTTCTATACAGTATATTTATGATTACATTTTAGTCTGAGTTAAATCTTATACTTTTATAATTGCAATAATTAAAATATATATGGTAACGTGGGCTTTGAACGTTGCATCATCAGATTTTCAATGAAATGGACGACTGAAGAGTTGTGAGTTGGAGTAGTTTGAAGCCTGTCCATTAAAATATGAAGATTGGCTATCTTAATATAAAACTAAGTACTGATTGTATATATGTGTGGAGATGGTAATCTGGACCAACTGATGAGTGCTGGGGTAGCATGAAATACGTATATTGATGATTATTTATCTTTTCAATATATGTGTAGTCAGGTGGGCCAGCAATATAAGATGGCATGGTGAGTTGAGAGTCGTGTGAAAGTTTGAGTTCGAATCCTTTATATATTACATATATATGTGCATATGCAAGCCTGTACAGTGCATTAAATAATTAAAATAAGAAACAAGTTATTATTTCAAATGAAATCCCAATTTAGAGATGACATAAGGCTGATTAGCTTCTTGAAAAATTAAAAATATTAAATGAATTATGAATTTGTCAAAACCCTAACATTTTTAAAAATGAAAAAGAAGTGCATCATTAAAGAGAAACAATAAAAAAATCATCCAAGTTTATATTGTTTAAAAATAAACAGAATCTTTTCTATTTTGGGATAAGAAATTACTTTTCTTGCTTTAAAAAAACAACAACTAAATTTAAAAAAAAACATTTTTTTTCCTGGAATGTGCAAATTGATGCTTCAAAATACCGTATAATCTTAAGAGAACAAACATGATTTAATTTTGAAAGTAGAATAAATAAAATTAATGCATTCATGACCATTTGTGTATAACATTTTTTCTTGTTATTATTATTATTGTTTACATATTTTACCTTTAAAAATATAGTTTGCTGATAGCAAATCATATAAATTATGGTTTGTTGGCCAACTGATTTATTATAATTGAGAAAGTTATCATACTAGATGAGATAGGAATTGACCCATTATTATACCGGGGATGAGATGAACGTTATTATAACTCAAATGGCATATATACATTTCTCAGTGATAATGCACTCGGAAATTCAATCATGTAATTGGAAATCCATTCATAAGTGTTAAAAAATGTTATTGGATGAATCATTGACTCATATTAGCATTAAATTATTTTGTGCATTTGTTTATTTACAGTATATCTTAACAAAACCTATAGGTAGTCCTTTGACATAATTTGAAAATTATGTGGATCAGATGAATTGTTCAGTAATTTAATTTTCAACTGAGGTAATAAATTTAAAACAAACACAAACCTAAGTATCAGCTATTACTAGAATATGTTTCAATTAATATTTTGATTTACAAGTGTCAAATTTTCTTAACTCATAATATTGACATCAATCAATTCAGATAAATACATTAATGTAGGGATAATTTTTGGTTTATCTTTAAGAAGACATTCTACATGGAGAGAAAGAGATAAAATTGAATTATTACATGTGTTTAGATATATTTAATAGATATATTAATCATTAGTGAATTTTTAAGGTAGCAGTACCCAAACAACATAGCTATGTAAGTTACACATGATCCTGGATGGCTATAAATGTGTTCCAATTCATGAGATCTTTTTGTGAATAAACATGTTGCAATGTGCTATTTGTATCTACGCATGGCATCAGTTTTATGATATCATATAGTTTCCAGTGTTATATCTTTCAAATGTAAACCATAAAATTGACATCAGATTCTAAATGTGCTTATGGTGACTTGGTATTAGTGATGTTTATTAATATTTCAACTCGCCATTGCAACATTAGGGATTTGAAGTTATTTACAAGTCAGATAAACATACTTATTATATTAGTAGCATGATTTTGTAATGGAAATCAATGCCCTTAGTCTGAGAATTATGTTAATTACTTGATTTCATGTCTAGTTGTGGTACAATTTTGATTTTTAAATATCTACATCCATAAGATGTAAAAGACATTATAATACAGTTATTTGACTTTAGTTGTGATTGTTTGAATGATTGTCAGAGGTGGATTAAGTGGTAAATAGACTAAGTGGCCATGTAGGGCCCTGGAATACTAAGGGGCCCTGAGGTCTTAAAATGTCTTTTCATTAGGATTTGAGGAAAATTATGTTTCTTTGTATACATCAACCCTCCTATAATGCAAATATTTTTTGATTGGAATTTATCAATAGAAATAAAAAAGAACTCGATAAAAATGTTTAAGGATATTTACAAAAGTGACATTGATGTTTCTAATTTTGAAGATGAATTTGACCATTTTTAATATTTCTAACAGTAAACAAGGACACCACAAAAACCCAACCAGAAATCTATCAAGCCACCAAAGAGATGTCTTGCACATTTCCAAATGTTGAAATATTATTTAATTTTTTTTAACAATTCTGTTATATATTGCATCAGGAGAAAGATCATTTTCTGTTTTAAAGTGTGCAAAAATTATTTAAGGAATACTGTAGGAGAAGAAAGTATGACCATTCTGTATAGAGAGCAGGAAATTTTAAGCTGAATTGACACTACGAAAATAATTGAAGAATTTGCAAGAAATAAAGCAAGATGGAAATTCATGTAAAAATATGTTTTTTAATAAATTCATTTAATGTGTTATGGTATGAAATTTTTGATTACTTTTTTTTTGTTAATAACTTAATGAGAATTTTCTTGAATTTTTTTTTTTTTGTAATTTGAGGGCTCTGTAATTTTTGCCGCTTGGGGTCGCTAGTTGACTTGATCTGCTTCTAGTGATTGTTATACTGTAATTGAGTTTTTCTGGGTAGATTCATAACCAACTGTCTCCAGATATGAAATAATAACACAATGGAAGTTTGGATATATATAAGGAACCAAACATTTCTTTAAAACCATTGTATAAACATAAATTTTTTAAACCTTAGTAAATGTTTGGATGACATTCAAGATTACCTACCTATCAGTTGTGCTTAAGACACAACCCAACAAGTTCATTTTTTATGCACCTTTTCTTTTATTTGAATCCATGCTTACATTATTGTAAATATAAAAACTATATTTTAATCTTTATTTATGAAATTTTTATTATAAATATTTTAAGAACACTCTGGCTTGTGTACTAGGAATGAACAGAAGGCAGTGTCTATGAAGCCCTTCAGAAAACACTTAAGAACTTCAAGAACCCATAAATTCTATGAGAAAGGGCAATTGAAGAATTCTAACATATTTTTCCAAGGCATGTAATGTAAGATTTCAATTCACATATTTTTTATTTGGCTTACTAAGTCAGTTTTTTTGTGTGTTCCAAGACAATGCTGCGGGAAGGTTAGAGAGAGAACCGGTCACATTTTTACTATAATCTATTATATATACATAGAATAGAATGCTTTCAATGGTAGGCATATTTATATGTAAACAATTTAGGAATGGTGAAAAATCTCCCACCACATCACCTTTTGTTATATGTAATTAACTATTTCACATTACATCATTATCCAACTGCATAAATGAATAAAAAAGAAACCAAAGAATCTCTTCCAACTCTATTTAATTATTAATAAGGCAAGAAGTATGAACAATAAAATTTGCATGAATCAATATAAATTCATGGATATGTATATATGTTATTAAAACCAGACAACACTTAGACAATCCCAATATCATTAACAATCAACAATTTCAAGCTATTGTCAAGGCAACCTCTTTCTAACAATAAAGGTGGAATCCCTTTATTGTTAAAAGAAAGTTGTCTTGACAACAGTTTGAAATTGTTGACTGTTAGTGATATTGAGATCATTTAAGTGTTGACTGGCTTTTAATGATTACTTGCAAACCCATTTAGTCTTGAGTATTAGCAAACCCATTTAGCCATGAATATTATTACACTTATTAACATATATATACACACACACATATATTCTTATGATTTGAGAAAGAAGAAACTCTGAGGAAAGTACTTGCTGTTGTACTGAAATCTCAACTATTTGGTTATTTTATTATTATTACATGAAATGAAATCTCCTGAAAATAATATAAAATTATATATATATACAATTTTTTATACCAAAGCAATCACAACTCATTTATAGTGAACTTTGGATTTTAACCAATGAAAAAAAACAAGCTATATTGAAAAGTGTTTTTAGTACAGTAGATCATATTCAAGTATTAAGAAAAGTTGTAGAAAGAACCAATGAATATGAATTGCCATTATGCTTTGGATTTGTAGATTATAAAAAGACATTTGATTCTACAAGCATTCCTTCAGTGATTGAAACATTGGATCATCAAGGTATATACTCAGGATATTGTCATATTCTGAAGAATATTTATAAAAATGCAACAGTAATAATTATATTATATAATGGTACTAAAATATTAACATGGAGAAGAGTGTACGGCATGGTGAATCCATATCTCAAAAATGCTTTACAGCAGTTTTGCAAAATGTATTTTGTGGGCTAAAATGGGAAACCAAAGGAATAAAAGTAAATGGAGATTATTTAAGTCATCTAGAAATCACAGATGATGTAATTGTTTTTTCAAGTAAAGTAAATGTTAAAAAGGCTAAAGTAATGTAATGGATTTTCTCAAAAGAAAAAAATTAAGATTGATAATGATAAGTTACTACAGATGAACACATAATGGATGAAATTAATCATAGAATTAAACATGGAGTGCTTTTGATAAAAATAGTTCAATATTAAAGGAAAATTTTCCTATATGTTTGAAAAGAAACATTTTTAATAAATGTGTTTTACCTGTTCTTACTTATAGATCTGAGACTTGGACACTTAACAGAAGACTACTCAACAAAGTATGGAGAAATGTATGTTAGGAATAACAAGAAGATACATGGGTAAGAGAACAAACAGGGACTATTGACATCATTGAAAGGATTAAGATACTGAAGTAGAGTTGTGCTGGATATATTGCTAGGAGAAATGATAATATAAAGACAGGTGAACTTTTAAACTGGAGTCCAAAGGAGGAGACCACATGTGAGATTGATGGGTGAAATAAGGAAGTGTGGAGTGATATGATATGTATACATCTTTCTGCAGTAAGAAAATGGATCTTACATAGAGTTATCAGGAACAACAACAGTCAGAAAGCAAACCTTAAATTAGCATGCATATTTTAATATAAATTGATTTTAAAAGAACTGATATTAATTTTGTAAATTGGATATATTTTATTCATTTCTAAAATTCTATAATAAATAATCATGTCATATATAATAATGTATAATATTATTTTTATACCGAATAAACATACTCTTGTTATAATTAATAAGTCTATTTAACTAATAGTTGAACAGCTCTCTAGCAGCCATATTTAATAATGTTTTGCAGTAAGAAAATAGACACACATATATATATAACTAGTCAATAAAATAATCAAAATTACCTCAAATTCTCAACTATAAGCAGTGAAACCACTGGCTGTGTTTTAGAGTCTATGTTTTTGGTTAGTCTGGTTGAGTTGTGAATTTGGAGTAATTTTGATTATATATATATATATATATATATAATGTGTGATTTATTATTATAGAGTTTTAGAAAATATTTCCATAAAATTAATATCAGCACTACCAAAATCAATTCACATTAAAATATAGCTGATTTAAGATTATTCTCTGACTAGTGCTATTCCCTTAATATATACATATATAATAAAGAATAGAAATGAGATAATACCAATACAAACAGAGATAACCTTTAACTTTTAATGTCACCAGGAAATTATCAATTATTACTAATTGATAATCCCTGATGATAGATATGATTTCTCATTAACCTATAATAGCTCTTTTGTTGAGTTTTTTGATGAAGTAAATAAGTCCTCTTTTACTTGAAACCTCAGTTCTTATCTGAATTTAAACAAAGAAAGCTATTTTTATAGATGTGAGAATGTAAAAGAATATGATCTTTCTTGACATTCGGCAAATATTATTTTTTTAAATGTTTCCGGAAAGTTGTATATGTTGAATTAAATATTTCAATGGATTGTTATAATAAAGAATAAAAATGAGGAAATAATATCCATGTAAACAGAGATAATCTTTAACATTTTGATATTATCAAGAAATTATCTGTTACTACTAATTGACAATCCCTGATGCTAAACAGGTTTTCTCATTAATCTATATAGCTCTTTTATTAGAATTTTTTGTTGAAGTAACTTCAAACCCAAGTTTTTACATAGATTTAAATACAGAAAGCTATTTTTG
This sequence comes from Epiperipatus broadwayi, assembly GCA_028023455.1. Taxonomy (NCBI): domain Eukaryota; kingdom Metazoa; phylum Onychophora; class Udeonychophora; order Euonychophora; family Peripatidae; genus Epiperipatus; species Epiperipatus broadwayi. The sequence goes on from JAQFVV010012407.1 coordinate 10,627,330, forward strand.
TAGGTGTGAGAATGTATATGAAACTTTCTTGACATTCTGCAAATATTATCTTTTTAAATTTCTCTAGAGAATTGTATATTCTCACACTTATAAAAATAACTTTCTGAGTTTAAATCCATATAAAAACTTGAGTTTGAAATAAAAGAGAACCCCTTTTATTTCAATAAAAAACTCCAACAAAACTTGTTTAGCCTCAGATATTGTCAATTAGTAGTCATTGCTGATTTTTGGCAATATCAAAGGTTAAAGTTTATTTTTGTTTAAATAGATACTATTTTCTCATTTATATTCTTTATTATAATAACAATCCATTGAAATATATCAATTTCTGGAGAAGTTTAAAAATATAATATTTGCAGAATGTCAAAAAAAGTGCTATTCTTTCACATTTTCACATCTATTAAAATAGCTTTCTGAATTTAAATTCACATAAAAACTTGGGTTTGAAATAAAAGAGGTCTTCTTTTACTTCAACAAAAGATCTATTATAGGTATTGTCAATTAGTAATAATGGTTCATTTCTTGGTAACATCAAATGTTAAGGTTATTTTTGTTTTCATAGATAGTATCTCTTATTTCTATTCTTTATTATAATAACAATTTATGGAAATATTTAATTCAACATATAAATATAATTTGGACATTTTCACAATCAAATATACTTAGAAATATAAAAAAAATGTAATTGAAAATAACATATTATTATTATGTAGTAACTTAAATAGATGTTTGCAATTTTCCTATTTGATTAGAATGAGATTACTATATTTAATTATAGAAGGCACTGCAAATAAACAAACAGCTGACAAAATATAAAACAAATGCCTTTTATATATATATGGTTTTAAATGATATATCCCCAACTATGTCAATTGTAAAAGTAAAAACTTGGTATATTTAATAGAACACAATAGATGCTTGTGTCGTTACATAGATGAATCAGCAAACAGTCTACATATTAGAATGACCAACCATAGGTTTGATATTTTACATAAAAATGAAGATAGACCAGTTTCTAAACATGAGGATGTAATGTCTTAAATTTAAAATAAAAAAATTATCTTTCTGTTGTCTTTCTCTCATGGAAAAAAACATTATCTTCCAATATAACCACTCTTAAATCATGGATTGAGTGATCAAATGGAGAACAAGTTTTACTTTCAAAAAATTTTATGTTACTAATCAATTAGAAATTAATAATTGAAAATATCAAATAAGCATAGGTTAATATATATGAAATCTAAAGGGAGTTAAACCACTCTCAAATGAGCTAGGAATAAATAATATTCACATTGGAATTATATAAACATATTGCATAATAATATAATATATAAATGTATCATGCTGTGTAACTTAAAATAAAAAGATTTTTTTAAAAGTAGACAAAAATGGAGGCAATTTTCATCTGTTGTTAAAATTTTAATTCAGAAGACTGCACGTAATAAATGCAAAACTAAAGTTGAGACATTATTACAGTTCTTATAAAAAAAATTAAATTTTATATTTATAAGGGAGAATTTATTACTAATCCTTTTAATAACCTTAAAATTTCCACATTTTCCTATGTAAAAAATCCATATATGCATAATGTTGCACTGGAATTTTATAAATAAAAAGCACAATACATTTTTTTATTAGTTATTTATTAGACTAGAGATTATTCAATAATGAATAATATTTCTGTAGTTTTATTTTCACTATATCTCACATAAGATAGAAACTGGTTTCTATCCACTTTTAACACTTTATGGAGGGATATAATCATAAATATATGATCGAATAAATTGTAGTAATTTGTTATCTGTCTGTCTGTCTATCTGTCTACTTTACCTACCTACCTACCTATCTATCTATCTATCCATCCATCCATCCATCCATCCATCCATCCATCCATCCATCTATCTATCTATCTATCTATCTATCTATCTATCTATCTATCTATCTATCTATCTATCTATCTATCTATCTATCTATCTATCTATCTATCTATCTATCTATCTATCTATCTATCTATCTATCTATCTATCTATCTATCTATCTATCTATCTATCTATCTATCTATCTATCTATCTATCTATCTATCTATCTATCTATCTATCTATCTATCTATCTATCTATCTATCTATCTATCTATCTATCTATCTATCTATCTATCTATCTATCTATCTATCTATCTATCTATCTATCTATCTATCTATCTATCTATCTATCTATCTATCTATCTATCTATCTATCTATCTATCTATCTATCTATCTATCTATCTATCTATCTATCTATCTATCTATCTATCTATCTATCTATCTATCTATCTATCTATCTATCTATCTATCTATCTATCTATCTATCTATCTATCTATCTATCTATCTATCTATCTATCTATCTATCTATCTATCTATCTATCTATCTATCTATCTATCTATCTATCTATCTATCTATCTATCTATCTATCTATCTATCTATCTATCTATCTATCTATCTATCTATCTATCTATCTATCTATCTATCTATCTATCTATCTATCTATCTATCTATCTATCTATCTATCTATCTATCTATCTATCTATCTATCTATCTATCTATCTATCTATCTATCTATCTATCTATCTATCTATCTATCTATCTATCTATCTATCTATCTATCTATCTATCTATCTATCTATCTATCTATCTATCTATCTATCTATCTATCTATCTATCTATCTATCTATCTATCTATCTATCTATCTATCTATCTATCTATCTATCTATCTATCTATCTATCTATCTATCTATCTATCTATCTATCTATCTATCTATCTATCTATCTATCTATCTATCTATCTATCTATCTATCTATCTATCTATCTATCTATCTATCTATCTATCTATCTATCTATCTATCTATCTATCTATCTATCTATCTATCTATCTATCTATCTATCTATCTATCTATCTATCTATCTATCTATCTATCTATCTATCTATCTATCTATCTATCTATCTATCTATCTATCTATCTATCTATCTATCTATCTATCTATCTATCTATCTATCTATCTGCTGAACAATGATAAAGATATGTGTTTGAGATTGTGATCTAAACCAACTGATGAGTGCTAGTTCAGTACCAAAGATTCATCTTGAAAATCATAGATCTTTTTCACCTCTCTTTGGTCATATGTTTATCATTACAACTCTCAGCAAGGTGTTAAAAGTGAATAGAAACCAGTCACTACTTTGCGTGAGAGTGGTATAATGAAATTAAACTACAGAAATGTTATTCAAAATTGCACAATAATCTAACATACAAATGTATCCGGCTTTGCAACCTATTATTATAAGCAAGGGAAAAATTGATTCATTAAAATAAGTTTATACATTAGATAATTACGTCATATATATATACGTGTGTGTGTAAGGCCTAACTAAATAAAATAATATTTAGTTCTTTATTAAGTTATATAACACACTTTTTAAAGAAGCTTAATTAAAGTTAAGGATTGTTTATCTTAAAATATTAGGAAAGAAATATTTAAATAGTTTTTGTTTTTAGATTTGATAAATCAAATCTAAAATAAATAATAAATACAAGATCATTATGTGTATATTTTATGTATATAAATAACTCTCTGACAATTAATAACTAGAAAATATAGAAAATATTTTATACTTCGGTGAACTCGACAGAAAATGAATTTGTCTATAATTAAAGTAATTATTTCACTTCACATTTAATAATAAAATAAACTACTTCTTAATAACTAGATTAGCTCACAATAATCTGCCTGTGGGATAAATTGTAAATATGATGTTATTTCATCATAATAAGAAGAGAAATTTCATGGCTTAATTACGTCGCTTATGTAGGTTATACCTACGTGTACAAAAAAAAATACAACCCTGTGGAGGTGTATTTAAACACTAAATTTTTATTTTAAAAAATCAAATAAATATAAACAAAATAAAGTAATTAACTTCGTAAATCATCTCAATATAATAATTTTATTTTATATTGTCAATTTTTGTAAAACAGTTTGATTTATGATGAAATGTGATATATCCCTATCATTTTAATTTTCATCTCCGCCAACATCTTTTATAAAGAAGAGTCACTACTTTCTTTCATCATACGAGAAATCTATTTTTAAACGGGATGTAACGCTGTTGTGTCTAAAAAAAAGTTCTATATTTAAAAATAAAATCTATTTAAATCTCAGAACCTATTTTAAGTAAAAATGTCGTTGACCCAATTTGTCAAAAAGAAAAATATATCTCAAGATTTTTTTTTCTTAAACCTAACATAGTATTAATAATGTGTTTACTTATTTAAGAAGTTTACGTCATGTTTAATTTATAAGATAATACATAAGTCACATTTGCACGTGGACGGTTATTCATTTTTAATAAAATAAAAAAGTCGAATAACGGCGTCTGATGTAATAAAAAATACTGTAGGTTATATAATACAGTATATAAAATTTATTTATTATTATTTCTCTTTCAAGATAATTTTATTTGACCTATAAGTGATTACAAATAAAAATAAAAAAATAACAAGAAATAACTAGACGAGGTTACAGGGTGGTATATACAAAGAAGAAATGATTCAAAAGTCAGTAGAATATAACCTGTGGATGCAAGGTGAATATTAATCATCTAGTCTATAACGAAATACCTTTGTTAGTAAACCCTGTTTTGGCAAGTTATGGTTGGAGGGTTTTATTAAATCATAATAAGATATTAAATCATAATAAATATTTTCATATAAATTATTTAGGGGTTGGTTGGAGAGGTGCTGTTTAGACCAGTTGTGAATTCCCATGTTAATATGGCCAGGTATGGATCGGCCTCTCTCTTGTCTGTTTCTTGGATATTTTTAATTATGCTGAGAAAGCAGTTATTGATTTCGTTAAGTAGTAATTTTTGAAAAATCACCTTGCATCTGGTCAACCAGATGGCAAAATTTATGTAGGTGGCGAGCCTGATTTCAGCGAAAATGCCTCTATTTAAAACCCCTTCAAGAGATGTTAGATCTGGACCATTATTATCAATGTGTTTCTGGAAGTTTTGTCTTAGTCTTTGCCAGACCGGACAAAGGCGAAGGATATGGTTCATATCTTCTGGGCTGGAAAGACAGAGACAACATATGGGATCTATGCGGAAGCCTCTTCTATTAAGAAATATAGCAGTGGAGAGGCTACCAAGGTTAATTTTGAGAAGGAAGTCTGTGTGTTTAGGTGCTAGTTTCAATCTATGGGCTAGTTTGCGCAGTTTGTTTATGTTGATGGGGAGGTAAGTGTGTGCCTTCTGGGTATTTGAGTTGGATAGGTTGAAGGCTTCCCAATAGGTTATTTTTGAATTGAACATGTTATTTGATGCCTAAATTTTAAAATGTTTTACAAGATAAAACGGTCAATAGAAACAATTATTATTGAATAAAAATGTTTTTTATTTTTTTTAAAAAATGATTGTAGTTAATTATGAAAAATGATTTCATTTCTAATTACATGAAATTCAGTATTATATTTGCGCCTATTGTAAGGCGTTTATAGTTTTTGAGTTACATATTTAAGAATAAATAATATTTCTACAACTTTCTATTCAAAACTGCCAACTTAATCTTAGTAGCGATTCCGATACCAAAACAAAAATAATCTGAAGTCTGCAGTTAAGTTTTGAAAAAGAGAATGAATTTTCCAATCAATACTAATATTAAATATATATTAAGTTGTCAAGCGTTGTTAGCCGAGAGGTCATCGCAGCCGCCTTGCAAGCAACTAGTTGGTTGCAGACGGTTGTGGGTTCGCCTCCCAGACGATGCTATGACATATGAAAATAAATATATATATATTAAGTTCTCGGCATGAAGATTGGTCCAGATAGCTGGCATTAGAACATCTACAAATAAATAATAATTAGTCATAATCTTATCATATTTATTCTAACATCTTACTGCTAGTGATTTCAGAAAAAATTTCCAATACTTAGTGTCAAAATAAGATCTCAAAGTTATGAACGACGCTGCCAATAATTTCTTTATTAATCTTATAGATAGAATATTTTTCCAAAATAAAAAGGAAATGTTCAGATTCATTCTGTGTTTTGTAACCACATCAAAAAAGATCAGAAAAACTATGAAGTTCTTAAGGAAGACTCAAATAAGATGAAACAATTTTTTTTTTACATGTGTCATAGCATAGGCCGGGAAGCGAACCCGCTAACCCGGGACAACAAAACAAAAATCAATTTCTTGAAAAAAAGAAAAAGGAAACTGATTCATTTTTTATGCTACCACATAATTTGAATATGCAGAGGTATTCCTTCGCATTTTTAAAGAATATATAACAATTGACTGAAATAGTTAAAATTTTACTTCATTAACATTTAAAATAAATTAATATATATATATGCTCTGCGCACAGATAATGAAGCTATTAATTGTCTGTGTACAAAATCACCTGCCCCCAAAGAAATTGTATGGCAACATATTATGGAGAGATCAAAACTAACATTGCCACCAGAGTAGCTCAACACAGAACCAAAACAAAGCTTGAAGGTAATTCGGTTTTCGTTGAGCACAAAAGAGCCACTGGACACACTTTTCTACCCACCACAGCCAGTGTCATTTGCTCTGAAATGAACGACACCAAACATAAAGTTAGGGAAGCTTACTACATCGTAAGTGACTCATCAGCAACTAACAGAAGAGAGGCCTGCTTTTCTCTATCTCGAAAATGGTTCACGTAACATTAGCATATAAATTTGCATTAATATTATAGTTATTAATCGAATACAAGTCGCCTTGAATATGGAACTATAAACTGTCCTAGAAGCACTTGGCAGTACATTTTAATAATTTCACAGACAATTAATAGCTTCATTATTTGTGCGCAGAGCACACATATATATATATTAACAACTGACTGAATATAACTTATGCAAAGTTTGCTCAATTTATTACACATATACATCTTATAACATATGGTAATCAATCATAAATATAATAATAAGTAATATAATATACCATATACTTCTTACCTTACACTTCACAATGCACTTTTAACATATGATATATTTTAGTTCCTCTTGCTTACAGTTTCAACTGTCCAGCAATCGGCACAAATATGATAAGAGATCAATTTATTTACATTCATTACAGACAGGGCATAAGTTTGAAAAAGGAAGTATTGTAATGATAAATCATACTAAAATGGGAGGGATAGAAAGATAAAAGAAGCTATATTGATTAGCAGTATTAGGCCATCTCTTAATAAAAATCTGGGTTTGAAAACATTAATTTTGTAGGAATATTTTTGTTAATAAATAGATATGTATAGATTTTAAAGAATTAGAATAAGATGTAGTTTCAGAAAGTGTTCATAGAGGGCATAAAGGTGATGAAATATAAAAAAATTTGAAAGTTATTTGAGGTGAGATTTATAAGAGCTAAAGTTAGTTAGAAAATTAAAAAATTAAGAAGAAATAAAATTATATGGATATTATGTTAATATTATTGTTATTGATTATTGTATGTATAATATATAAGTAATTAAAACAAAATAAATAAATTAGATTAAAGGGCAAATTTAAGATTTAAATGATAAGAATATAAAGAAATAAATATTAAAATATAAAATTTTATAAAAGAAATTAATTGAGTATAAGTGTGGAATTAAGAGGTATTAAATTGTAGAGATATTAATGATCCATATTTAAGCTAATAGTTGGAATGTTTGAAAAGTTGGTTTTTATATTTATATATAAGTATATGTATATTTGTATATATATTGGTATATATGTATGGATAGGTATTAATTGTATATGTTTAAATGCTGTAAGTCTGATGATGACTGCTGGACAGTTGAAACTGTAAGCAAGAGGAGATAAAATAAATCATATGTTAAAAGTGCATTGTGAAGTGTAAATTAAGAAGTATGTGGTATATTATATTATATATAATTCAGCAATGCAAATAAGAAGGAGAAGTGGAAGGAAATAATAATAATAAGTACAAGTTAAAATTTTTATGAACTTATTGCAAAGATGACATTATTTAAATGTATATACATTATAAGAACGATCTTCATATTTCCAATATTTTGATAACATGTGCACTATGTTAAAATTTAGTAAGAGGCTATTACACTATAAAAACATTTAATGTTTTATATGTGGATGAATGATCTAAAATAAAATTAATAAAGCAATACGCATGTTAATTTATGTGTAATACTAAAGCAATTTAGAATAGTTAGTATAACTTTAATTCAATACTTAAAAATGTATTATGCATGTGCATGTTTTTATTCTATCTATTTCAAACTATCTTAAAATTCTGATGCAAAATTATCATTTAATTTCAAAATAACAAAATTGTTTATTCTGAGGATACATATATAACCACTAAACATCACATAATCACTATTTCTTATGCTAGCACATTACTGTTATTAGAACAGGCAAAACTCTCTATATAATAGTGCCACTCAGTGCCAACCAGAGTTATCAATGGATGCACAAGTCTTCTGGCATCCATTGATTACTCTGATTGGCACTGAGTGACACTACTATATGGAGAGTTTTGCCTGTTTTGATACATATATAAATAAAGGAAAAACAATTTATATTAATATTTGTAATTTATGTATTTTAAATTTATTAAAAATATACAATATAAAATATTTGTTAAATATTATTTTTTGTAATAATCAATAAATTTTATAAGCACGTTGTTTAGATTATAATTATATAGAAGGTAATTGCCCCTTTTCACTAGTGTCATTAAACAGCGGTGTTAAAACTGCAAGAATATTCACATCCCAGTCATAAAAATAAATATGACTATCTTATTTTCAAACTCAAATGCACTTTTATTCTAGACACTTAAGATTAGCTCATATAAGTGCATCTATATTTCAAAATAAGATGGTCATTCCTATTTTCTCAAAGTCTCTATCTTGTGTCTGAGGTGAGAATATCCTTGTAGTTTTATCATAGTCCAATTAAAATTAGATTCAGATAGAGTCACTACCTCATGGTCAACTCATTATATTGGCCACACTTCATATTGGTACAGTTTGGCACCCTGATGTGTGGCCTGAATTAATAACCATAACCATTTGAGGTGGGTAAAACACATTATCCAGCCATATAGAAAACATCACTAAATATATTGATACTATATAGTTAGCAACACAGGTGAGAAATAAATTTTAAACTTTTCAATTAATATATTCCCTTGTTAGCCCATTAGTAACATAATTTGTTTATTTATACGAGTAAAGTTTATATTATTTAGAGTAAATTAATATATTAACTCTATATATACACATAGATTTAATATTATAATGGAAACCAAGGACCAATAAATAGGACCTGGAGTTAAATTGCAGTTATCTTGAAAGTGATCTTCAGTCAGTAACAAGATTTAAAGAATGAGATAGTATGGTCTAAAATTGATTGTGGTAAGAAATTTGAAGGACTAGATAAGAAAATGGAAGAACAAAAACAGAATTAAAGGGTGAAATAAAATCCAGAAATAATTGTGATAAAAGATTTAAAGATTTAGATAAGAAATTTGAAGCACAGAAGATAGAATCCAGCAAGAATTTTGAAAGCTAAATAAAAAAATTGGAGGAACAGAAGGCATAATTGAAAGATAAGATGAGAGAATCTAAAGCAGATTCTGATAAAAATTTTGAAAAGTTAAATAAAAATTTTGATGGATTAAATAAAAAATTTGAGAAGCAAAAAGCAGATTCTGATACAAAATTTGAAGGACTAAATAAGAAATTGGAAGAAGAAAAGACAGAATTAAAAAGGGATATTGATAAATAAAAAATTTGTAGAAATAAAAGATGAATTTAATAATAAATTGATCCGAAACAAGATTGTAAGGAATTCAGATATGATTTAGATGTTAAGTTGAAGAAAGCTAAGGACAGATATAATGCTAGAGTTGGAGAATTGGGATATGCAAATAAGAAGCTGGAAAATAGATTAGATTTAAGAAAAAAATAGAAAAGAATTTAATGACTTTGATAATAAAATAGTACTCAAAAGAATTGTGAAGGAGTCCTGAAGAAATTTAATATACTGGAAAAGGTAAATGATGATTTTAAAATTAAGGTACAGGCAGTAATCAAGGACATTAAAGTAAAATTGAAGACCGAGGATCACAAGTTAGTGAAATGGCAAGTAAATCAGAAAGTAAAATAAAAGGATTGCAGCAGGAGTTTAACAAAACTCAAGATATTAATAAAAAAAAACATGAGAAGGTTGTCTAAAATAAATTAAAAAATAACAATAAAGCATTCATTGATGAGATTCAAAACTGTTTAAAAGTGCAGGAAAAGAATTTTAGTGATAAGATTTTAGATATGGAAAATAAAATAACAGAAATGAAGTTTCATAGTAACTGACAGAAGAGATATTATAGAATTTGAAATCACAAGCCTACATGTTTCAGAGAGGAAATTTTATTTAAAATTGATTATATGGAAAATAACTATAATGAAACAACACTTTTGCTATTAGATAGCCCCAGAAGGCATGGGAATGAGTTGAGTTAAAGACAACAGAGGTCATATCATAGCATAGCCAAATTTATCCAACTAATGGTTTTCAGAGGGGAAGTCAATGAGAACCTCATAGAATATTTAGCTGAATTAGAAAATTTTTCTTTATTATATATAAGTTGAGCGAGATAGAGAAATTGGCTGTTGCAGGAAACCACCTATGTTGCTTTACAAAAGATTGGTGGAAATCTTTGTTCCACAAATCTCAGATTTTTTTTTTCTCATGTGTCATAGCATCAGCTGGGAAGTGAACCTGCTAACTGAGGACAACTGCTTGTAAAGCAGCTGTTGCTGACCTCTCGATCACCAATTACACCGATTTTAAATATGTCTTGTTAGAAAATTTCCTGAAGTCACTCTGCTTATTTATCTGTTGCCAATCATTCAAAGACAAAAAAATCCTTTGTTCTCTGTTTAATATTCATAAAGTTCACATATGGTTTTTGTAGAATGTTTTTCATTTGTAAACATATATTTCTAACTAATCAAGTCCAATTTATTGAATTCTAATATAGAATAATAATGTAATACTAAAATCAAATGTTGAATGTTTACAAAAAGTGTTAATAGAAAAACAATACAAATGTCACCCTGCAAAAGAATTAATACTAATGATGAAAGACATTTAAATAACAATTAAGTAAATAATTCATATTTTAATTAAAGAACACATTTTTCAATTTATTTTTTAGTGATTTTTATGGTGTAAGCCTTTTATTTTTATTTTATTTTTTTTTAAAAAAATCTTACAAACAAGACATTTATTTATAGTCAAGCGATGGTGGCCTAGCGGTTAGCATAGCTGCCTTCCAAGCAGCTGGTCCGGGTTCGCTTCCCGGTCAACGCATTTGACATATGAACAAAATTGAAATGAATGAATGATTTATTGCTTGGGAGATGAGTGATATTCAAGAATTATTGCTCTACCGACATATTAAACCGCATTTAACATAAGAAAAAAAAGACATTTAAGTCAGCATAGTATATCAATAATATTAAAGAAGATTTGAAGTAAATTGAATTAGTTCTTAATTCAACCCCCCCTCCCATGTTTTATTTGATTATTAAAATGTTTATGATGAATTCATTAATTTTTCCAGAATTAGAGAAAACAATCCTGTACTCCAACTCATTACAAATAAACACGTTTTAATATTAGCTGTAGTAAATAAATCTAACAATTGTATTCAGCAATACTTCATATATGTTTGTGATTAATGCAATCATTTTCTTTTAAAACAAAACATTTGTTTTTGCACAAATAGATTTTAAATATGGCAGTTAATTTTAGAATGCTGATATTTACTATTACCACGTTTGTTAAACAAAATTTTGTTGACAATATTAGTTATCATTTTAAAAAACTCTTTTTAAAATTATTTGTCTTAATAATTTGCTTTTATCTATTTATAGTCATCCCTTTTTACTGCCTATATTAGATTTATATGTTTGTTATTACTTTTTTTTCCACTGAATACAATCAAAAATAAAGCTTATTACGATTTTCGTAGATAATGTTTGAATAGATAATCATTTTTAAAAAAGTATATTTTATATTTTCTACTGCCTATAACCACCAGTGATTTGAAAGAAAGAAATAGAAAAATTTATCATTTCTTTATTTAACATCAATTTTCGGGGCAAAGAAAGCACAAATTTATTAATCTTGTTACATAAAATAAATATATATATAGCATCGTAATAAACTTACGATTGAGCACTTTCGTTATTATTATAATTATTTTTTTTTTTTTTTAAAAAAAATAAAATAAAATAAAAGTTTGTATTTGTACATATCTGTCAAAATGAATCATTAATGCTTATTTTTACAAAGTCGGTCAGCTTAAAAAAAATAGGAAATTTAAGGCAAGAAATCTGTGGATATATATATTTATATGAAGAAGTGAGAAATGCAATTAAATGTATGAAAAAAGGAAAGGCTCCAGGTAATGATGGAATTATAATTGATATATTAAAAGAAGCAGGTGAAGAAACAGAAAAAATATTAGCAAAGTTATATACCAAATGTCTAAATGATAAAGATGTACCGGATGATTGGAAGAATGCAGTAATAATATTAATATTTAAAAAAGGTGATAAAGAAGATATTAGAAATTACAGACCTATCAGCCTTTTATCAGTTTTATATAAAATTTTTACCAAGATAATTACAACTCGTCTACAGAGAACCTTAGATTTTCACCAACCAAGAGAACAAGCTGGATTTAAAAGTGGTTTTAGTACAGTAGATCATATTCAAGTATTGAGAGAAGTTATAGAAAGGACAAATGAATATGAGTTGTCATTATGTTTTGGATTTGTAGATTATGAAAAGGCATTTGATTCTATAAACATTTCTTCAGTGATTAAAGCATTGGATCATCAAGGTATAGATCCAGGATATTGTCATATTTTAAAGAATATTTATAAAAATGCAACAGCAACAATTAGATTACATAATGATACTGGGAAAGTCAACATTGAGAAAGGTGTAAGACAAGGTGACTCCATATCTCCAAAACTTTTTACAGCAGTGCTGCAAGAAGTATTTTGTGGATTAAAATGGGAAACTAAAGGAGTGAAAGTAAATGGAGATTATTTAAGTCATTTAGATTTCGCAGATGATGTAGTTGTTTTTGCAAATAATGCTTCCGAGCTGCAGGAAATGTTGCAGGAGTTATCAGATGAAAGTAGGAAAGTAGGACTAAAGATAAATGTTAAAAAGACTAAAGTAATGTTTAATCGATTTGCTCCAAATATGAAAATAAAGATTGATTATGATGAATTAGAAGTTAAGAGTTACAAATACCTTGGTCAGATTATTAATACAGATGGAAACATAATAGAGGAAATTAATCATAGAATTAAACTTGGTTGGAGTGCTTTTGGTAGAAATAACTTGATATTAAAAGAAAATATGCCTATGTGTTTGAAAAGAAAGGTTTTTAACAAATGTGTTTTACCAGTTCTTACTTATGGATCTGAGACTTGGACACTTAATAGAAAATCAATACAGAGACTTCAGACCACTCAAAGAAGTATGGAGAGATGTATGTTGGGAGTAACAAGAAGAGATCGAAAACGCAATGTATGGGTAAGAGAACAAACAGGTGTTACTGACCTCATTGAAAAAATTAAAAGATTGAAGTGGAGTTGGGCTGGACATATTGCTAGAAGAGATGATAATAGATGGACAATTGAAATTTTAAACTGGATTCCAAGAGATTGTAAAAGACCCAGAAGGAGACCACATGTAAGATGGATGGATGAAATAAGAAAATGTGTAGGGGTGATGTGGAGAAGAGAAGCTAAAGATCAGAGAAGATGGATTAAACTTGGAGAGACCTTCATCCTGCAGTGGATTGATAATGGTTGATAATGATGATGATGATGAGGCGCAAGTGTATGCTGTTATTTAATAAAATATATTCATCTTAATAATATTACTTGCTAACTTTTATTATCTACCTACTATATACAAAATAACTTTTTCTTCCTTTTCTTTTTATTGCTATTATATCTTTTATGAAAGATTTAGTTTTTAAATGAGTAATTTATAAGTAATGCTTTTTCATTAATCCAATTTCTCAGATTCAAGGCTCTCTTCTTCTCATTACTCCAAGGCACTTTGCTATTTCACAACTAAGTGTTTTACAACCTCTTCTGATTATTAAGAAAGTAATATCAATCTAATACCATCTTCTCTATCAGTATATGTGTTTATTTTTTTTACTCTACTTGAATGCTCTTTGTTAATCCTAAAATATATAACTATATTTTCTCTGGTGATAATAAGTACCTAAGTATAATATAATTATTTGAAAAACTTTCATATCAAGCACTAGACATTTTCTTTTTTTTTTAATGTGTCAAAGCGTCGGCCGGGAAGCGAACCCCGGGCCAACTGCTTGTAAGGCTGCTGTGCTAACCACTCGGCCACCAACGCTTGATTAGACATTTTCTTTTAATATTATTTCTTCTGCTAAAAGCATCCTATTTAAGTTTAATTCTGCATTAACCTTTCCAATTTTGTTTCTGACTATATTAATAATCAGAATAAGGTATATTTATAATTGTTAAGGTTTTTCTATTCTATTATTACCAATATTTATTTTTCATTTTTTGAAAACTGATTAAACATTGATGTAGAATCTTTAGCAGTCATCTTTAGTCCTACTTTTTAGCTTTCATCTGATAACTATTGCAATATTTTCTGTAGCTCTAAAGCAGCAGTTCTCAACCTGTGGGTTGTGACCCCTTTGACTGTCAAACAACCCTTTAAACAGGGGTCACCCAAGACCATTGAAAAACACATTTAATAAAGTAACAATAAAAATAATTTTAAGGTTGGGGATCACCACAACATAAGGAACTGTATTAAAGGGTCACAGCATTAGGAAGGTTGAGAGTTACTGCTCTAAAGCATTAGTTAAGAAAATAATCGCACCATCTGCCAAATCTAAATAACATATATAATCTTCATATATTTTATTCTTTTGACTTCCATTTTATTTCACAAAATACTTTCAGCAAAACTATGGGAAAAAGTTTTGAAGAAAAGAAATTTTAAGATTATCATATAGTTCAATCATTGGTGTTATATTTTGATAAATATTTTTCAAATTTTAACAATATCTTAAGTCTATGTCTTGATGGTCCAAAGCTTTTATCATGACTAAAATGCTTTTGGAATCAGATACCTTTTCCTCACCTGCAAATTCAAACAAAATGACAACTCATATTTATTAGTCTTTTTTATTTTTTTTATTTTTATAAAATATAGATTTTTATTCAGAAATTTGGTTACAATATATGATAATAGTTAAACATAGGATATATTGCATGATAATCAGGGGGGTGAAAGCTCAATATTGATATCTTGTTTGACACTAGCCAAAAGGACTAATATGAAGCATCTCAGCAAGGAATGAGTCCAGAATAGTATCTTGTTGATATAAATGACCATGCTTGCATGTCTCATATAGTTCAGTGATAGGTCTAATCCTTTGACCATGCTCCGCATGACCAAGTCAACCCTTCATATTGGAGGTTACTTCCATAACAACACAGGATCTGGGCAATAATCATGGCGAGCAAGGTGAGTTATCACAAAGGGATGCAGGCCATTCAGCCTCAAATTACTCTCCAGGGAAGGATATTTCTATTCAGGAGTGAAAGGGATCAGCTTTGGGGGCCAGATCAATAACCTCCATGTAGAGTCACAGAATAAGAGGGGGTCAAATTCTGGTCCCTTTTCTGAATTTTTTTCCATTTTGTTAATATAGAGCTCAAGCGGACATTTTAGTGCATGATTAAAGGTGAGCCATCACTGTATGTACCATAGTGAGAACAGTACAAATGTTGTTATTTGTATCTCCAGGATGGATCCACATAGTATATTGTCAATGAGAGTTGACAGGGCAGGCATATTGTTATTTATCATAAAGGCTATAAGGACTCTGTAGGGGTGAAGGGAAACACAGTGGCAGAGGAGGTGAAGTCAAGTTTCATCCTCTCTGAGGCATAGCGAGCAAGTGGACTCTATGTTTGAGAATCCTTGGCAATGCACCAGAAAGTGTTTAATAGGCAAGGCATTAATATTTATCTTCATCAGGAAATCAAAAATATTTGGGTTCAAGGAACCATTGCTTAAATTTCTTGATGAGCAGATGGTTGTTAAGCCTGAGGATAGTTGATCCTGCAGAAACATCAGGATTAAGGATATAGTATGTGTCACAGAACTTGATTTTTATTGAGGACGATTTTATAGGAAGCATAGTATGTTTGGAGATAAGACATACAAGGGCTGCCAGTCAGTCAGTACCAATAGAGGGCGGCTTATCTGTGGGAGTGACCTCTCTGGAACGTGAGTAGTTAGGATACTGCAGACACATTCTGCAGAATGAATTGTAGGAACATTGAAATATAAAAGTATTTATGGAATATAGGAATAATCTATTGAGTTTTGTGTATTTCTGTAGATTTCTCAAGCTTATGGTTGCACTTTTCCCCTCTGTAATCAGATCAATGCACTTTTTGTGTATTTTCCTGATGAAGACTTTGGTAAAATTGACTACAGAGGTGAAATAGAATATTCTAGGGAATATTACTATGTTGATGAGGGAGGACTTGGCGAACATGGACATGTAAACTTTGGATAGAGAGGATGTGATTCTCTGTGTGGATTGAAGTAGCTTTCCTTGGATAAATCTCCTCATGGTAGACATGGATTCAAATATTGGGAAGCCCAAGAAGTTCTGAGGCTTCACTGCAAATGGTCCTGGAATGGTCTTGCCTGAAGATATATACCAGGCAGATGCCTGGTATTTATTAGTCTTTTCTATAACTTATTATAATACTTGTATATAATTCATGATGCTATAATTACTTTTACATTCCACTTAGTTTTTTTTAGGTTGGTTTAAATCCAAAATTCTTTGTATATAGCTGTAATAATTTTAACAAAGATATTGTGTAAAACTAAAAGAAAACTGATTGGTTTTTCATCTTTAATACCTTTTTAAAAATGTTTTTTTTTAAAAAAACCAATATGCTATTGCATGTTTCTAATCATTTGATTTACCTATTATTTGTATATATTAAATGTGATATATTGGACTATTTCCATCATCTATGAGTTAATGTTGAATGTATTGAAAGTTTTAAACTTCATTCAAACTTTCCAAATACGAACAACTTGTTAGTAATAACACACAAATAGACAACACAGATTAGTAATTACACAATGTTTTGAGTAGTATTATTCTCCGCTCTTCTTCAGGTGTTGCTGGTATATATGCACAGTGACAATATTTGCTTAGAGGTTGAACTCACACCTTTAGATTCTTGAATATCGAATTTAAGGCAAATGCTTTCTAAAGGTGCGTGTTCAACTTCTAAGTGAATATTGTCATTGTGCATATAGGCCAGCAACACCTGAAGAAGAGTGGATAATAATACTAATCGAAACTTTGTGTAATTACTAACCTGTGTTGTCTATTTGTTTATTATTACTAACAAGTTCTTTGTATTTGGAAAGTTTAAATAAAGTTTAAAATTTTCAATACATTCAACATTAACTCATAAATGATGAAAATAGTCCAGCATATCACATCTAATAATATACCATCATTACAAACCTTCAGACAAATATTTGTATATATAGTTGTTTTTTTCCTTTGAATTTCCCATTCTTCATAGATTTAATTGCATCTATCACCTCTTTAATTAAAATACTTGAAATTTTTAAAGATGCTGCAATAATTATAGATGCACTTGGTTTTCTTTTTTGTTGTTGTTTTTATTACTACTACTACTGCTGCTGCTGCTGCTGCTACTGCTACCACTGTGGCTGTTACTACTACTACCACTACTACTACCACTACTGCTACTATTATTATTATTATTATTATAATAATAATAATAATAATAATAATAATAATAATAATAATAATAATAATAATAATAATAATAATAATAATAATAATAATAATAATAATAATAATAATAATAATAATAATAATAATAATAATAATAATAATAATAATAATAATAATAATAATAATAATAATAATAATAATAATAATAATAATAATTCTTCCCCATCCATCATAATAATTCTTCCTTTTGGTAATAATAGGATCATCTCTTTTTTTAATTGCCTCAAAGTAACTATCCTTCCAATACCAAAATCTCATTTTAAAGTTATTAATCTTTTGCTTTTTGGAGATAATCTCACAAGTTGATAAACATCTAAACATATACATATACTTAGACAAATAACAGAAGGTGGAATTAAATACATAGAATTTATATGCAAAAATAAGTGTTAAAGTTTTTAAACATTCATATTACAAATTATATCCAGATAAATTTGTCTACAAACAATAATGAGAAAAACATTTCCCATTCTATCACAATGTAAATTAAAAGCTAAGACTGATATATTTATATTTATTCAAAAAGCTTTTTATTTATTTTTATAATTGACTGTTTGTAGGTTTTTAATATTAGGTTTAATTATTATTAATTTGTTAAGTGCACACTCATTACATAAGTAATATATATATATATATATATATATATATATATATATATATATATATATTAAGTCTATCACCTTAAGACTATGCACCTGAACTTCAATAGTAGGGAACTCTGCAAGTCTTTAACACAAGATTAATGACTTTAAAAGACAAGAGCGGCTCTTATCTTCAACCTACTTTTTAAATATATAAGCAAATCTAAAGCATTCTGATTTGAGAGTGTGAAGCTATTAAATACTTCACTGATTAAGTCCACAGTTTCTATTTAATAGCTTCACACTCTCAAATCAAAATGCTTTAGATTCACCTATATATTTAAAAAGTAGGTTGAAGATAAAAGTGGCCGCTCTTTTAAAGTCGTTAATCTTATGTTAAAGATTTGTAGAGGTCCCTATTATCGAAGTTCAGGAGCATAGTCTTAAGGTGATAGCCTTAATATATATATATTACTTACGTAATGAGTATGCACTTACCAAATTAATAATAATTACCACTTTAAATTGTCTTAAAAGATTTTTAACTATAAGATCTTAACACTAACTCATTAAAATTCGAAAGATTTTGCAAACATTAGTGTGAAATAGAAACTGTGGACTTAATCAGTGAAGTATTTAATAGCTTCATATTCTCAAATCAAAATGCTTTAGATTCACCCATATATTCCAAAAGTAGATTGAAAATAAGAGTGACTGCTCTTGTATTTTAAAGTCGATAATCTTGTGTTAAAGATTTGTAGAGGTCCCTACTATTGAAGTTCAGGTGCTTAGTCTTAAGGTGATAGCTTTAACATTATAGTAAATAACGCTTAAAAAAATCAAATGCTTTATTAATCAGTGAAGGAAATAATTCTTCTACAAGTTTAGATCTAGATGATAATCTGACAATATGAATCAGTTTGAATAACTTGATTTTGGATCAAATGAAGGCTTGAATGTTGAAATGCCACCAAGATTGCAATTTTTTCCATATGTCATAGCATCGGCTGGGAGGCAAACCCACAACAACCGTCTGCAGCCAACTGCTTGCTTGCAAGGCAGCTGCACTGACCTCTCGGCTAACAATGCTTGATGCCAAGATTGCAATTTGTTGCCGATTTAATCAAGGTAAAGAATATCCTATTTTATCATATCAATATAACTATTTAAATTGAATTGGTTGGATATTGGGCTCTTATTCTGCCAAATTTATTATTGTAGATGCAGAAAATGGCCCATTTATTTAATCTAACATGGGGCACTAATTTAAGAATGTTCTATAATATTCTGAAGATATGATAATGAGTTTATAAGAACAATTAATTAGTGTGTTTTTCAGTTTGTTGACATGATCTTCACTAAAGTGGGTATGTGTAATGGTTGATAATTAATAGATTTACTAAAGAAAATGTTTTATAGGAAATTTGGTTAGAACCACATTACATTATGAAAATGACAACAAAGATGTTCTAAAAATGTGGAGTATTAGTTGCATTACTAGGAGGTGAAAATACAATAGTGAACTACAATTAAGCAAGATATTTAAATCTTTTGGTAGAAAGTTCTTATACAAATTCTGAAATAGCAAATAAAGCAGGCAAAATTCTCCATACATTAGTGCCACTCAGTGCAAGCCAGAGTAATCAATGGATGCCAGAAGGCTTGTGCATAAAATCCCTATCTAGTGCCTACTCATCCAATATCCCCAGATGAGGTTAAAGGTTTAACACCAATCTGGTCTAATAGGATAGTAGTGGCTATGGTTATTGTAGAACCAAAAGACACCAAAATGTATGGATATTGAACTGAGTTTAGACCTATATGACTATATAAGCTAATAAACTTGGATTGAAAATATTATTGTTTTCAATTTTAAACTCATAGTTTTGTAGTTAAGTAGAGATGAAATGTGGTTGCTGGAGGGTTGCATTAGATCCTAAGTTTTAAGTGAAGTGTTCTCAGGTCCAAAGCTCCTCACTGACAAAAACCACAAGCTAAAAATTAGTCTGGGGATTTTGGATGAGTAGGCACTAGATAGGGATTTTATGCGAAAGCCTTTTGGCATCCGTTGATTACTCTGGTTTGCACTGAATGGCACTACTATATGGAGAGTTTTGCCTGTTTAAATAACAGTTATGAGCAAACATAAGAAATGGTGATCATGTGATGTTTTGTGGTTTAAATAACAAATAAACTGACTAAAGACTAGCTTTATGTTGAATTTGTGTTTCATAAATTAATAGATATTGTCATCACAAAATTCAATTAGGCTTTTTGTTTTCTCATTCTTTCTTTTTTTCTAGAGTTAGAATAATTATGCAAATGGTTTTTATTAATATATATTTAAATTAATACACCATACAGGCTTAAACCTGCATATATATTGTAACATAATAAATGAGTTCAAATAGAAATAACTAAGTAAAGGTTCAAAATATAACACTATCAAGAATTATAAGCAAATTATTATAGCAATGTATTATAACTCAGGTATATGGCAAAATATCAAAAATTAAATGATCAAAAGATATTATTATATCTGAGTAAAGGAGTCCAATATCAAAATTAAAGGTTGATCAAATTATTAATAACCAGTATTATATGAAATCACGTGAAGTGAGTACACTAGTAATTCAATAAAATATAACTCAGGTATACAGGCAGTAGGTTTTATCCACTTTCATTCCTTGGTTTGATGTTAAGTGCATGTTTAAACAAATACTAAGTGAATATGGTCTAGCAGGGCGCCACTAGATTATCTGAATCTAGACATGGTTATATCTGATAACCTTTCACATGTACCGGGTTTGAATCCCTTTTTGGTACTTTATTTCTAATAAAAATGAGAGATTTTGCTTTTTGAGCCATATCACTAGAAGCACTAATAGTTAGGTAAAAGTAAAACATCTTTAAACCACAGTGGAGTTCATTGAACATAAATCATTTCTCAGATCTTAACATAACAAATGTCTTTCAATATTTTTATAAGTTCACTAGCTCAGATTAGATGATGGGATGTGGTTATAATAATACTAAGAAATCACTAAATATTATAAAATCAATATTTATTTATGGCCTTTAAACAGTTAAACAGCTCATTAATTAAAACGTTGATGACGATGATGATGATGATAATAATAACGATAATGACAAGGGTTTCAATTACAGCTCTAGGACTAAGCCTAAACATAAAACTAATTTTTATAAAGAAATTCCTAATTATTGCTTAATTTTACCATATTTACTTATATCTTAAATAACTAATATTCAACCATTGATGATGATGAATAATCACACTTAACCAAGACTACACTTAATGAAATATATACGCCTCGTTTAATAAAACAAACTAATATTTATTACTACATTTCTAACATATACATAAAAATTTCTAGATAATATGAAAACTGACATGAATAATAATAATAATAATTGGTTATATAACAATCCTCAGATTAATTTTAAGTTCTTCCCCCTTTCCCTTCAAATGTATTTTGTATTAAGTTGGACGTCACATTGACCATGATTTTCACTCCATGAGAAAAGTATTTAAAAAAAAATATTATCTGCTCATTGGCACACATACTTTAAAATCCAACATGTAAATAGAATGTCAAAAAAAAAATGTTAGTAAAATTGAAAGAGCAAGTTTTAGAAAAGAGTTTTAAATTATTTTCTCCCCCTCCCTTCCAAGTGCTGAAATCTATACTGAACTTGAAACAAAATAATCTAATATTCTAATACTACTCATTATTTCACATTCACTCCCAATTATACACATATAAAAATATTATTATGTATGTGCGTGTTTTATCCCATAATAACAAAATATTATTAAAAACCAAAATAATAATAATATATCAGTTAAAACTAAAATCATAACACCATAAAAAAAAATTGTTTTACACATTAATATTGTAAAATTAATAAACAAATAATTTTCATACATTCAAGGTCATTTATGAAGCTCAAAGTTATTATTAGTAAGACATTCTTGTTTTAATCGATCTGAATAGTCTTTAAAAGTTCTTTAAATAAAAATATACCACTTTATTGCTAAAATGTTTATTAAGACTGATATCATAAAGAAAATAGATATAAAAGGTCATATTACCGATCTTTTGTTTGTGGTGAATTTCCAAGGGTTCAAACTTGTCTTGTATATTGTCTAAATTTCTGCAGCTACCATTTCCGTTTTATGTGGGAACAATCTCTTTCTTGAGGTGTATAACTACTTGATGATTATGACTCTATTGAGGTTATTTGCTTTAGTGGACAATTTGGAAATCATTATATTAAATTTTCTTCTCTTCCTGTCAAGCATGTGGATGAAATACAGCAGTTGATTTCCCATTTGTAAATTTTCTTGAGTTTAAAATCAGTTGTTGTAACAATTAATTGGACTTGATGATTAATATTTATCAGTAGATTAATTCATCTTCTTTGAATGCAGGTGAATGCTTTCTTCCTTCTATTAAAAACATCTTATTTCTCTGGTCAGTTGAAAGGTGTAGAATATTATTTTAGACACATCTTTTCTTTCCTATGTGATGTGCAGCTTCCCCAGATGGTCCGGAACCGATGGGACATACATATAATTTTTCTAGCAAGACATTTTTTTATATTTTCAGCATTCAATTTGATAGTTTAACAATCTGAATCAATCACAATAATCCTAATAATAATTCAAGACAGCTTTTTATATCCAATTTTTAACTGACTTAACCAATCAGAGATAGCATCACTTGCTATTTTTGGACAAATTTGTTTTAATTAGATCTCTAATTTATTTTCAACTATATTATTTTTCAACTGAAAAGTTTAACCCTTTTTCCAGACACTTTTGTTTAATAAAAAAAAATAGACTCAATCCTTATTTCCTTTCTTTTCTTTTTTTTCTTTCTTTTTAACATCCAGGTAACACTTCAAATCTTTGAGCTTCCTTCTTTAGATCTTGAGATAAGACAATTTAATTTTTAGAGTTCTCACCCATTATAAGCTCCCAAAGTGAAACAATCATTTACAAAAAAAAATTGCTACAAAGATCGATATCTGATTAAACAGATTTCCTCTTTTAACAAAAAATTGTACAAAAAAAAAATAATTTGACAGATTTAATACTTCCTTTTCTTTCAATATTTAGGAAATGTAAATTTTTGTATGTAATGTACACACATCCTTCATTCTTTCAAATCATTCATAAACTAACCTTAAATAATATGATTGCTAGCTTAGTAATTATAACCCAATTATTTAATTAAGTCTGTAACTTTTAAATCCCAATTATAATTAAAGAAAAACAAAATAAAAGCATAGAATAAAATATTAGAATTGATCAAGCATAGGTTAGTTTTAAAGAAAGTTAAAATGTTTAATATTTGAAATATAAAACAATTAAATAATTTACACATACATTGCCTATATGTATGCATTATAACTTTGCTTTTTTAACAGGAAATTTAAATATTAAATAGTTTAAATGTGTGTATTACCTTTCTATCAACACACAAACAAGTAAAGCATGTAATTGTTGACCCATTCTTTCTCTGTTTAAAGCTTTTAGAACTGGACCTTGTAGGGTTTAAACTTGGATGCCCTACAGCTTCATTTATGATTATATAAAAATGTGATGATGATTTTGGTTTACCCCTTTCTACATGCACATTACTATAAATTTAGGTAGTGACTAAATTGTAATGGCACAATATATATATGTAATGTTTGCAGGATTCAAACTCAGACTTTCACACGACTCTTAACTCTTCACGCCATCTCATATTGCTGACCCACCTAATCACACACACACACATGTTGAAAAGATAAATAATCACCAATATATGTATTTCATGCTAACCAGCATTCATCAATTGGTCCAGATTCCCATCTCCACACATATATACAATCAGTGCTCAGATTTATATTAATATAGCCAATCTTCATACTTTAATGGACAGGCTTCAAACTACTCCAACCTACAACTATTCAGCCTTCCATTTTATTGAAAATATGATGATGGAACATTCAAAACCCACATTAGTGCAAGGTTGTCATCATACCCATGTTGACATTTAGTCACTCTGACCCATCAAGTACAGAGAATAATCTATTTTCACATACATATGTGAGGGATGAGCAGACCTTTGAGCATTATGTTTCAATATATAAATTAATACACTATACAGGCTTAAACCTGTATATATATATGGAAATCGCATACATTACATATATATATATATATGCAGGTTTAAGCCTGTATACATTACACATATATATGAAAATGCAGGTTCATATTGAAACATAGTGTGTCAAAGGTCTGCCCATCCCTCACATATGTATGTGAAAATGGATTATTCTCCTGTACATGAGGGGTCAAAATGGGTAAATGTTAACATGTGTAGGATGACAACCTTGGCACTAACGTGAGCTTTGAATGTTCCATCAGATTTTCAATAAAATGAAAGGCTGAAGAGTTGTGGGTTGGAGTAGTTTGAAGCCTGTCCATTAAAGTATGAAGATTGGCTATCTTAATATAAAGCTGAGCACTGATTGTATATATGTGTGGAGATGATAATCTGGACTAACTGATGAGTGCTGGTTTAGCACGAAATACATATATTGGTGATTATTTATTTTTTCAACATGTGGGTGATTAGGTGGGTCAGCAATATGAGATGTCATGAAGAGGTGAGGGTCGGTTGAAAGTCTGAGTTCGAATCCCGCATACATTAATATATATATATTATAATTTAAATTGAGCACAATTAAAATAAGCTAAATTGAAATTATTTATTGTTACAGCTATAACTAATTTTAATAAAATATTATCACGTCTTCATAGTGACCTGTAGTTAAACATTTTATTCCGCCTTCGGCAGATAACTTATTCCACTTGCACACACACTGACATATACGATTCTTTTTTGTATCAGTCCTAAGACAAACATATATATGTGTAATAAAATTATTTTGTATTAAAAAAGTTTATATTGTTTCTCAACATTTACTTGTTAAAATATAATTTATTTTTCAGCTTCGAGTTCGATACATCAATATCACATCATATGTCATAGCATCCGCGTCCCGGCCGATGCTATGACATATGAAAGAATTATCTTTTGCATTCAGAAAGTTAGTGTTATACCTGGTTTGATATTGAAGTAAATTACATCATTAGCGCTACAAGAAATATTTGTTAGTTATTCAAGTACATAAGAATTATTAAATTCTGTTCCTAAAATAATTCCACTAGATAATAATTTTAGCAGAAATAATAGTCATAATCTAGCTCCAGGGGTTCTTATTTTCCGAATATGCGATGAAAATATATTACCACTAAATTACATCATAAGCTATTATCTGTTGTTATTATTATGAATAAATTAAAAAGTAAGAACGGCTCTTAACAAGTTATGAATATTATTTTTTTAAGAAAATAAATGATGTAATTTTCAAGAAAATTATTTTTATATAAACAAAGGCTGTGATAAATATGTTTTTTTTGTTTTTTTTTTCCAGAAAGAAACAAGTTATTTAAAACTTCAAAGATTTTTTGATTTGTTTATCTATGTTTTCTGATGGTTAATGTTAAATTAAAAAAAAAATAGAACTTTTTTTAAGTTTATTTTAAAAATGAATAAGTAATTTTTATTTGATGTAAATGTGCAAAACAATTTATCAAATAAAAAATATAAATATTATTATTACCATAATATATGTATTAAATAGTAATAAACTGCTATTGGTAAATATGAACATCACCAGTCCAATGCCCCCCCCCCCGGCCATAAAAAATGGAAAGAGAGGTGTCTATACATTTTTCTGTTTACTTGATATTTTCGGTCAGCCTCTGAAATACTTCAACACAACATCTTATTGCAGCTCTCCAATGCATTCTATTCTCGGTCATATCTTCCAAATAAAAACAATTGACATGAGACTTCTTTTAGAATGTTTTTGCGATAATCCTTATCATGTTTCACAAAACCTATGCTCAAATTCATCACAAAACACCTTTTGGAAGAGTTGCTTATCCATTCACTTTATATGTCCCATCAAATTTCCCAATGATAAACCCTATAGTATTACATCCAGGAAGTTAAAGAATTTATTGATTGCTTTTATGATATATTATCATGGTATTTTTAAATTTGTATGGAATATCCTTAAATAAAAATTTGATAATATCTTTATATTGATCAAACAGAGTGTCCAAGTTTCACTTCCATACAATAAAGCTCTTGTGATAAAGTGCTCTACCTTTTAACTTCTTAAAAACAGGAGTAGCACATTGGAGTTCATCTCAACATCTAAATCCACCTTTCAACTTATAAAACCATCAAGGCATTTAAAATATTTTACATTCCCAAGTTGATAACATCCAAGCTAAATTTTTTTGAGGACGTTTCTTCTAATCATGGGTGATAAAAGTTCAGATTTTTGAACATTAATTAAATCAAAGTTGCATTCAAAGCATTAAGACTGTTATATACACCATCTTCCAAACTGACAAAAATAGCTTAATCCAGAATCCAAGAAGTTGTTCTTGTTTTTACTTTTGATTCAAATTAAAAATTCCACCGTCAAACCAGTATTGTATCTTGATCACTGCTTGATTAAGCTGCTGATAAACAATTCCAAAGACCACTGTCTTAAAAATTGAAAACAATGTTGAAGAAAGTACACATTCTTGATTAGCAACAGTTTTCATTTCAAATACCTGATTTTCCATTTTAGCAGTAATATTTTTTATTCTACTATGTAGAAGCTGCATAATATGAATAAATTTTAGTGAATAACCAGCTAATTTCAAACAATACCATAGACCAGTTCTATTAATAGAATCAAATCTTTGACCAAATCAGTGAAAGCAATATATAAATTGAACCTTTGTTTCCAACATTTTCCTTGCTTTTGTCTGACTCAAAAACCATGTCTATAGTGTTTCTTGGTTCTCTAAAACTACATAAAGATTCTGGTTACCATTCAACTATAATTGGAAATAATTTATTTAACATTCTTGAAAGTATATTTCATGATAATTTCTGTGGTTTTAAGCCAATAAACATCACATGACCACCACATCTTTGTTAAAACAGGCAAACCTCACTATACATATTGCCATACACAGCAAGCTAGAATAATCAATGGATGCCAGAAGGCTTGTGCATAAAATCCCCATCTAGTGCCTACTCATCCAATATCCCCAGACTAGTTTCTGGCTTGTGGCCTTCATCAGTGAGGAGCCTTGGATCTGAAAGTACTGCACCTAGATCTTAGGATCTATTGCAACCCTCCAGCGGCCACCTTTTATCTCCATTTAACTACAAAATTATGAGTCTTAAACTGAAAACACCTTAAGGTTTTCAATCCAAGCCCATTAGCTTATATAGTCATATGGGTCTGAACCCAGTTCAGTACCCATACATTTTGGTGTCTTTGGTTCTTTAATAACTTTAATTGCTGTGTGTGACAATACGTATAATGGGTTTTGCCTGTTTTAATTTATGTCATCTTGTTTATTCCTTTTGCTTTTAAAAATTGCTAACAATAAAAGTAACTTTAAAATTGAGTGGTTCATATAATCATAAAAAATGTCAATATTTTTGAAGCTGACATATCCTCATCATATTATTAAACTCCCATAAAATATTATCAAAATTTTGTTCAATTAATTTAATTTATTAAAATCAATTAAAACCTGACTGTAAGACAGTTATACAATGTATTTAATAAGTGTATTAAAAAAATAAAATTAAAAAATGTAAACATAGAAAACTATGTTGTAAGTCAATCAAAAGAACAACAAATTGTGTTTTTATTAAAACAGGCAAAACTCTCCATACAGTAGTGCCACTCAGTCCCAACCAGAGTAATCAATGGATGCCAGAATGCTAGTGCATAAAATCCCCATCTAGTGCCTACTCATCCAATATCCCCAGACCAGTTTCTGACTTGTGGCCTTCATCAGTGAGGAGCTTTGGATCTGAGAGCACTGCACCTAGATCTACTATAAAGATAAATTAAAAAAAGAATTGAAGTAATAATTATTTTTTTGTATATTAATTTTTTAGGTTAAGATAAGTTGACTCTACAAGCATTTCTGCTATAGAATTTAATTATCATGAAGCAAACCCAAAATATAGTTCAAATTCTGAAAAATATTTATAAATATGCAATAGCAATTGATTATATAAAATGATTGTGCTAAAAAGATGTAATATTCAGAGTATAATGCTGATTTTATCCTTCCAAATACTTGACAATAGGTCATTTGTAAATTAAAATGAAATCAAAATGCATGGAGTTAATCAAAGATTTACATTTTTCATATGATGTGGTTGTTTTTAAAAATAATGCTTCTGAGTTGCAGAAAATGTTTGAAGCCTATAAAATGAAACAAAGTTAAATATAAATAATTAAAATATGTTCAGTAGTTTAAAATTTAGGATGTAAGAAAAGAAGGAAAAATCAAGCTGTGGCTAATAATCATATTTGCCAATCAAGTGCCAATTCTTAGTCAAATTACTTGCTCTATTATCTAGTTATTTCCATTTGCACTTACTAAGAAAACCTTATATATATAAAACAAGTTATAAATTTCATAACTTGCTTTTAAGCTTGCATTTAAATGATCACTAAATGGAGCTTACCAATAGCTCTAAACAAGCTTTATTTTTATAAGTGCCAAAGAGAAAGGATTCAAAATCTCTATCATTAAGACCCTACCTCCAGACCAATTGGTTTCATGCTTATGGCTCACATCAGTGGAGGGCTGGGTCTCTAGAAACTAGATACAAAATACTAACTCAAAAAGTCAGCACTTATAAAATACATTTCTATCAACTTGAAAGTTTGAACTTTACTGACACATAAATGTCTTCAAATCCACAACCAGATAGCTATATGGGTCTGAATTCAGCTCAGTCTCACCATATAGTAATAGCATCACAAAAGCCATCAAAGGTACACTTATAATAATTAATAAAACAAGTTATAAATTTCATAACTTATAAAAATAAAGCTTGTTTAGAGCTATTGGTAAGCTCCATCTAGTGATCATACACAGACATATATATATATATATGTGTGTGTGTGTGTTTACTTATGGTTCTGAGACTTGAACACTTAATAGAAGAGCAATACTGAGACTTCAGACCACTTAAAGAAGTATAGAGATGCCTGTTAGGAGTAACAAGAAGATATTTAAAATGCAATACATAGGTAAGAGAACAAACAGGTGTTACTGATATTATTGAAAGAATTAAAAAACTGAAGTGGAGTTGGGCTGGACATATTGCTAGAAGAGATGATAATAGATAGCAATTGAAATCTTAAACTGGGTTCCAAGAGATTGTAAAGACCTAGAAAGAGACCACATGTGAGATGGATGGATGAAATAAGAAAAGTGTACAGGGATGGTGTGGAGAAGAGAAGCTAAAAATCAAGAAGATGGATTGAAATTGGAGAAACTTTCAACCTGCAATGGATTGATAATCGTTAACAACGATGATCATATATATATATAAACCTTACATGAAAGACCAGTTGCGATCTCAATGGCAATAACGTAAGGAAGCTGACGGAGATGATTAAGCTAACTATACTGTAATACATACAAGTTTTTATATATTTCAACATAAGCTAAAACTATTGTAAACTTTAATAATAGATTCACATTTAAGAAAATAATAAATAAATTTCTCTTAATCTTATTCTATTTAATAATAAAAATCCTTGCAAATATATTGTTTCTTACTATAAAAACTAATTAAAAGTAACTCAATCTGTGTTTTAAAACTAAGACTAGACATTTTAAATGTAAAGTTGATTAATGATTTTGTCTCAGGGTTATAAGAAAATAAATGCATGGATATAAAGTGAGCTTATGCATTTTTAGAATATTTCAATGTAAAAGGGTTTTATATTGTATTATCTTACCCCAATATTTCTATATTTCAGATGGCATTAATACAATAACGATGTATTTAATACAGATAGATTTTATGTATAAGCTCATATCTCAAATAGAATCTTTTTTTTTTTTGATATCGTGAATATGCAGTGATGTTGTTTCTTTAATAACGACAAAAGAGAAATATTAAAAAAATTAACAATTACTTTATTACACAATATTTTAATATATGAATTTTTTTCTATA
The DNA here is from genome assembly GCA_028023455.1 of Epiperipatus broadwayi. Classification (NCBI taxonomy): domain Eukaryota; kingdom Metazoa; phylum Onychophora; class Udeonychophora; order Euonychophora; family Peripatidae; genus Epiperipatus; species Epiperipatus broadwayi. The sequence continues at coordinate 10,658,065 of JAQFVV010012407.1, forward strand.
GTACAGACTTTTTATATCTGCACTCCAATATGTAATATATAGGAAGTTTGAATTCAGACTTTCACACGACCCTCAACAATCAACGCTATCTCATACTGCTGACACACTTGATCACACATATGTCGAAAAGATAAACAATCACCAATATCCGCAATTCGTGCTAAACCAGCACTTGGCAGTTAGTCCAGATTATCATCTCCACACATAATAACAATAAGAAAAATATATAAAATATCTAATAAATATTACTATTTGTTTCCTAAATCTAATTTGAATTTGGGATATGAAAAGTGTGTTATCAGATGGTGTTGTGAAGGCTTTAACATTAAATAGGTATAGGTTGTTTATTATTTCAAAATAATCCTCAATTTAAATACTGGAAAATAATAATTATCGTCAGCATAAAAAATAAATGTTTTATAGTCGTTTTAATTAGTTTATTTCATTAATTAATCAATATTAATCAATCTCTTAATAATACAAGAGAAGTTGTTACTCTTTTAAGAAAAGCAAGTCCAACTCAGTGCTTAGCATACCTAGATGACATTTACCACATTGGGCTTATTTATTTTGTCTCAAGATCATTTACTGGATTCATTTGCAGACATAAACAGTAGGACTACTACTTCACTAACAAAAATATAATTACAACATTAGGCTGCCTTGTTACATATCATATAATAGTGAAAAATTAATTCTAACATGTAAGACTGATGCATAAAATATTCCTTATAGATTTACTCATCTATATGAGGATGATTAACTCCCTTTTAATTTTGAGGTTGAACTTAAGAACCCATAAAACATACAATAATTGCAATATAGCAATGTTTATCTAAACTTAATAGTTACTTACGTTGATATAACCTAAATCTAAGTTAAATCACATATAATTCCATTCAGTATCACTTAATAATAATGTTAAATAAAATATTATCTGTATGAGGCATAGCAATATCTGAGAAACTTTATTATATTAATAATAATAATAATAATAATAATAATAATAATAATAATAATAATAATAATAATAATAATAATAATAAATCCCGCAGCAAATCTCTGCTGAGGTAAGAAGCAATCTTTAAGCACTCCAATGTAAGTATTTATATTTTTCTTTTGTTTCAACTTGTTATTCACAAAACAAATGGAATACAGAACAAATCAAATCAAATAATAGATTAAGAGTATTTTTTAAATATCAGTGTGTATTGATATCTTTTTTTTTTAAAAAAAAACTGACTTGAGTCAGAATAATAAATCATGGCTACTGCCCAGTCAAGCATGAGCGAGTTAAGCACCAATATGAAATTAACAACATCGTTAGTTTCAACATTGCCTATTTCATATACAAAAATACTTAAAAGCAACAGCAATATTACAGCACCAATCCAAATACCGCGTTTCCAAAGAACAAATACAAATGATATAAAAAATCTAGATCTACATACTCAAGAGAAACGTCAACCCCCACCCGCAATCTGGACAAAAGAAACACTTGAAAATGTGATGGATCGTTTCAATGATATGGTGCCTTGTATGCTGTTTGAAACTTTTCGCAGGTTTTTTTCACCAACATCGCTAGTACTCGCAGTAACAGATAATCAATGCTCATTATATCATTTCCCAAAAGCTATATTATATGAAGCAATTATGCAAAATGCACTATGGGAAACAATCTCGTGTATCGCAGACCATCCAAATTCACGATATATAACCATTAATTTTTATACTCAGTAGCAAAAATAACGTTTTCAATCCACTATTTTACCACTCGATAATTACATACTCATAATTATAGATGAAAACCGGAAAAATATTATTACTGGAGTGCTAAAAAATACTTATCTTAAATACAACTTACAAGATTTTCAAAGAATGATAAACCCATTTGGAAAAGTAATTGCCCTACAGCCAATTTATTTAAAAGACACACCTATACCGATATGTAGTAATCATTTTGAATTTAAAATAAAACTCCATAAAAATGTAGATGCTGCCATGATCCCAACACAAATTACAGATCAAGAAGCAACACTCTCTCTTCACATAAGAGGTTTAAAGCCACATTGTTTTGGCTGTGGACAGAGAGGCCACCTAGCAACTCAGTGTGATAACATAAAAGGCAATCACTGTGAACAAACCAAAATCCTCTCCCCAGAACAACCCACTGATGATGAAAATAAAATTTCTAATAACACTACATCCATTGACAACCCAATAATAAAACCAGAAAAAAACAGGTTCAAACACTCACAAACAAAAATGATAACGAAGCAGAATTGTCAATCCCAAAGAGTAACCAAAAAAATAATAACACAAAAACTAACATAGACACCCAGGGTTCAAATGAAAATAACTCTCAAGAAACCACAACACAAAATGAAGCAATTACATCACAGGATCAGCATCTCAATAAAACAAAAGGTGTACCAAGTAAAAATCAACAAACAGAAAATAAACACACACAGCTATATAATGAAAATATAAATCAAGATAATATAAGTACACCATTAATAAAACAAACCACAATAATAAACAAAACTGCATCAAACATAATGGATGCAATAGAACCACTTCTTCCACCCATTCAAGAGAATACACCAGAGGGAAAAAGAAAGCCAGGTAGACCACCTAAAAACCATAAATCCAAAAAGGCAAAAAAAACAGACCAAAAGCACAACTCATCAGACATATACAACTTAGAAAATGATGAAATAGAAATGGATTTAAGCTAACAACAAATTGCCTGTATAGAGTCTGAACCAATATTAAATGAAAGAAAAACTGATAATAAACCCTACCAAGTTTTAAATATGTATCAGCATCCATCTACTGCAATATAAAAAAAAAAATTAGAATTAAAAAATCAAAAAAAAAAAAAAATCAATACTCTGTTACAAAATTATCCTGAAACATGAAGATAAAAATTGGATCTCTCAACATTAGAGGCTTAAATGCCATCAAAAAACTTTTTGAACTCAAAAAATGGTTACATACAACACAACCACACATACTAGGGCTATTAGAAACAAAAATATACAGCGGCTCTCAAATTGATCCTTCAAAATATTTAGTCAACCAAGGGTTTTGTGCATGCTCAAGGCAATCATCATCACCATCAGATGTCACAGGTATAATAATATCCCACAACTGCCCTTTTGATTCTTTTAAAATTATATATATTGACTCTAATCTTATCATAATAACACTCCATGATAAAAACATCACACTTAACCTAGTATTTGTCTATATACCACCAGGCCCTGTCATCATCTCCAGAATAATAGCAACAATAAATTCAATGATTACAGCAACACCAAATCCCATAATATTCCTGGGAGATTTCAACATGACCTACCAAACTCAATATCTTTTAATAACAATAGATATAAGTCACTTAATCTTGAACTCTGTCTATCTATAATCTCAGATCATGCTGCCCAGTTCATCACCCTTGACCTAACAAAAATACAGAATACAACAATAGCCCTTCAAAAGACTATGCGAATACTTCTTCCAGTACAAACAACTGAATTCCTATATTCAGAAACATATATAATGCTCCAAAAACTTCAAAACATGTCACTCGATCCAGTACAAAAGAATATAGCATTCACCAATATACTTTCTTTCAACATCAATCATATTACTTGCAATTCAACACCCCCCACCAGATTATTAGCTTTGGCAGATGAACTACATAAAAGAATAACCATTTCCAGACCAACTACAGGTAATCAAACACAAATTAAAAAACTTACAGAAATGTACAACAATACATGCAACACACTAAAGCAATATGTAGCAATAAAAAAGAAAAAAATATACCTTACACAACAACACACTTGGACCAGAGCATATATACGGTGGGCACTAGGATACCCATCCACAGTCAGAGTGCCTATGGCACTTGAAATAGATGGCTCTATAACAGCTGGACATAACATGATAAACCCAATATATCAACACTTTAAAAAAAACTGTGAAAACAAAGAGTGTACATACCAAATGAAGACATATTTGGAGACCCTGAAACAGACACACCAATAAAAACAACTTACATTGGACATAACATGATAAACCCAATATATCAACACTTTAAAAAAAACTGTGAAAACAAAGAGTGTACATACCAAATGAAGACATATTTGGAGACCCTGAAACAGACACACCAATAAAAACAACTTACATTGTATTTCAACTTGCAACAATAACAAACACATGTCACCCAGGACCACAAAAAATTCCAAAATTTGTGTTCAAACATCTTAGTCACTTCATAGCCAAATACCTGTGCGATTTAGCCAATTACATATCCCACAAAATTTACAACATACAAAGTCTATACCCAATTGCAATGGTTCCATTTAACAAAAAACCAACAGCAATATCATCTTTTATCTAAACAATGACCAATTTCAATGGGATCTTTAGGAATAAAAATTCTTGAAAGAGTAATAAAGGAGAAAATAGAACAACACATACTCCCTATGTTATCATCAGCACAATATGCCAAAAAAGGATCATCCATTGGCCAGGGTGTATCCAAACAATAATCGAAGTAGTAAAAAAAAGAAAGAAATATGCACCAATTATAGTTCAACTAGACATTGAGGCAGCATTTGACTCAGTGCCTATAGCCAAATTATTAGATGTGCTGAAAAAAACAACAATACCTCCATCCCTACTATATATAATAGCCAATCTGCTACTCAGCCATGAAATTCACATCACATTGAATGAAAAAAATTCACCAGCCTTCAGACTGAGTCAATCCATCCCACATGGATCTCCCCTCAGTGCCTTGCTCTTTACAATATATATAAATCCTTTATTAATAGAGAGACAGAAAAAAATAAAAGGCATTCAAATCCTAAACACTGCTTTAAATATATCATGCATAGCCTATATGGATGATGTAACCATTTTCCTCCCCTCTAAAAAGAACCTCCCTATATTACAAGAGATAATCAAGAATTATACCTCAAATTTTAATTTAAAAATTAACACAAATAAAACTGCTGCATGGTGAATATACACAGGCAAGCACTGTACAGAGATGTTTAATGGTAAACCATCTGCTTTCCTTGGTTTTCCATTCTACCTTGGAACCAATGGAATGAGACAAAAAATTTCAAAATAAATTAAAAAAAGATGCTGAAAAAATCACAGCCTCACTTGAAAAGTCATACCTATCAATATACGCAAAGGTAGCACTATTTAATCAACTTATAATCACAAAAATTACCTACTACACACCTATAATCAAATTTTCAAAAACATTCATATCTAAAATCTCATCAATCTGTAACAAACTAATATGGAAGAGAAAGACAGTGGCAATCTCTATAAAAAATCTGAGCAGACCACCACATAACAATGGACTTGGACTCCATACAATCAATGTTTTTTACACACAGAAATCAGTAAATCTAATAACAGCAACCATAAAAAGATTTCCAGACCTGGAGTGTGTAATCAGTATAATACCCACAGACAGACCACACCCTTCATATGGATATCTATCCACACTGATTAAAGAACTCAAGCCAATATACAACAAAATATCATTCAATAATGACAATAAGTATACATACTGGGAAATTTATAATATACTATACCCAAACCAGACACCTAATCTACATCCATCAGTTCTTGGGATAGACAACAGGCAACTACTGCAACAATTCAGAAAATGGTCATTAGAATCAAAATTATTTGATTTTCTGCTTAAGCTTAATCTAAATGCTCTATCCACAACACATTTCCTTAGATTTCATAGATTCTATACAAATATAGACCCCATGTGTGGACTATGTCAAAGAGAAGAAGAGACACAAGATCATTTTCTTCATTCCTGCAGTGCCCTAGAAACAATATGTCGCACAATGTTTACCACATACAGAAAGACCATCATTTCAATTGATGAAATAATAAATAAATTTAAAAAAGGCAACATCCCTGCTATTCGTGCAGCAACATATAGCCTTTATGCCTACTAGTGTACCAGATGCACTTTTTGCACTTGCTAATAACCCTCGAAGCCACCCAGCAACATTTTCAATAAAACTAGAACTGTTCAGAAAAAGAGACAGCATCCTAGCTCAACCAGATGTGTTTGCAGCCACATGGTCACACTTGAAACAAAGATCTTGTCTATAAAATATAAAGTCCAATATGATAGATGATGACATTTTCAACATCAGCATTTTTTCCAACTTCAAAGAGATGCAAGCATAAACTGAACTAAATAGAGGACCAAATTTAAAAACAAGAAAGAAAGTATGCAGAAATGATAAAAACTTATATGCTGAAAGTTGTAATTTGTTTTGCATTTGTAACAAATCAATATAATACTAGATGTGACTCTGTAACTTTTTAAATTCAATAAAGTTTTGCTTTGAAACATCAGCGTAATAATAATAATAATAATAATAATAATAATAATAATAATAATAATAATAATAATAATAATAATAATAATAATAATAATAATAATAATAATAATAATAATAATAATAATAATAATAATAATAATAATAATAATAATAATAATAATAATAATAATAATAATAATAATAATAATAATAATAATAATAATAATAATCTTGCATTGGTGGTCGAGAGGTCAGCGTGACTGCTTTGCACTTGCAGGCAGTTGCCCGGGTTGTGAGTTCGCGTCCCGGCTAATGCTATGACACTTAAATAATAATAATAATAATAACAACAACAACAACAACAATAATAACAACCAACTAACTAAGAAAGAAACATATATGAAAATGTATTATATAATCCTCCAACAGTTATGTCGATTTAAAATTTATTCCAATGAAATATAGATACTTGAAAATATTTCAGAGTTCTTGGCAATTTACAAGCACAAATAATTTCACTTTGTAATGTAATCCTTTCTGGTTACAGTATAAAAATTAATAAATTCCATGCATCATACTTATTGATTCAAGGTAAGTTACATTCAACATATTAATCTGTTTTAAGATTGCTTATCACTTAAATGTTTATCATATTTAATATTTGCTTTGATAATCCACAATTCAGGAGTGGCATTTAAATATTCAGTTTCCTAATCCAATATCCATTGAATTTTATCTAAATCTTTAGCCTTGATAATTCATAATGCAATTCATTAAGCGCTGGACACAGATTTGTTATTTTATCCAGTTTATTCCAAGCAGTGATTTAATTCATTTGAACAGATACTATAATTTGGTCCAAAAGATTACCATTCATTACATCTTTAATTTGAACTAATTTGAGATATAAAATTAATCTATTCATTTGTAGATTTTGAATTCATGATGTGAGTAATTCTGATTGTATCTCTGATAAAGCAAATCATTTAACATCCATAACAAAATGATTTTCATTATTTTTTTGAGACACAGTTCATTTTTCTAAGCTACAACTTAATGGAGAAATGTTTAAGTTGAAAAATTGTTTAAAGTTTTTCCTTACAGAATTAAAGATGAGATCATTTACAACATTGAGGCAAATATGCATCTTTTTTTGTAGTGAAAAAAATAATTATCTTTACATGTCAGCTATTTACTATTACCTTCAAATGAAGAAATTCTGTGTTTTTTTTCTTTTTCCATATGTCATAGCATCGGCCGGGAGGCAAACCTGCACAACCATCTGCAAACAACTGCTTGCTTGCAAGGTGGCTGTGTTGACCTCTCAGTTAACAATCATATTCTGTGATTTATTGCTGAAATAGTGATACGGCATTCCCTAAGTCAGTTTATCCATTTTCCCACTATCAGTTGATAGTAATAAATTTCTTAAAATAAATAATTTATGAATTAATGAATGATGGTTTTTGGTTTATCTATTGTTGTTCGTCTTTCTCCTAGAATGATAAGAAGTCATTTGCCTAGTAAAGGCAACTGCTTACCTGTTTATCTAGCCTATCATCATGTACATGACAATCAAAATAGCTATTAAAAAATTTGAACATATTTAGGTCCTGAATGCAATAAAAATTTGTAATGTCTGTCTGGATTTTCCAAACTTCAGCTTTTATGTCAGTTATCACATGATGTTAAACCACTCAACATCACATGATTACCATTACTTATGCTTGCTTATAACTGTTATTAAAACAGGCAAAACTCTCCCTACAGTAATGCCATTCAGTGCAAGCCAGAGTAATCAATGGATGCCATTGATTACTCTATGGTTATTAAAGAAAAAGACATCAAAATGTAAGGTACTGAACTGAGTTCAGACCTATATGACTATATAAGCTAATGAGCTTAGATTGAAAATATTATTGTGTTTTCAAATTAAGTAGAGATAAAAGGTGGCTGCTGGATGGTTGCATTAGATCCTAAGATCTAGGTGCAGTGCTCTCAGATCCAAGGCTCCTCACTGATAAAGGCCACAATCCAGAAACTAGTTTGGGGATATTGGATGAGTAGACAATAGATAGGGAATTTATGCACAAACCTTCTGGCATCCTTTGATTACTCTGGCTTGCACTGAGTGGCATTACTGTATGGAGAGTTTTGCCTGTTTTTATTACATGATGTCTGGATTATGCAATATTCTCTAGCATGCATTAAGGATTTCTTCATTTATCTGCAATATATTGGAAGAGGTCATCATTTATTGCCAGGCAAAATATTAGAGTTAGATTTTTGAATCGAAGTGGTAAAACTTTAGAAACACCATTCAAAAATGAAGGGGGGGGGGGAAGTAAACAATAATTTCAGTCTTTAATTGCTTTACTTTCATTTCTGGATTTTAAAATAATTTTACAAATATTTATTTAAAATAAATAAATTATAAACATATAAAGTTTTCTGGTATTTATTTTAATTAATTTTAAATTGGTCAGTTAATAACTAATTTATTGCTGAAATACACAGGCTTATATATACCTGTGTTTATATATGTAATAGACAGGGTATGAGCACAGACTTTCACATGACCTACCACTCTCCACACTATCTCATAACACTGATACACCTGAACACACATATGTTGAAAAGATAAATAATCACCAATATTTATCTTTTCAACATATGTGTGTTCAGGTGTATCAGTGTTATGAGATAGTGTGGAGAGTGGTAGGTCATGTGAAAGTCTGTGCTCATACCCTGTCTATAACTAATTTATTGTTTAATAAATATTCTAGTGTTGTCTTGTGATCATTTCTCATGAAGACAAAGCTGATAGATTTGTCATTATGAAAAGAGATGAGTTCAGGGAGAAAATGGATAAAGAATTAAACAATGGTAATATATGTTTTTAGATAAAGATCCAGGGAATGTGATTAAAAGAAAATTGATAGATATTATGGAAAAAATGGTAAATTAAAATTTTTTAATAGAGTAGATTATTTGAAATGTTATCTAAATGATTTCATATCAGCTAAGATGTTTGTGAATATTAAGACTCATAAAGACAGTTTTCCTTTATTTTGATTTTACAGGTAGTATTGTAGAAAGTATTTCTATATTCTTAAATAATTTTTTTAAAAAACAATTTGTTGATTTTGATCATTACACAGTTTCTTCTTCTTTTGAGGCTTTTGATAAGAGTAATAATTTTAAAATGGAAAGTAATTGGGTATTTGGCAGTTTAGATAATGAGAATATGTATCAGTCTGTATTGGTTAAGCAATGATCTTTATCAAAAAGTAAAATTAAAGTAATTAAAGCTTTGTTTTTATTATTAGAGGGTTGAGGTAATTTTTATAAAATTAAGGAAGGGTGGATAATAGCTTATATTATTTCTCCTTTAGTTTGTTCAGTTTATATTAATTATTTGGAGGAGGAAATTATTATTAAAAAGAATTGTTTATATTTAAAATTATTTGGTAGATATGTGGATGCTTGTTTGTTTTAGTTGAAAATGATAAATTGAAGAAATTTGTAAATGAGTTTAATTGTTTTGATCCTTCTATAAGATATGTGTTAGAAGGAGGAGTGTTAGATTTTGTTAAGTTAAAATTTTTAGATCTTTTGGTGATTAGAAATGTAAACAGAAGTGCAGTCATTTTATTAAAAGTAAAGAATTAAGGTCTAAACAGAAGTGCAGTCATTTTATTAAAAGTAAAGAATTAAGGTCTATAATTAAACCTGATAGCTATCAGTCTGTATCTCATAAAGTAGCTGCTTTAAGAAATTATTGTTATAGAAATAAGAAATTAAATAATTCTAGTGGGGTAGCTTTGTTTCAGAAAGGTCAATTCTATAAAGAGTATTTGAGTGTTGGCTACTCTGATAAATTTGTTAAAAGTATTTTATTTAATAGTAATATTTGTAAGGATGTAATGGATAAAGAAAAATATGATTTTATTTCTTTGCCATTTAAATTGTCTTCTTATAAACTTGTACTTAAGAATAGCAATTTGCTTGGAAATAAGAAAATTGCTTGGAAAAGGGGTATTACTAAATAATACAAAGGAAATTTTTCATAGGAGAACTATTCCTGGTGTAGTGTGTTTTATCCCTTGTTTTATATGAAGGTTTACATAGGTCAGAGTAGTTTGAGTTTAAATGAAAGAATAAACGTTCATAAAAGTAGGGTTAGAAATAAATATTTTAGTTCTGCTTTGTATGTCCGTGAAAAAGATACAGACCACACTATTAATTTTGATGAAGCTAGGGTTGTCTTCTTTAAGACTAATGAAATAAAAAGAATTAAAGAATCTTTATTATTGAAAATTTATTATTCTGAAGCAGTTAATATATTTAAAAGCTCTTTTAATATTAAGGGTGGATGGGAAGTAAATGGATTTGTGGGTAATGTTTAATATATCTATATGGTGTTGTTTTTGTAGTTCTTTACACTTAAGAAGTCTGCTTGTTAGCAGTGAAACCTTTATTTGTGTTTTTGACTTTGTTTTTCTTGGATAGTCTGGTTGAATTTTGGATTTGGGGTAATTTTAATTATTTATTGACTAGTTTAGTTTTATGCTTGTAATGTTTATAAATAAATATAGATAAGTAAACAATTCCTCTAGGTCAGGGGTCCCCAACCTTTTTGCACTTAAGAGCACATTCTATAATACCGGACAGGTGGCGGGCACCATTTATTTTTTCAATGTAAATTTATAGTTGGATATTGTTAATAAATATTTATTTCAAAAATAAAATTTTAACATATAATTAACATTTATATTTTACGCTGTAAAAGTATAGTATGCCCTACAATTTGATTATAATATAATACAATAATTTATAAGAAATTTTAAAAATTAAATTTATTTGTATCAGATAAATAATTTTTTATCGTGTTCGGATAGCGGCGGGCACACGTAAAATGGTCTGCGGGTGCCATGGTGCCCACAGGCATAGGGTTGGGACCCCTGCTCTAGGTACTTAGGAATAATGATAGTATAATGACAACATCTCTACCTCATGCACATGACATTTTTGTGGCTTCAAAAATCTAAATAAATATTTAATAATTACTACCTGATTTTAACAATAAATATTATGAGAAAGATTCTGCGCTATCTACTTCTGGATTCTCCTTTCATTTGCATCTACTTAAAAAATAAGTCATATATTCAAGATACTGGATATTTTTATTTTTTAGTAATAAATATCTAATAAATAAATAAAAAATCCTATGAACTAAAAAAACAGGCTATTCTCAAATAAATATAAATAACACTTTAAAAAGTAGTAGGAAACAATAGTAATAATAATAATGACCCAAATATGTTGCATTTTCACGCCAACACATATCACTTACATGCATTTTAACTTCAGCTTAGACAAATATACTATTATAATATATTAACAATTTTTAATATTTTTTAGAACAGAGGTGGGCAATTGTTTTGGCTTGGAGGTCACAGAGGTTGGTGGAGGGCTGCATTGGGGGCCACTTTGTGGAAGCAAAGCTTAGCAGAGGGCCATATCTTTTTTCATGATCCAATAAACACACTGCTTTATTCCTAGTATTATCAAAGAAATATTTCTTTGTCCATTCTTCATTAAACACATGACATTCATCACCGATTTTACATTTTTTCGGAGGGTTCATGGTTTCACTAAGGTTGGAAATGTATATATTTGCTAATGCAAAGACAAAATTGAAATTAACCAGATCAACTGGAAAAGCACTGCATATCATATCTACACTGTGCATATATATTGATGTGGCCATCTTAGTGGAAAATACGAGGTAAATCTTCGGTAGTGCACAGGAAAGAAATCTCAGTTCAAGGTGGATTTTTCTGATTGTCTTGGCAGGCCACATAAAAAGTCTTAATAGGCCGCATGTGGCCCTCAGACCACTATTTTCCCACCCCTGTTCTATAATATAATAAATGTAGAAAATTCATTTTTTTTGTAATCCAAAAAAAAAAAAAAATTATGAGAGTAATTAATAAAAAAAAAAATCAAGTCAGATGTTACATAACTTAATTTAATAAAGCTTCTATTTATATAACGAGAGTAATTAATATATGTTGGCTTAAACTAATGATTTCTGACTTTCATTTCAACACTTTGAAAGCTACAGATGATTTTTTTATCTTTTTTAAAAAACATAAAAATAATAACATAAATAAAAAAAATTTAAAAAAAACAATAACAAACATTTCTTTTCTTCTTTCTTGATAGTTGACCCCAGATGATGATGATGACGATTTCTTTGCAATTTCTTATGTGCTGATACAAAGACATGCAAATAATTTATGCATATTAGATAAATATAGGGGATTTGAATACAGACATTCAAACACCCTTCAACTATCCACACTCTCTCATATCACTGATACACATGAACACACACATGTAGAAAAGATAGTTGAAGGGTGCTTGAAAGTCTGTGTTCAAATCCCCTATATTTACAATTAAGCTCCATGTATATGAAGAATGCCTGTATTTCAAATATTGCCTATTAAATAAATAATTTTCCAACAATCAGAGTCATTATTACTTAAAGCTCTATAAATTAAGTTTTTGAATCAAAAATTCAGTACAAAATTAAATGCTAAAAGAAACTTTGATTTTAGCTAATATCACTTATGAATCCTTGTTAATTGATTAAAATTCTATTTAGCTGTAATTGGTTAATTTGTTGTTCATTTCAATGAAGCATGATGATTCTCAGATAATAAGATGCTCAAATGACAATAGCCAAGCATATGGCTTTAAAGGCAGATGGTGGTTTCATCTCAAAATATTGTCTATTCATGCATCATATTCTTTACAGATGGTGACTTAAAAAATGATCATTTTCAACAAAAATAATCTTCTGTTATGTCAGTGGCTTCAGATCATAAAGTAATCAAGCCATGAAAATATTTGAACAGAAATTTAAAAATAACTTTTGGTGCATATTTTTCTGTTCTAGTTGTTTTCCAGACACTTTTAGAATACAGTCTATTTGTTTAGAATAAATAAATAATCTCTAAATAATAATTACTTAAATTCATTCAGATATGTGTAAATTTTAAATGACAAACATTATCTCACAGACATAGACCTTAATACATTTAAAATAACCTTTTTTCCTCTCTATCCTCTGTTTACATATAGGGTATATGAGCACAGACTTTCACAAGACCCACCACTCACTACTCTATCTCATAACACTGATACACTTGAACATATATATGTCAAAAAGGTAAATAATCACCAATATACATATTTCATGCTAAACCAGCAATCATCAGATAGTCCAGATTATCATCTTTACACATATATGCAATAAGTGCTCAGATATATATTAAGATAGCCAATCTTCATACTTTAATGAACAGACTTCAATCCACTCTATACTCAAACTCTTCAACCATCCATCCAACTGAAAATCTGATGATGGAACGCTCAAAGGCCATCCTGAGGCCGATATTCTCGTCACACCCATATTGACATAAAGTCAATCTGACTTCTTATGTGCAGGACATAATCCATTAAATACATAAACAAGGGGTGGACAGACATCTCTACTATGTAATAACTGAAATACAAGTTTATTATACTATTGTCTTTTTTTTTACAAAAAAAAAGGCCGAAAATGAAGTTCAAGAATAAAATAACCTGTCAAGCATTGGTGTTCGAGAAATCAGCGACAGCCACGTAACAAGCAGTTGTCCCGGGTTAGCGGGTTCGCTTCCCGACTGATGCTATGACACATGAGAAAAAAAGAATAAAATAACCTTGTATCCCTTGCATGCTCTATTAACTTGTTATTACTATTATTTTTATTGAATCTAGGTTTTATTCTAATGATTTGTTTACATAAAAATATTTGCAAGTAGGCAAACATATTTAAATAAAATGGAGACATAATAAAATTTAATTATATATCCACATATAATGTTAATAGTCTCAGATCTTTATTTTAGTTGGAAAAAATGTTGATACATCATTAAAACAAATTAAATAAAATAGTGATGGTATCCATCAGTTCTTCCCAATGGATTAAAAATAGTTTATAAGGCATTCAGTTTATATTGTTTTTAAGATAAGAAATGATATATAATAATAATATTTAGTTTTAAGCTAAACATTCTTTTTTATGAATACAGGCAGCCAATGTACCCTTATAATATATTATCTATAAAATAAGTTACTGCTCCCCCCCCCCCCGTCTTTAATATATTTTTTAATTTGATTTTCCATTTCTCTTTAATGCTTTAAGATTCAATAAATAAATTATTGAATAATGTAGAAAGATTGTGATTTCTTCTTTCTATTTCCATATTTATTACAACATGTTGAAACTATATATTTACCCCTTTTTCTTAGACACATTTCAAAGTGTTTTACATACGAATTTTTAAAAATACTATTATTATTTTTTGTGTAATTGTATATTCAAGAAATTCATTGGATAGTAAAACATTTTTGTATATATAATAAAAAATAACCTCAGTGCATAACGCTATACTGAAATAAATATATAAATATTAAGCAATTAAATTATCCCACATGATTAAGAAATCCAGTACTGCTCTCTGTGAACTAATATATAAATACATTAGAGTTCGTATTTCAAAATATTTATATATGTTTTCATCTATTATTATTCCAAGATACCTAATATATTTTATTTGCTCTGCTTTCCTGTGTTCATTATTACTACATATTATATTATTATCATATATACATTTATGTGATTGTAGATATATAATAATATTTTTGGATTTCATGTAAAGAGAACATATTAAAATATATTTTATTTTATTTTCATTTATATAAATTTCTGTGTCAAAACACCAAAATACAACTTTGTTCAAGATTTCTTGACATTTTTAAATTGCAATATCAATATTGTTATTCAAACTCATAATATCAGTATTGTTTTCTTTATGAAGTATTATACCTTCATCTTTCTTATTGAATTGCCAAATCCATATAATATAAATATCATCTATATTCTTTATTACTTTTTACAGCTGGCCAATATAGAAAAGTGGCAAAAAATCTGAATACCGAATATAGAAACAAAGTTACAAGCATTACTCAGAAAGCATCAATGATCCAGAAAAAGGTAAAATAACATATTTCAGCAAAATTCCTCATCTTTATGGTCTACTTAAAATCCATAAGGATCATGGTCCATTAAAATCTATTTTTAGTTGTAGAAATTCACCTTGCCAAAATTTGTCAAGATTTCTTGTCATACAAAATTCTAGTCCTTTGTCACGAATTCTAGACACTTTGTAGAATTAATCAAGAACATGAAAATTGAAAGAACTAACTTACTGGTAAGCTTTAATGTGGAAAGTTTATTCACAAATGTACCATGTGAAGAAGCATTGTCTATTGTAAGGAAAAGATTAAATGGTGATATTAACTTTCAAACCAGAACAACTCTTTCTATTGACAGTATAATGGAACTATTAACATTCTGCATAAAAACAACCTACTTTCAATATAACACAGAATTCTTCCAACAAAATCAAGGAATGGTTAGGGGCTCATCATTGTCACCCTTATTAGCAATATTTACATGGAAGAACTTTAAACCACAGCCATGAAAACTACTCCATATCCACCTAAAGTTTGGCTTCACTATATAGATAATAGATTTGTTGTATAGCAACATGGTGAAGCACTATTACAAACTTTCTGGAAACACATCAACAACATATCCTCTTCAGTTAAATTCACAACAGAATCAGAACAAGAATAAAATTTGGCATTCATAAATGCTCTTATGACAAGACTCTTATGGCAAAATCAAAACTACAGTTTACTGAAAACCCACATATACAGGAAAATAAGCCTATACATTCAATCACACCAGAAACACAAAACATGGAGTTAAAAGAAGTTTATGCCGAACCCAGCAATTTGAAAAAAAAGATCTATATAGAACAAACTTTTATGAAAAATGATTATCTATCAGCTGTTATTAAGAAAACCTTAAACAGACAATAAAAAAAACCATCAAAATAAAAAACAATTATTGGCACTGTAGTATACCCATACATACCAAAAATAGCAGACAAATGAAGAAAAATATGCAATCAGTATAACATCAAAATACCTTTCCAGAGCCATACCTCACTAAAGAGAAATTCTAACATCTACAAGGCCTAAACTTGAAATGCTGAAAAGAAAAAAATGGCATCTGTGAAATACCATGTGAATGTGGAAGAATGCCTATTGATGAGATCAGTTGTCACATTGAAAAGCACTTGCAAAAACCCAAACTGATGATTAGAAGAGAGAAAACACATGTGTATAAGGTAGTGGATCATGTATGCACCAATGAACATATGTTCAATTGGAAAAATACAAAAATATTGGATAGAGAATGAAAGGTACAAAGAAAAAAGCTGCTCACATGACAATAGCAAACAATCCTATAAGTTGACCTAGTGTGGTTATTCATAATTTATGGAAACCACTAATCAACTTTGCTCTTAGGAAAAAGTGGAAAAATCAGAAGGAACCTCATAAATAAGTGTATGAAATTTCTACTGACTGTTGCCTTTGGCAGGATGACTCAGTTGATTAGAGGGTTACCTTAAAATTCAATGCTCAGGAATCTAAGGGTCCATGTTTGAATTCCATGCTAGTACTGTCACTGCTTAGGCCAGCAACACCTGAAGAAGAGAGGAGAATAATATATCTCTCAAGATGTTGTGCATATACTAGCCTGTGTGATATTACTAATAGTTTAATGTATTTGGAATATAAGTTAAATTTTTCTAAAGACAGTCAATACTCATTTTAGATGATAAAATAGTCCAACATGCAAATACAATTAAAATTAAACAGGAGCCTTCTGGCATTCATTTATTACTCTGGTTGGCACAGGGTGGCACTATTGTATGGAGAGTTTTACCTGTTTAATAACAGTTATGTGCTAGTATTAGAGATGGTGATCATGTGATCTTTAGTGGTACAACTAAAATTAATAATATGCTCCAGATGTACCAAAATGATTGGTCAATATTCAAATTAAAAAATAATTAAGGACCTTCTAACAAGGAAATTGTTGATTGTCCTGTAAATTAGAAGAGATGATTTTGGTTAAGTCTTTCTGAAGATGCCAAAATGATCCCTGAGAGCTAAAAAGTACATATAGACTTTTATATAATTTGTATAATTTGAAGAAAAATTAATGATAGAGCAGATAATAGATCTGTTAGCAATAATATATAATATGGAGAATGTACCAATAGCTCAATCAAGCTCTTATTAATAAGTGCAGTAAGAGAAAATATTTAAAATCTCTATCTGGAATATTCTTATCCCCAGACCAATTGGTTTAAAGCTTATGGCTCACATCAGTGAGGAGCTAGAATATTCAGACCCAGAATATTCTAGCTCCTCACTGAGGTGAGCCATAAGCTCAAAACCAATTGGTCTGGAGATAAATATTCTGGATAGAGATTTTAAATATTTTCTCTTACTGCACTTATTAATATGAGCTAGCTTGAGCTATTGATACACCCTCTATATAGCATTTTTGTAAATACAAGCTTCTTATAAAGTAATGTCATGCTATATTTGATTTGATTTATTGATTATTGGAATAATATATGTATGTGATAATATTTCAATTGTAGTTAAGTATTGTATTCTTTTAATAAATATATATATATATAGATTGATTTTGGCTGATGATTCATTATTTATACATCAACCTTTTGACTAAAGGTTAATTTCTTTACAATATCTGTCAATTTTACTGTCAGTTAAGTGGAGAAATTACACATTGTGATTACAATAGATGAATCTGTTTATAAAAATGTAACATAGGAAAAAAACCTTTAGTTTATGACAACATTTGATATATCACAAATTTAATCTTTCCCTGCTATCATACTTTTTAGACTATCTTTAACCCATTTCTTATCATCAACTTCATATTTATTCTTAATTTTCTTTCTCATTAAAGTTTAGTAATCAAAATTAATAAGTTTTTCTTTCCATCAACAACTCTGATGAATATTTTCCCATTATTATTAACAATCACAAGATCACGATTTCTTACGCTTGCTCAAGCTGTTAAGACAGAAAAAAACTCTCCATACAATAGTGCCACTCAGTGCAAGCCAGAGTAATCAATAGATGCAAGATAGTCTGGAGATATTGGATGAGTAGGTACTAGATAGGGATTTTATTCACAAACCTTGTATCCATTGATTTGGTGCAGTGCTCTCAGATACAAGGCTGATCATTGATAAAAGCCACAAGCTAGAAACTAGTCTGGGGATAGTGGCTGAGTAGGCACTAGATAGGGATTTTATGCACAAATGTTCTTGCATTCATTGATTACTCAGTCTTGCACTATAAGTTTTGCATGTTTTATTATTAACAGTATTCTATATTGGTAAAATAAGATTACCTACATCATTAATCTTTTTTTATCTTGCATTTCAATTGCTAAACAGATTTTTTTGTCAATTTATTTGATTCATGATAGTAGAGTAGTGGTAACAAATGTGGTACATCATATTCCTTTAGTTTAACCTTAATATTCACTGATGTAAATGCTGTTTTATTATCTGTAATTAATACTTCCAGTAGCTCATGCCATCAGATTTCTCCGAGCCCTTTAGAATTTCTTCAGAGCTAGTATTAATTTATCAGTTAATTATCTGTCTACTGAAAATATATATCAACTGTGATGAGAAATAATTGTCTTCTATAAATTTCTGTATGATCTGCATGTATTTTTTTAGAATCTAATAGTCTTTGGCCATACATGACATTCCTTTGTGGATAACTTAGTTTTACCTTGATGTGCTACACATTTTTAATTTTCTCTTTGATGCCTCTACTGAACCCCTGGTTATCAGACTTTTGTGAATTCTGTTAATTGTACCGTATTTTCTAATATTATGTTTGCATTAAGACAGTTTTATTCATCATGATAATGGTGCATAATTTTACATTTAATTATCAGTACAATCTATATTGATTATTAAGTTAATATTCTTAGCCAAAAAGCTGAAATAAAATGAACCAATAAGCTTAAGTCAAACTATATGATTACTTATAAACCCATTTAGCCTTGATCATTATTTCACTTATTATTTAAGTAATACTTTGAGTGCAATTTGAAAATTATAATTCCAGTTTGTAATGTTATATGAGATTATTTATTAGATTGCTTTCAGAACAGGTTACATATATCTGTTCAAGAAGGTTTATTTAAATTTCTTTGTATCAATAATTTCAATATTTGTGATCAAGTTACAATCTTTAGTATCTATATAAGCATGCTGAACCATAAATAAAAATGGGATTCCACCTTTATTGTTAAAAGGTTGCCTTGACAACAGTTTAAGATTGTTGTTGATATTGATACTGAGATTGCCTAAGTGTTGACTGGTTTTAATGATTCATATGTTACTAACTAATACAATGTTTAACGATAAATAAAATATAATAGCATACATATATTAGGTTAACAGATCTAATACCTATAGTTATAATCAATTCTCTGGTTTACAAAACATTGCATAAATGATCAAAATAAGAGTCATAAATCACATGACCCTATCTCTTAAGCTTGTAAGTTATAAACAGTGAGGATTACCAATTCCTCTACAAGCTTTATGATATATGCTTAGCCAGAGCCAGCACTTAAAATTTATCTGTCAGAACCCCCCCCCCCCCAAACCCCTGACCATATTTTTGTGCTTTGGCACTCCTCAGAGAGGTGTCAGGATAGGTTCAGACACTAGATCTAAAAATATCAACCCAAAGCCAAGCACTTATCTAAAAGTTATCTATTTGAGTTGGGATAGCTGGGTTTGAAGACATGTAGATGTCTGAAAATTTCAGATTTTCCACTCTTATCTGAGATAAGTGCTTGGCTTTGGGTTGGTATTTTTAGATCTAGTATCTGAACCTACCCTGACACCTCTCTGAGGAGTGCCAAAGCACGAAACC
Organism: Epiperipatus broadwayi; assembly: GCA_028023455.1. Classification (NCBI taxonomy): domain Eukaryota; kingdom Metazoa; phylum Onychophora; class Udeonychophora; order Euonychophora; family Peripatidae; genus Epiperipatus; species Epiperipatus broadwayi. The sequence goes on from JAQFVV010012407.1 coordinate 10,678,425, forward strand.
ATCGTCAGGGGTTTGAGGGGGGGGTCCTGACAGAGATATTTCAAGTGCTGGCTCTGGCTAAGCATTTATCATAAAACTTGTAGAAAAAGTGGTAATCCTCACTGTTTATTGCATAAATGACTTTATATTTCTGTACTTTTCAATAGTCTTTTTGGCATCTTCAGGAAAACTTAACCTGGATGCAACTCACAGTTCAATAGAAAAACAGCATTTTATCTTTTAAAGCATTCTAAATTAAAGTAGTAGAGTAATCGACTTGGGATCATGAGATCCCAGAATTCATTCTGTTACTCGAGTTTCTTACAAACTCCCAAGCAATAAAGCCATTAGACTTTTTTTAAAAAATTAAAATCTTTGTTACTTTTTCTCACTTGTGAATTCTGAAATAAATATACATATAAGTCTTTTTTTTATTTTTATAAATATACTTTTACTATTTCAACCGTAAGCTAAAATATGTTTTCAAATACTTATGTTACAATATTGCTGGTTAGAGTTTTATTTTTAATATATATATATATTATTTGATATATAATTAAACTGCATTAATTTTAATTATCACTTAATTATTGTTTTATATTTTAAAAGATCTTAATAATTCTTAATTCTTTTCAATAAAAAAAAAGTATTCTTTTTTTTTTTTTTTAATCATTTCAGGTTTCTCACTTTTTAAATGGAATATTTGAAATAAAACCGTACAATTTGTAATAGGATAATAATTGAAGATATTATAAAACAATTCTACGATTTTTTGAATTTTTTTTTTTTCATATGTCATAGCATCGGTCGGGAGGCGAACCCACAACCGTCTGTGGCGAACTACTTGCTTACAAGGCAGCTGCGCTGATCTCTTGGCTAACAACAATTGGAAAATTTTTGGAATATTATATGAGCTTTGTCAAGATTTTTATTCATGCTTCAAAACAGACAGCAACATCATAATTAAATATCAGACAGGATTTTTCATTCTCCAAGATTAAAATAGGTTTTATTTATAAATAAATTATACTATTAAATATATTAATAGTATAAAATGGTCTATTTTACATTTTTACATAGATTTCATATCTTTTCAGTTTTCTATTAGGCTTTTTTAAAATTTATTTAGTGTAATTTATTTTGTTTTTCTTTATTTACTTATTCATTTCTGCAATTAGAATATATTGAATGTATATATATACTTTCTCGTACACTGTAAACAAGTTTTACATTAAAAGTTTTAAACAAAAAAAATTTTTTTGAAGCATTTTTGTACCAACTCCCAATAATCTTTTCAAAATTCAAATACTTGTCAAGCGTTGGTGGCCTAGAGGTTATCATAGCTGCCTTCCAAGCAGCTGGCTCGGGTTTGCTTCCTGGTCAATGCTTTGACATATAAAAAAAAAATTCAAATACGTGTAAACATATAGCTATTCCAATTTATTTCAATTTCATATATTTTCAGTAAATACTTTTTTACATTTCTATACTGCTAAATTAACTAACTGTCAAGCGTTGGTAGCCGAGAGGTCAGTGCAGCTGCTTTGCAAGCAAGCAGTTCCTTGCAGACAGTTGTCATGGGTTCGCTTCTCCGCTGATGCTTTGACATATGAAAAAAAAATTAACTAACCAATTTAATTTTTTATTCTTTTCTAAATTTATATTTCAAATACCTTCATTTTTTTCATTTCTTTTTATAATCATTCAAATATTTGTTCTTTAAAAAACTATTATGAAAAAATATTAATAAACCTATTTTTTAATTATAACTTCAGAGGGACGACAGACCATCTACGTTTATTAAGCTTTTACTCAGCCATAATAAAATAAAATTAAAAGAATAGATAAATCCTCACAATCTCAAAGTTTGAATTTATTCATTTAAGAATCATTATAAAATAACTGATATCAAAAATCTGCTACCATACCACAGGAAAAATTTAAATCCATTTAATCGGAAGCAAAAAATAAGCCAAACCATATTTAATATAATTTTTGAAGTCAAAGCTTATTGAAAAACCAGACATCGTCAATATATTAAAACTTACAAGCAGAAATAAGGTCTGTAAAATAAATAGAATATTTCAAGAATTCTTATACAAGTTGAACACATTAGGAATCAACTACTTAGTTTGATTTTTTTTTTTCAAATATATTTTTACCTCACTGATGATGCCAGTAGCAGAAACCAGTTTGGGATTGGGAATATCCTGAAAAGCTTGTTAAGAGCTTATTATTTTGTGAGCTCTCTATATAATATTTTTAACTTGTATGGGAATATATATTTTTGCCATATTAAAAATGTTTAAAAAAATCAGTGAAGTCAAAATTAAGATTCATATTTAACTTTGCTTCTTATATTTGAATTTTAGATTTTTAACTTGAAAGATAAATAAGAGTTAAAGATGGCTGCTGGATATATAACTGTATTACTTCAAATTTTAAATCTTAAATCTCACTGATGAAAGCAAAAGCCGGAAACCAGTCTGGAAATGAAAATTTAAATGCATCTGGTAAATTACTGATTAATCAAGCTTGTAGTAGATGATGTTAAAGTGAAAACTGGTTTTGTTTTATCAAATAGTGTAAGATGACGACTTAATATATTGGTTTCTCCAAAACATAATTTGCTAAAAATTACTTAAAATAATTATTCTCATAAGTATTCTGGTTGTAGGTCATAAAAAAAACTGTTTGGGCAAGTACTGATTTAATGGAAGTTTTTCACATTAATGCAAAACTTTCTGCATTTCTATATCTTAGCTTCAAATATGTCTTCTTTAATTAAAGATTTTATATTTAAAGTATCAAAATTTATAACCACCCTACTTTTCAAAATATGTTTGGAAAATAAAATACTTTTTTTTTTCCATATGTCAAAGCATTGGCTGGGAAGTGAACCCATGACAACCGTCTGCAAGCAACTGCTTGTTTACAAGGCAGCTGCATTGACCTCTCGGCTACCAATGTTTTTGTCAGATATTTGCATAAATATTAATTTTTTAATCCTACAAAAACCCAATATGACTCATGTGCTCATCTGTGCTATTTTAAACATAAAATCAATTAACTTTGTCTAGTTAAAATAATTTGTGACTTTAAAATATTTGATAGTTTCATGACCAGTACATCAGAATTAAATTTCAATATATAATTGAGAATTACTTTATGGGAATAATATAATGGAATATTTAGTTGCTCGGGAAATTATGCAATATTCAAATCTATTATTATAAAGTGCTTGAAATCATTAGATCGGAAGTTGAACTTCAATAATGCATTACTATTTTAAATATTATAAATCTCCATGCCCTCACATGTCAGTAAGAGTTTAAAAAACTTAAGTGAATCACTTAAGTTTAGAGTGCAATTCTATAAATACACCAACTTTCACTGACCATGCTAAATCAGGGCTTGAGTCTATTGTGGGCCTGATGTTATAATCAAATTTTGAATTGTACAAATCTATTTAATCTATTGCAGGAGAAAGACAGTGTCTCATTTTTGATCACCCAATATAATAATAATAGATTTACATTTATAAGTCGTGTTTGTCTGATCATGGGCGGTTAAAAATGAGTCATTGACTTTCTCCTGCGGTGTTTAAATAGATGTGTACAATTCAAAATTTGATTATAACATCAGGCACACAATAGACTCAAGCCCTGATTCAGTATGGTCAGTGAAAGTTGGTGTACAACTTAAGTGATTCACTTAAGTTTTTTAAACCCTTACTGATGTGTGAGTGCGCGGAGATTTATAATACTTAAAGTAATAGCTACCGGGAGTTCAACTTCCGATATAATGATTCACTAAATATCAGCCTTTTACAGCTACTGTACATGCGCTTTAATGAGTGTTAAATAATAAATGAATACTTTTCAGTGCCCATACAAGATATAGCATTTAAGAAAGAATAAAATCTTAAATGCTATATCTTGTATGGGCACTGAAAAGTATTCATTTATTATTTAACACTCATTAAAGCGCATGTACAGTAGCTGTAAAAGGCTGATATTTAGTGAATTACAATTATAAACATCGCGCTATAAAAATAGATGCTTGTTTGATATAATGATTGCAATATTCAAATACAAAAATGTTATGGTTAGTTTTGAATTAAAAACTTTTAAGTCCATCTCTTTGGCACTAAATCAGACGGGTCTTCACATGATAAAAAGTAAAATTTGAACAAGATTCTACACTTTTCAGAATATATTTAAGACTATAGCTTTACATATAGATTCTCAAAAGTTAAGTTTATCTTTAAAGTTGTAACATCAATAAAATATTTATATATATGTTTTAACTGAAAATTTCCACTCTTCTGTTAAAAATTTCCACAAAATATTGATTAAAAGCTTTAACACTTAATATTCTAGTACAATTGTGAAATTATTTTTTTTTTACATTTTCAAAATCCAACTTAGATAAATATATAAAAACGCGTGCATATATTTATAAACATACGCATACATTTAGCAAACATATGTATATTTAAAAAAAATCAGAATTCAGTAATAATACTAAAAATGTTGAGATAAAAACAATGCGGAAGTGGATATAAGAGAAGAAAAATATATAAAACTACACAATTTTTCTGCCACAACTACACTTTTATGCAACAATAAATATTAACAAACTATTTTTTAAAAAAAAAAAAAAACGCAAAACTTTGCCATTTCTTCATTTAAATAAAATATTAAAAAGCAGATTTTTTTTAAAACTCTTTCTGATAATAAAAGACAATTCTTAAAAAGTTATTCTAAATTTCAAATTGCATTGTGCAATCAATAGAAGAACGCACACACAAAATCACTTTCATCCATTAATCTTTTATAGTCTAACTGGTTTTCAAACTATTCTTTATATATAATAAAGGACGAATTTCAAGTCAAAAGCACCAGGATTGGGGCTCTTTTAGTACGCGACCTCCACCATTTTGAATTTCAAAAACGTCATCTGACACATCTAAGTGATAAAAAATACTAACTTGGTTTGTTTTTAATAAGATATTTGTAGCATTGATTTAATGTATTGCCCCAAAGTATGTATCAAATATCAAATAGTAAAAATGGAAAAAAAATGTCTACATTTTCTTTATTTTTTCCAAATATTTCTAGTTTTGTTTTCCTTCTTACTCAAATAAATATTAAAATTATCTTCTTTTTTTGAAAGATATTTTACATCCATTTTCTTCACTTGTTCTTTTTCATAGTCATCATCATCATCAACCATTATCAATCCACTGCAGGATAAAGGTCTCTCCAAGTTCAACCCATCTTCTCCGATCCTTAGCTTCTCTTCTCCACATCACCCATGCACACTTTCTTATTTCATCCATCTCACATGTGGTCTCTTTCTGTGTCTTTTACAATCTTTTGGAATCAAGTTTAAGATTTCAATTGTCCATCTATTATCATCTCTTTTAGCAATATGTCCCCAACTCTACTTCAGTCTTTTAATTTTTTCAATGAGGTCAGTAACACCTGTTTGTTCTCTTACCCATATATTGTGTTTTCAATCTCTTCTTGTTATTCCCAACATGCATCTCTCCATACTTCTTTGAGTGGCCTAAAGGCGCTGTATTGCTCTTCTATTAAGTGTCCAAGTCTCAGATCCATAAGTAAGAACTGGTAAAACACATTTATTAAAAACCTTTCTTTTCAAACACATGGGCATATTTCCTTTTAGTATCAAGTTATTTCTACCAAAAGCATTTTTTCCTTTTAGTAGTTATTTCTACCAAAAGCACTCCAAGCAAGTTTAATTCTTTGATTAATTTCATCCATTATATTTCCATCTGTATTAATAAACTGACCAATGTATTTGTAACTGTTAACTTCTTTTAACTCATCATAATCAATTTTTATTTTCATATTTTTTCTCTTATATCATGTTTTTTTTTTTAATTCTGAAATTGTTTTTTTTTTTTCTTATTATGTTAGTTTTTAAATAGTTGTTTTAGAGATTAAAGAAGCTTTCTGATAAGCAAAATCTTCTAAGAAGATTCTTATTAAGAAAAGAGGAAGAAAATTTTAATCCGGCTGCTTCAGAACAAACATTTTGTATTTGGCTTATATAGCAACCATATAATTCTGTCACATTTTGCATTACATTCAGATTTTTTAATCAATTTTTTCTTAGTTTCCGATTAAAATTTAATTATAATTTATTTTTCTTTCTTAATTAACTTTGGATAAACAAGGTTTTAAAAATTAAAGTCTATATACTAAGAAGAAGTATATTTTAAGATAAATGTATGTAAACACACACATAATTATATGCATACGCGTATTTTTAAAAACATATATCTATACACACCATATGCTTATACTTTTTAAAACTTTAGAATCCAGAACTAATGGCGGATGATCTTAAAAATATGTAGATTAAAAAAATGTGAAAATAAATAATTTTTACTAAGCAATATAAGTATGCTTTAGCAGACGCTCTATGACATGATACTAGGGAGATCCATCAAACCACTGCTGATACAAACAAACAATTAATAACTTTAGCAGTCTCATCATAAATATAAACGTGTTCCGGATATTTTGTCCAGGATGCACAAAAAATTTTCGCTGGAAGTTAAAAAAACAAAACAAAATTAAAGTAGAGTTTCAATTAGATAATATTAAAGTAAAAAAAAATTTAAATATTTCATTGAAGATATCTATAAATTGTTATACATATTTAAACTTTCTTCATTTGTTTAGGGGAGAGTGTCATTGAAATAATATACCCATGGGGCATTTCAAATATTTAATATAGATTCCAGCTAATGCTATACATTATTTCTATTTTTTATATTTAAGTTCGGGGAGTAAAAATAACTATTGTACAATTCTTCTAAGTGTATTTAAAATTAAACATGTTTGTTTATATGCAATGTAAGATCGTTGCTTTCTTAGATTCACACTTCTTATTTAAATTAGCTTGAATTTTAATATCTATTCAATCAATGCACTCAACATTGAGGGGGATTGTTTTCCTTTTCAATGAAGTGCTAGAATATGAGCTTTATTTATTTAAAAAGAGAGTATGGCAGAAATAATATAGCTGTGGGCATTTCAAATATAAACTGCTATAACAGAGAATACAATCATAGCATATTATGAAAAATAATTACTTGAGAAATATTATATTATCCATTTTTGAATAGTATATAGATATAATATTATCTGTATGTAATTAGCAAGTGTTAAAGTCAAAACCCTTATAGATATTTTATTAAACACAAAAATAAATAAGTAATTTCACTATATAAATATGATTGCTGCATACAAACATATTCCAACAGAATACATCTAACTAAAATACATAAAAATGCATGAGTAAAGCTTTACAAATGACAACATAATACAAAAAAAAATAAACACAAAAGAAAAATTTATATTTTATTGTTCAGTTTTTAAACAATAAATAGATATTATAATATTTATAATTAACTAATATTAAAAATCAAAGCAATTTTAGAGATTTCTCTAAAAATACCTATGAACTGTTACAAATATTTAGCAACAGGATACCAATATATTGTGCAAAATAAACTTTGTGAAAAATATTATAATGTTCATTTTTGAGCAGTAAATAGATATATTATTTATAATTAGCAAATATTAAAATCAAAACATTATGGATATTTCGTTAAATGCAAAAAAAAAAATAATCAGATTTTATCTAAAATACATAAGTATGGCAGTAAAATATGTGCATTTTCTGATAGAAACTATTTGAAATTTTTTTTGAATGTTTTGATTTTAATATTTGCTAATTACAGATAACATTATGTCTATTTACTGTTCAAAAATGAATAACATAATAAGTTGTGATTGTATTCTGCCACCAAGTATTTTTGTTCTGTGTGTATGTTTAATAAAATATCTCTAATAATCTATAAATATTTTTTATGAAATATCCAAAATTACTTTGATTTTAACTTTGCTAATTACAGGTAATATTATATTTATTTTATTATTCAAAAATAAACAATATAAATATTTCTCATCTAATAATTTTTCATATTATGTTGTGATTTGTTAAGATTTCATTCATGCATTCTCACATATTTTAGTTAGTTAAATATTCTGCCAATAAACATTCATATTTTGCTGCCATGCTTTTGTATTTTACACAAAATTTGAATTAATTTATTTTGCATTTAACAAAATATCTATTATAATAGTGGTATTAGTGATTAAACTAATGCACATGTGCTTTAAAGATAAATTATAAATGAATACTCTCACTTTTTTCCAGACACATTCTTTCTAAAATACTATATCTTGTGTCTGGAAAAAAGTGAGAGTATTCATTTATAATTTATCTTTAAAGCACATGTGCATTGGCTTAATCACTAATACCACTATTACAGTATTAAAACATAGCACTATATAAAATAATATCTCATTATATGTGTTTAATTTCAACTAAAAAATGACGGGTCGTAAATTATAAAGATTTCACAGGCGTCATTCGTTCAAACATAACACATGTAATTTAAAGTGATTGCTTAACACCTTCACGCTCTCATTTCCATACGCTTAAGATTTGCCCATACATAAATGTTTGGATTGAAAGAATGGGTGGATTCATTCCATTCTTTCTAAAATACTATATCTTGTGTATGGAAAAAAGTGAGAGTATTCATTTATAATTTATCTTTAAAGCGTATGTGCATTGGCTTTGTCACTAATATCACTATTACAGTATTAAAACATAGTGCTATATAAAATAATATCTCAAAATATCTATTGTAATGTGTATATATATGACTAGATTTGGCAGATAAGTTTTGGTTAAGAGATAAATATAATAATACTTGTGGGATTAGATTCTGTTCAGTTTCTATAACTTTTGAACTTCATCTGAAACAAATGATATCTACTATATAGATAATGAACTATGGGATAGCACAAACAAGCCATTCAGATTTATTCTTCTGGAATTCAAACTCAACCAATATGGAGATAATAGCACCTGCTCTTCTCTGAAAGCTAACTATTTTGTAAAAATAATAATAATAATAATCTCAATTAAAGTGGATTCACTATTTGATATTATAAACAGAGAATTAAACAAATAATTTTTATTCTTAAATAATAATAATAAAAATAAGACTAACTAAATTAGAATTGTTCTCTTTTTAAATTTCATTCATCAAAATCAAAAATTTCTTAATCCTTTAAGTAAAAGTATATTAAAGTATATTAAAATTAACTCTATAATTAAAAATATATTTTTTTAAAAATATCTTTATGTGGACAAAATAGTTTTATTTTTTACATTAAAAATTTCGATTTTTGTTAAAATCAGAAATAAGCCAAAATATTTTCATTAAATATGGATTGTTTAAATATTTAAAAAATTTATAGTATTTCAAAAATATCAAAGTATTATTAATCAATATTTCAATTATTCTGGATTTTATTTTAAATAATTATATATATAAATTTTGTCTGTAGTCATTTCTCCTTTTTTCTTTAAGCTTTTAATATGCATGCATACACATTAACAAGGTTATGGATTCATATTGCATCCATAAATACCAATCAATCTCAATATATTTATATAGCCAAATTTAACTTTAAAAAAATGTATATTTTAAATTATTTTCCAATTGTGATGTAATGAAGCAACCAACCAATTAAAAACTGGCATCGCAAACTGGAGTTGCATTATTGAGTAAATATGCTTTGTTTGAAATAACTAAAGCCAAAAATAGATCCACTTTTAACTTATTATTCAAGTTTATATTAAGACTGTAAATCAGTCAATATTATTGTAATGTTGAATAGTGAAACATTTTTTTAAATATTTTCATAACTAAATAAAGCTCTTCTGTAAGAAGCTATAGGTTTCATATAGAAGATATTATCAGGCACCATGTAGCTAGTAGTTAGTCTCTGGTGCAAGTTGTTTTAAGCTATATCTAATATGATTCTTTGGTTATTTATTAAATTAATAACAGTCATTTTATTTTAACATAATAACTACTAAATAACTAATAAATTATAATACCCCATTCACAACAAATTAATTATCTTAATTCATATTCATTTCTTTTTTTACATTATTAAAATGGTCTATTTCAAGAAAAATATGACTTATTAACACTACTAAAATGCAATTACAAAGATATTAATTATAAATGATTCAGCCATTATTATTAATTAATCCATAGAATTTGTAAACAACTGTATTCATATTTGATATTTTTATAAACTTATGCCAGATATTTTATCTTGAGTATAAGGATTTAAAAGACTAAAATTAAATTCTTTAATTAAATAATGTGTATTTTTTTTCATGTGTCAAAACATCAGCCAGGAAGCAAACCCACAAACCCAGGACAACTGCTTGTAAGGCAGCTGTGCTGACCACTTGACCACCAATGTTTGACAAATAATGTGTATTTTGTTGGTTTATTTAACTTTATGTGAATGTTAAACAATTACTGATCTTGATATAGATATAATATTCTCATTTATAATGGCAATAGAAAGAAATGGTGAGAACAGTAAGTAAAACACTATTTAGAGAAATGGGAATCATTCATTTCACAAAATAACAGCACTCATATGATAAAGGATTGCAAAAATGATTATAGATATGATCATTTGATTAACCCTATTTTTATTATGCAAAACAATTGTCAAAATATTATTCAGTGGCTAAAAATAAACAGTGATGGAAACGTTTCTATTTTTCTGCATCTCAACATTAAAATTCCTAAAAAAATCAGTAATATCATAATATGATATGAAAGTGAGTAGACTGGCATATCAATGAGATTCTTATAAATCTATACTTTGTAACAACATATAAATATAAAAGAGAATTGTCTGATATGTTAGTGACTTGTTTTCTGATTAATACCCTTTGTGATAATGTAATTCCCCTTCAAAAGAGAAAAGTAGATGAGATTATCTTTAAAGAATATTAAGTTATGCCATTAATATAATACACCATATACACTTTAATTGACACTCTACAATGCAGTTTAACATATGATTTATTTTATCTCCTTTTGCCTACAGTTTCGACTGTTCAGCAGTCATCATCAGAGCTACAACATTTAAACATATACAATTAATACCTATCTATACATATACCAATATATATATATATATACTTAGAAACCACCAGTAATGCACATAAACATTCTTAGATATATATGATAAACAAAACAAGTTATAAATTTCGTAACTTGCTCTTAGCTTGCATTTTATGATCACTAGATGGAGCTTTACCAATAGCTCCTAACAAGCTTTGTTTACATAAATGCTGAGAGAGATATAATTCAATATCTCTTTCATTATCTCCAACCTCCAGACCATGGTTTCGAGCTAATTGGCTCACCTCAGTGAAGGGTATGGAGAGTAGAAACTAGATCTAAATACTAACTCTACAATCAGCATATATGAGAGTTAATATTTAGATCTAGTTTCTACTCTCACTACCCTTCACTGTAGTGAGCCAATTAGCTCAAAACCATGGTCTGGAGGTTGGAGACAATAAAAAAGATATTGAATTCTATCTTTCTCAGCATTTATGTAAACAAAGCTTGTTAGGAGCTATTGGTAAAGCTCCATCTAGTGATCATATATATATATATATATGCACACATACATATACAAATATACATATAAAAATAAAAAAAACATTTCAAACACTCCAACTATTAGCTTAAATATGGATCTTTAATATCTCCGCAATCTAAACCTTTTAATCCCATGCTTATATTCAATTAACTTCTTTTTTATAAAATTTTATTTTATATTTTAACGTTTATTTCTTCATATTCTAATCATTTAAATTTTTATTTTTATATTTACATGTATATTTGTATATGTATGTGTGTATATATATATTGGTATATGTATAGATACGTATTAATTGTATATGTTAAATGTTGTAGCTCTGATGTTGACTGCTGAACAGTTGAAACTGTAGGCAAGAGGAGATAAAATAAATCATATGTTAAACTGCATTGTAGAGTGTCAGTTAAGGTGTATATGGTGTATTATATTATATATAATTCAGCAATGCAAATAAGGAGAAGTGGAAGGAAATTTTAATACTTCAAACTTATGCTATTATGTTAAATACACAATATATTGAGGAGGGTAAGATAATATTCTATCTCAAAATAAGTTCATGTCAATAAATACGTATACTATGCAAGAACATGAGAATTCAAATTTTGGTCATTGGCAATACAAAATTTAAATTCTAGAATAATCATGAAGAAACAATGTGACACTATTTTGAATATAGTTTACCTTATATTAAACATAATATTCATAAATACTGAAAGAAGTACATATCAAATGTTGTCATCTGTTTATGCAATTTTTTAAATTGTTCATAAACCGTTTGATCACTTGCTAAAAAATGTTTTTCTTTTGAACATTTTAAAAATATCAATAACTATGATACAAATAGATTTTAAAATAATATTTTCAAAATTTGTTTTAATACGTTCTCCAAAACTTAAAGTTTCAGTAATAAAATTTATAACAATACTCTATCAAAAACAATACTCTATTGTTCTGTATTATACAATAGTAAAGTTTCAAAAATTAATTTTAAATATATTAAATTTAAGCGTAAACAGATAATATTATAATAACGTGAAAGCTAAACACCTTCAAACAGATACGCTTAAAAAATGCATAGATTAAGATGAGTCCCAGCTTTTTATAATAGTTCTGGCTTGTGTTTTAGAATTTAGAGTCCCATGTGATGCCATTATTCCATCTGATTGGCTGTCACGTAAGCATTTTTAAAGCGTATCTGTTTGAAGGTGTTTAGCTTTCACGTTATTATAAAAATTAATTTTCGAAATGAAATCTATTTGCATGGAAAATAATATTTTATGCACATTTTATAAATCACAAAAAATATAGTTACATATTTAAATAAAATAAATTCATCAATATTATTATGATACAATATAAAACAAATTTTCAAAGTTCCTACATTTCTTTGAAACATTTACGGAAATGTTTTTATTTTATTTTCCATATTGAAGATTTCAAACTGTTATTATTTTAAATACAACTATTTTTTTTTACTTTATTTTTTCATGTGTCAAAGCATCAGCCGGGAAGTGAACTCACAATCCCGGCACAACTGCTTGTAATGCAGCTGTGGTAACCACTCGAAACAACTGTTAATTAATATAATTCATTTATTCTTACTTTATTAAATAATTCACTTATTAAGCATAACTTTCTGAAGTGTAGGAGGTGAATGTGAATTTGTAAAATTGAAATTTATTTCAATTTTTTTTTTTTGTTTTAAATGATATTTCTTTTGGAAACAACAATATTGAAAAATATCACAATGAGTAAAGTTCTTAAGATTTAAACTGAACTGGACTTTTCAAAATTTATGTTTATTTGTGAAATGACTCTATTTTCTCTTCTTTGCTTTGGTTGATTACATTTACTTATAATATGGGTAATGAATTATTATAATTAAATTTCAAACATTATTTCATATTATAAACTATTTAATGGAAAAAAAATTTTTTTTTTGTTAGCCGAAAGGTCAGCGCAGCTGCCTTGCAAGCAAGCAGTTGATTGCAGACAGTTGTTGCGGGTTTGCCTCCCGACCGATGCTATGACATATGAAAAAAAAAATTATTATTTTAATATATAGGATTTTAGGTAGTAGTGTTGAAATGTTTTCTTATTTTAAAGTGAATATTTTAAATATTCATTTTATTATGAATTAACTTTTCTTTGCCATATATTCTTTAAATAAGATACAACTTAAGTCTGTGATTTTTAAAATGTTGATTAATTTTTAGAAAATATAAAAGCTATTGTAAATTTTTTAAAAATACTTCACACAATATAAGTTAGACAGGGGTGGGCAAATAGTGGCCTGAAGGCCACATGCAGCTCGCTAAAAGTTTTTATGTGGCCCGCCAAGACAATCAGAAAAATCTGCTTTCGACTGAGATTTCTTTCCCGTGCATGATCAAAGATTCATCTCATATTTTCCACTAGGATGATCACATCAATACACATGTGCAGTGTAGATACAATGTGCAGTGCTTTTCCAGTTGATCTGGTTAATTACAATTTTGTCTTTGCATTAGCAAATATATACATTTCCAACTTTATTGAAATCATGAACCCTCCAAAAAAAATGTAAAATCAGTGATGAATGTTGTGTGTTTAATGAAGAATGGACAAACACATATTTCTTTGGTAGTAAAGAAGTGTATTTATTGTGTCATGAAAAAAAAGTGTAGCCCTCCAATAATCTTCACTTCTACAAAGCGGCCCCTGATGCAACCCTCTGCAAACCACTGTGGCCCCTGAGCCAAAACAATTGCCCATCCCTGAGCTAGACAATAATAAAAAATTGTCTCAACAAGATACAATAACTTTGTTATGTAGTGAAGAAAATAAAATACACTTCAATATGTTTTGACATATCAGAAAACAATTGCTTTGGGATTTTTCATTTAAATTTAGCTGTGTTTAGTAAAATAATTTTGCAGTGCTGAAGAGCTAAAATATTAAAAGATAGTTTATAAATTTTGAAAAGCAGTTTTAGGTTATTATTGTAGCATATAAAAATATATGTACAAATAACATATTTCATCAGAACTTGATTGCCTTTGGAAAATACTGTATCACTTTAAAACAAACTTGGCTGTTTTGGCAAACATTACTATAGTTATGCTAAATTTGTTTATTTGAACAAAAATCATTTCAAGTTGATTTTGACTTAATCCACTAGAGGGAGCCAAGGACTCCAGTTGACTCTGTTACTGGCTCCTCATTTTAGTTCCTTTTCTTCTAGTTTAGGGAATTAAATTCCTCTAAAATTAGTCCTATTTAAAAGAGTAGCTTCTTGGCTCTCTTTTCATATATAAATTATCTTATCAGCTGTTCACAAGTAAAAATAATCACAGCTTTTCTATAAAAAAAAACACTATGAAAATTATACGGCAGCCATTAAAACACTAAAAATTTCTATAAAGATTTTTCTTTTGAAGAAAATGTATGTTTTATTCAACTTTTCTGACAGAATGAGAGTGTCTGGTGGTTGGGATGGTCCCTGGGTGCCTAATTCCTAGCTCTTATGGGAGTGGGAGCTGGGATGAGGGTGCTGTGGGGATCATTACCATCTTGACTTTCTCAAGCATAAGAAAGGAATGATAACATTATTCATGTTGATTTTAGTGTTTTTGTGATAAATTAGAGATTTACTTAAAATAAAATAAATTGTTCTTAACTCAGGTTTGCTGTGTAAATGAGGGAGTCTAGTAATTGGGAGGGTTCCTAGGGGCCTAAATTTTAGGTCCTTTCAAGGGGAGCTGGGAGGAGGGTGCCTCTGGGGTTGTTACCATTAGTTTTCTCATTCACAAGTAAGAAAATAATGATGTTATTCATAGAGATTTTAGCACTATTATCATAAACCTGAAATTTGTTTATAACTATGTAATTTTGCTAAGAAGGCAGCAATTGATTCTAGTGTTATTTATTCCATAAAGTGTACGTTTTTTAATTTATTAATCTCAATGTTTCTAATAGCAGGGATGACTCAGTGTTGTTCAAGTGTAATAAGGATGGATTGGAACAGTTTCCAGCAGATACATTTTTGGAAAACTCTTCTTGAGGGTTTGATATTGCTCTCTGGTGGGGATGTTCAAGCCGTTTTACAGGACTGGATAGTGAATTGTTTTGGACTGTATTTTAACATTCTATTCAGGTGTTTTAATAACATTTATTCAACTATCCTAAATTGGAAATCTTACATTATACTTTTGAATGCTACTTATATTTCAATTCTAGACTTGATAAATTATTCTTAATTGTAATATTGAATTACCAGCTACAGTTAATCAACTTATGGATTAAACAACAAAATCAATATAGTCAAAATATAAACTGTCACTTTAATTTCCATATTACACTATATAAATCAACAGTTGCCCTGGAGAACTATGAATCGATGGTTGTATAGCATATAATATAAGTGTGTATTTCCTATGGTGTTGATTGAAGCACTTGACATTAATAAGAAAAGAAAAAACTTGGTTGGACGCCATGAAAAGTTCCAAAAAATTTCTGTCATAATTTGCTTTAAAATTGGAGTGAATGTTTAGCTCATTCTTCCCATTGGTGGGACTGATGGTTGCGAGAGTCCTTGGGGCCTTTGTTCTAGTTGTTGGATGGCTACCTGAGATGAGTGCACTTTGGGGATCATTACTGGCATGGATTTTGTCTGTCCTGGGTGGATGACATTATCCTTTCCACTTTGGTTTCTATACTGCATGATGTAGATCAGCAATCACTGTTTAAAATTAGATTGCTTTCAGTAGCTTACCATTTGGATTAATGATCTGAGTTCTCAGTAGTTAAATTATGAACAAATTCAATCTCTCAGACTAACTTTTACAAAATACTTTGTAAATCAATGGTTACCTAGTTGAACTGTGAAGTGCCAGCCAGAGGAAATTTAAAGAATGCACTATAATTGTACATGTTGATTTAAATTACTGTTTTTTTCATCTTTGCTCCCTGGATGGGGGAGACTAGCAGTGGGAAGGGTCCCCAGATCACAAATCCTAGCTGTTGGTGTGTCAGCTGAGAAGCGGGTATGAGGGGATTGTTGCCATCATGGATTTTCTTGTTTCTTGGGGGGTAGCGATGATGTTCTTTATGGTGGTTTGAATTTCTATATTACTCTATGTAAAAAAAACAACTACCTTTGAGTGAGACTGCAGTTTCACTCATCTTTACTGTCCAGATGGGAGGATCTAGGTGTTAAGTGTCACTGGCACCTTTGTCCCAGCACTATGTGGGGGGGGGGATGCTGGATGGTGGTATGAAGGATGTTTGCCAGCACTGGGTTTCTCTTTTTCTGGATGGTGGGGATGAAGTTGTCCATTGCAGTCTCAATCTCTCAGTTATAATATGTGAATCAGCACTTACATAATAAAATGATGAGTTTAACTTTGTATAACACATGATGTAAGCATGTAAATTTGAAGATGTGTAACTGAACAATAAAGCTCTTGATAAGAAAAAAATGTTGACTTTGATTTCTTTTTTTCTATGTCGAGAAAAATAATTGAACTTAAAGAATTGAAATCGAAAATGGACTTAGAAAATTGGATGCAAATGAACTTGGAGAAATGATCCACAGAGAGGAATTCACTGAATTTGGAGTTGATTATGAGAATAGAATGCACTGAAGTTTTCACACATATTATTTATAATTTTATATTTCCTTCTCTAATAGATGATTAATTAAAATTAATCATTTGGGAAACTCCATCTTGCCAAAAGCAATAGATTCCATAATTTCACATTTCTAATTCAAATAGTCTGATTTAACATTTTTAATTAAATGGAAAATCATTTACTTGGAAAAAATAAATTTTATTTGTATTTGTATGGCCACATCTTAATCATATATGTGTTTATTGTTTTGTGATGCTAAACTGAATAATTATTAAGTAAATAATGCTTTTTAATTATTGTATTAAAATAGAGTATTTGCTGAATATAAATAATGAAATAATCTTTTCTGATAAATATATTCTCTTGCATAAAAAAATAAATATAAATTAATAAAAGTTATTTTAAATTTGCTAGACAGTTTTAATATGCTTCTCTGCTTAATTTATTTACATATGATTTGTTTGGCTAATATTCTCCTTATTATAATTATTATTTTTAATGCATTTAGAAAGTCTGTCATTCAAAATTGCATATCAAGTTTAATTATCACAATTATATATATATAACTAGAAACCAACGTGAGGATAGGGATATTCTGAAAAGCTTATTAAGAGCTATTATATAACAATTGTAATGTAAGCTTATTAAATTAAGTCACATGATATATGTTTTGATTTCCTTGCAATTATTGTTTTTACTCGTAAGGCTTTGGCAATTTTATATTGCTAAAGCTATTAATATATGGTATATCTGAACTTAGTTCAGTCCCATTTAAGTTAGATAGCTGGATTTGAAGACATATGGACGTCTGAAAATTTCAGATTTTTTACTTAATAGTTAAAATTAGATAAAATGCTGGGCTTGACCTGATATTTTAAATATAACGCTTAAATAACACTGAGAAAAGCCAAAAGATAGAAATTGGTCTGAGGATAGGGATATTCTTGGCATGCTCATTATATAATATATATAATCAAGAATAAAGTTTAAAACTATCTAGAAAAGATTTAAACTTTAATATTGTAATCCATGCTTATTCCACGACTTTTGTTTAAATTGAATTTTACATAAATAAGAGTTATCTTGAAGTATATATTTTGATGCAGAACATGAAAATATTTTTTAATTAAAAAGAAATAAACACTATACTATTTTATAAGTAATATTTATATGTCACATTGAAATAAGGAATGTGTTAATGTAAATACCATATTAAAAATTTATTTATCTGGAGTTGTTTGCCTAAGTCAATATTTGCCTAAATCTGGTTTACATAAACAAAAAATTGTCTGTATTATAAATTGAATTGAACCAGCATTATGATAGTAAACCACTAAACATCACATGATCACCATTTCTTATGCTAGCACATAACTGTTATTAAAACAGGCAAAACTCTCCATACAGTAGTGCCACTCAGTGACAACCAGAGTAATCAATGGATGCGAGAAGGTTTGTGTATAAAATCCCTTCTGGCATCCATTGATTACTTTGGTTGACACTGAGTGGTACTACTGTATAGAGAGTTTTGCCTGTTTTAATTATAATAGTAAAGAGAAGAAAAGAATTACTTTTAACTATTAATTGTATTATTCTTAAAGTTTAGCATAATCCATTGTGAAACTATATGCATCTACAATATATATATATATTGTGACCTTTTATTTAGGTCCCTAAATTAATAATTCCAAAATTTTAAATGATGATATATTTAACATCAAAATCTTACTAAAGTGGTTTTCAATAGAGATTATTTTGAATGTACTGGGCAGTGTGCTTGAGTGGAGATAAGATTTCAACCCAGTCTAGACTTTGACTAGACTAAAATAACAATTTAAAAGTATTATTATTATTTGGTAGATAAATACATTGCTATTTTATTGTTGTTGAATAGCAATTGAAATAAATAAACAATTAAATCAAATTGTTAAAGTCTTGTAAAATAAATCATTATAGTAAATTATTTAAGCATATTTTTTTAGTACTAAACACCAAGCTGTCTTAAGTAATAATGGGTAGTTATTAAAAATGAAGACAGAGGGGATAATACTAATTATGCACACCAAAATTATTGGCTAATTCTCTCCCAGAGTGCAATATAATAAAAACTATATATGTTCTAACATAGTTGTAGAGGGGTGGATTAATTAAGAAAAACAAGCATCAAGTAAACACAAACCTCAGTTCTGATTTAAAATAAGAAAAAAATTAAAAATCAACAAAATTCTGAAATCTAATTGTATGGAAGTAGAATACCTTGCTGTCTAACGATGTTTGAATAAGAAATCTTAAAAACCTTGCTATATTTTAAGCCATTTCCACGACTGCATATTTCCTAGGATTCACAATGGAGAAGGAAATTAAAACCATGGAGATAAGTTTTTATTTGAATAAATCTTCTTTCAAACTCAGGAAATTTCAAGCAAAAGTAAGCCTTTGCTTTTATGTTATGTATATTTTTAAAATATCTTCTTTGGAAATGACACGCAAATCATTTATAAGTAAACTAAAAAAAATTGATAATGTTTATATTTCGCGCGCTAGTCTTGTTATCCAGTAGAACAAGATGGTGCTTATAAAATAAAAATATCAAGAAAAATAATAATAATAATTCAAAATGATTTGAAAACAAGTGTTATATATGGTATATAGTAAATAAACTTAAAAGTCATTTTGAAATAATCTAACTTTTAATAAAGTAAATATGAAAATATTTTCGTAATGTTATTCTCTATAGTCTGCGTATTTTTATCGTGGGAACCCATGTAATGAAAGAAATAGTCAATTACTAGTTGATTAAAATACTAAATATGTCAATGTGATAATTGGATAAATTTGTCTTAATATTAGTAAACAGTTATTATTTTGCCAAGGGAAATGTAATAAATAAATGTTTCCTTTTAATGTCTTATTGAGAAATATATGTCGTAATAATATTTACGGTTTTAAAAAGTGTCCTACTACTTAAATATCGATACACATATATGGATTGTTGTGCTGAGAGGAATAAAATTCACAAAGAGTTTTAAAAGAAAAAGGAAAGATAAATATACTAAGTAATAAAAATTCCACTAATTTTTCAGGGAAAAATTATCTTGATTTAAACGTAAATAAATGATTTTGTTATATGTCATTTGAAATGCTTACCGAATAAATCAATAAAGATTTTAATAAGTTGGTTTTGAAGTTTGTTTTGAATTATCTAGAGCAAATTAGATAAATTTATCTTTTTAAATCTGCTACAATTAGAAACGTGGATGTTAATTGCCTGATGAATTATTGCCACGGAAACTCTCAAATAATTTCTACTTTTGTATAAGTGTTGAATTTTGTTCTATTATAAATACAACAGGATAACGAAATATATATGCTTCATCTAGACTGATTGCTCATCCTAATAACCATTTATATTATTCTAACTCACCAGGATAAATAACTTGGAACAGAGTATAAAAGTTAATGGATAAAAATGTACACTTATTTTTTTTTATTACTGCTGTGTTACATATTACTTCGTAATGTGTTATTTGGGGGAAATTTATTTTAAAACGTATATGTTTTGGTTTTGGCATGAAAAATAAATATATATATTGGGTTAAAGAAAAAGAAAAATGTGTAAAATATACACATCTATTTTATGTATATTTTTTTTAGTTAAGGGAAAACCAGAAAATAGATAAATAGCGTTTTATCTAGACAGTGATAAAATATTTGCTTCTCTCATAGTTTAAAACTAATGTTAAGATATATTAATAAAAAGGTAAATGTACAGACATTTTATCAAAAATATCTATATTGGCATGACTGAATTATTTTCTGATATAAAAGAAAATTTGATATAAACCTTTTTCATTTTTTTTTTGCTATAGAAGTGAACGTGTCCACTTTGAATACAAATGCAGGTTTGATCTTAATTGTAAATCCGTCATGCTCTCTTTAATAAAATATAGTTGTCATTCTAAAATGATTAATGATCATTGGACATAGGTATTTTGGTTTAGCTGTTGAGACATTAATAGTTATAGTGTAAAATGGAGTATGTATATCTTCACTGTTATTGTTGGTATTGTTTTTATCTTGCTATAATTTGAGAATGACTAGAGACAGTTTTTAGTTAACGGGATGTTCCAATTGAATGGCATCCAATATATTAATATTTAAGCATAGGCTGATGGAGTCACCTATGGCTAATTTCATGAGAGAAAAGATGGATAGAATCTGAGCAGTAATGAATGCTCATTAGCATAAATAATCCTAAAAAGAAAGGATATCTATGGCTTGAATTCTAGTCTTTTCGTGGTGAGGCAAGGCCCACATACGTACGTATACCTATAGAGAGGTATAGAAGCAGCCATATATTATTACACAACTGTCATGTTGTTTTATAAACGTCTCCCATCTTAGTGTTAAATTCCTCATGATAATATGGAGATAGTTTTTTTTTCCACCGTGTATGGTGAAGTGTAACAGGTCAAAATCATATAGCAAGTATGGAAACAATGTTAAAGCTAGGAACACAGATCTAGCATAGTGTTTTCTTAATTGAAATAGTGTTTATGATGTTGGAAGATCATCATTCGTACAGACAGACCAAACCAGAATCTATTTGAATTGTAGAATTTAGATGTACAAGTAAGAGAGGTACATGGGCAGAATGGATTCACCTTCATCAAATAATGATGTGACAGTAGAATTGTAAGATCAGTTACATATTCAAAGGTTGAGCTGTGGACATAGGTAATGCTTAATGAGATCTAGGTGTCTTTGATTTTTGAATGTTTAATCATATTCATTTAATGCACTAAACTTAGTCATTTCAAAGTTAAATAAGTTAATAATTGCACAGAATGTGATAATTTCCCTTATCATAGTCTGATAAAAGATAGGGCTTTGGGATAATGCAATACTTTATAATATTGGAATTCTAAATTTAAATTTTGTGCATATCCTAGAGTTCTAAATATACTGCTATTATGTAATTTAAGTACTGGTGCAGCTTAAATAGGTTTTAGTATCTTATTTTTAAAAATTTGCCAAAGAGTAACAAATGATATTTTGAACATTATTTTCTATTTGGTTGTATCATTTGCTGAGTATATGGTCAAAAGGGGTAATAAGTATTTATCCCATCCATAAATTATTTCAATAGATTAGTTTTATTTCATGCCATATCTGTAAATTAAAATTTTGTACATAGTGTAAATAAAGTTTGTTGTATTTAAAAATTTATGTAGTTGCATGTAGTCTTATTGCTAATTACCACATCCATACACTATTATTGTTATTGCTATCAAACTATCAGATTATAAATTGAAATCATCATCAATCAATATAGAACTACTAACTATATTATGCTATATTATAATAATTTTGGTAAGTCTTATAATTTATTGGTACATCTAATGCATTATCACACAATAATCAAAATGTTAATAGCTTGTAGTACAGATTGTTTTAAACAATATCTTAAAAGATAAACATAGTCTTGATTTAATGGATTTAGTTAAATCCACAGAGCTATCATTCACTGATCTTGATCACATTGTTTATAATTATTTAAGAAAAGGAATTGGGTAAGTGATTGTATTTTAATTATTAAAAAGTCATTCCCAGTAATAAATTTTAAAGTTTGTTAGTTACAAAATTTATGTGTAATTGCTAAATATAATTCATAATTTAAGTTATATTGAGAGCTATTAGGTACATTATGTTTGGGTAGTGGTAAAATCCCTCGTACTGACCCAAATATAATTTATATAATGATTTTAAGTGTTTGAACCCTGAGAAGAATTAGTTGCTAAATTTCAAGATAAAATTTAAATTTATAATGAAATTTATATTTAGTCAATGGTTATAGTTAGACTTAAAATAGATTACTTTCATTGTTTTATGAAAGTTAGCTAAGCTTTAATATGTAAATTACTTATTTTGGCATAAAATGTATAGTTTGTTTTAATTTTATGATGGATATTCTGGTTGTGTCAAGCTTGAAATCCCTATTTTTATTTAGCTTATCTTTTTCCCATTTAATCTCATTAGTTTATAATTTAAGATTTCAGTCTCCATCATCAACATTGTTCTTCAATTTCACCTTGATCAATCCTTTTATTTATTCATTCTCATCTGATATTAATTCATTATCATAATTGATTAATCATACATTAACTTTTATTCTTTTATCATCTTCACTATTCATTAACTCTTATTCTATCATCATCTTAATCATTCATTATTCTCGTATCTATTCATTCTTTTCTCTTCACTCTTAGACTCATTTCATTCCACTATTCCGTTATTACTTCATTCCATCATCCATTTAGTCATTTACATCATAATTTACGTATCATTTCATTTATAAGTTTAATTTCATCATCACTCAAGACATATAATTATTAGTTATTTTATTAATTTGCTGAATATCAACTTTAACTTATCTCATTTTATTTGTGTGGATTTCAGGGCTGGTTTGACCAGAAGTTTTTATCTTTATTAGTCGCCTTGTGATCTTCTTTAGATCGACAGTTTCATGCTAGTTTTATTCAATCCAAGAATCATTTTGTTAGTTTTGCATTTTTGTTTCTTCATGCTTAGATTCTTGATCGTGTGAGTACGTTAGGTTCCATAAGAGAATTTAATCACTAAAATATGTGGTATTATTCGTTGATGACCAGCTAGATCAGGAAGCTAGGTTACAGATGCGATTATGGTGCTTGCCAACATGATATGATCATTTAGTAGATGAAGGCTGGCTGTTGCCAGGTTACAGTTGCGATTATGCTGACCAATGTGGATGGCATGATGATTGGCTGTAGCTAGGGTACAGTAGCGATTATGGTGCCTAAAACATGATATGATTCATTTATAGTACAGTGGTCTTTGGGAGAAGGTTACAATATATATATATATATATACTAAAACTGTAAACCTCAAGAGAGTGTGCATAAAAATGTGAAGGTAAAGATCTCTACAGATCTTAACCACAATCTTATGCTTTGGAAGAAAAGAGGGGAACCCAGGGGGAACCCCTATAAGATCTTTCCATTGACTCATGGTAAATCGAAAGATTCCATGAGTATTAATGTGTAGTAGGAATTGTGGACTTAATCAGTGAAGTATTGGATAGCTTCACACTCTCAGATCTAACTGCTTTAAGTTGAAGTAAAGAAGGGATCCCCCTGGGTTTCTCTCTTTTCTTTCAAAGCATAAGCTTGTGGTTAAGACACATAGAGGTCCCTACCTTCACATTTTCATGCACACACTCTTGAGGTTTACAGCCTTAGTAAATATTGCTTATGTAATCAATGTGTATTTAAATAAATTTATAATTACAACTTTAAATTATTGTAATAGATTTCTAACTATATATGTATAGAAGATTTTTAATGTGAAATTAGAGAATAATTTTATAGTAATCTATCAGGTCAGTCATGAATCTTCAGTGTAATATGAATTATGTTGTAACTAACTATACAGCTTCAATTATATGTTACATAAAAAAATTTAAACAAGCAAACAAAAATCTAAATAAATAAACAAGAAACATTAAAATTGACACATTTTGCATATTTACGCAGCCAGTTTTCTTTCTTTGAATAGTTTACATGATCAAATTTCTAAAAAAAATAAAAATTCACTTTACAGCCATTTTTTAACTTTGGAATGTTATATATGATTATAAACGAAGATTTGCACGGGTTAAATATATAAAATACATATTTTGCGGGTTCATCCGTGTTAAAAACTTTTAATATTAATATACTGACGTTTCGACTTGGTCACACAAGCCATCCACAGAGTTATAAAAGGTAGAAAGACGGTTGTAAAGGCGCTACAATCACTGATTTGAATAAAATGTTAAAATTCCACCAATAGCAAAAAATGTTAAATTGAGGAATGTTTTTTTTTTTTTTTAAAAAAAAAAGAACCTTTCCAAATAGGAGGAAGTTTGCATGTATCATCTCGCTTATTGATACAATCTGGCCTTTTAAGTATCTCAATGGCTTCTCTAATTTTGCATTGGTAGAGATTATCACATCTGGATATGATCCTGGTACTAGAAAAATCAATTTTATGACCTGAATCTATAGTATGGAGTGAGAGTGCTGATGATGATGAGTGTTGTTTAACTGCATTAGCATGCTCATCTCTCCTAACACTGATGCGATGATTACTCATACCTATGTAAGAAGCTTTACAATTTTTACATGAGATTTGATAGACACCATGAGATTCAAGAGGGATTGAATCCTTAGGCTTGGTTATTATATTGCTGATCTTTTGATGAGCAGAAAATGCTGTATCTATATTATAGCATTTTAATATACATCCGATACTGTCTGTAGTTCCTTTTACATATGGAACACAAATCCTAATAGCTGATTTATCATCTTTTTGTTTCCTATTTTGTCTATTTTGGGCTTGAAATAAGGCTTTTTTTATAAATTTGTAATTATAACTATTTGCTAAAAAAAAAAAGCCTTATTTCAAGCCCAAAATAGACAAAATAGGAAACAAAAAGATGATAAATCAGCTATTAGGATTTGTGTTCCATATGTAAAAGGAACTACAGACAGTATCGGACGTATATTAAAACGCTATAATATAGATACAGCATTTTCTGCTCATCAAAAGATCAGCAATATAATAACCAAGTCTAAGGATTCAATCCCTCTTGAATTCATGGTGTCTATCAAATCTCATGTAAAAATTGTAAAGCTTCTTACATAGGTATGAGTAATCATTGCATCAGTGTTAGGAGAGATGAGCATGTTAATGCAGTTAAACAACACTCATCATCATCAGCACTCTCACTCCATACTATAGATTCAGGTCATAAAATTGATTTTTCTAGTACCAGGATCATATCCAGATGTGATAATCTCTACCAATACAAAATTAGAGAAGCCATTGAGATACTTAAAAGGCCAGATTGTATCAATAAGCGAGATGATACATGCAAACTTCCTCCTATTTGGAAAGGTTTTTTTTAAAAAAAACATTCCTAATTTTAACATTTTTTGCTATTGGTGAAACTTCCTCCTATTTGGAAAGGTTTTTTTTAAAAAAAACATTCCTAATTTTAACATTTTTTGCTATTGGTGAAATTTTAACATTTTATTCAAATCAGTGATTGTAGCGCCTCTACAACCGTCTTTCTACCTTTTATAACTCTGTGGATGGCTTGTGTGACCAAGTCGAAATGTCAGTATATTAATATTAAAAGTTTTTAACACGGATGAACCCGCAAAATATGTATTTTATATATATATAAATTTCAGTTTATATTGGATGTATATATATTTTATTCTTTTATTATTCTTTCTGAAAATAATATGCAACATTTTGCATAATGAAATATTTTCTGTGCATAGCACAAACTAAAAGTTGATACTGAATTAAACACATCAAAACAATTAGAGAGATCCTAATTTCTTGATATAAAAATAATCACTATGTTTCTAAAAAAGAAAAAAGTTATTGAAAAAATATCATCCAGAGCATATATTTAATAGCAACAAAAGTCAGACATTTTGCTATTTACTTTATTTTAAAAATAAAAATATGGTAATGTTTTTTTATTTTTATTACTTTAGTGAATGCATGCATAAACACATACTCAGCAAAATGTATGTAAATATGTCCTCTCGATTTATTATTAATAACTATATTGCTATTATTTTTGTATAAAAAAATTGTTTATATTATAATTTCAATTTAAATCAATATATATATAAGCATCTGTATCATATATATATATGTTTGTGTAAACATGCATTATATTCTAATCAATGTTTATCATCAAAACATAAACTATTATATACACCTGGGTCTCTTTTTACGCGGACTTATTTAACACGATTTTGAAGTTACGTGATTCGTGTTTCACTGGAAGTCAATTTCCGATAATGTGCTATTACTTGAAATAATAAATTTCGTGCACTTACGTTATATTGAAAATAATAGCACATTATTGCAATTCGACTTTCATCTTAGTAATTTCAATATTTTCAGTGCTTTATAATAGTAAGATTTTATGCAATAATGAAATTAAAATCATGATTTCCACATTTTATGTATACACATATTAAATTTTACAAGATTATAATGTAAATTTGTTCAAACATTGCGCATGTTAATTTTGCATTTTAAATCACATTCTGTTTTTGCTTTTTAAAAAAGAATGTAATCAATTATTATTTTCTTATTAATGACACTAATCATTAACATGCACTTAAATTTCAACGAGAGCTAAATGGTTGTATGTCTGGATATCACGAGCTTTGTAAACAATTAATAAAATCATTGTCTCAAAGATTAATTACTAATTATGTTGTCACCAGAAAATCATCATAATTAAAATGTGTATAAAATAATGTAAATTACTGTACTGTAAATTATGCATAAAAATATATTTTGAATAAAATTAAATATTATGGTTAAAAAAAGTTTGTCTTGTATCAATTTTTTTCAAATTTGAAATTTTTTTTTAGTCATATTTTATTTCCTTATTTTTTTTTTTTTTGCGCGAATTTTAAAGTAATTTTATGTTGATGCTTTGCTTTTACACGAATTTTGAAATATCACAGACCGCATCCCCCCTTTTTCAATGTAAGTTACGTCTATTTTTGCGCGATTTCATTTACGCATGTTTTCTGAGGAACCTATCTATCACGTAAAACAAGACCCAGGTGTACTATATATGTTAGTACATGAGGAGGGCTTGGAATAAAATATAACACTGTTCACAGTTCCACTGCATATTAAAAACTAGTAAACTTTTTTGATGTTATTATTATTTGTTTTTCATTACCACATTTACCAATCATTTTATGCATTCCATTATGTAACAATTTTGATGTAGTATACTATATAAGTTTAAAAATTTGTATAAAATTTTAATGTTGTTTATCTTTATGTACTAATGATAGCAATAAAGAGTATTACTTTTTAGGTATTTTTTGTTTTCTATCTTATTGATTTAGTAATATTTAAAATTGTTTAAGAACTTGAATTTGTTAGCTTGTATTTTATTTATTTTAATATCCTATTAATAAATAAACATTTTGATTTATTTTATTATGATATTATAATGATCACATTTTGTGCCCTTAATAGTTTAAATATTTTATGCAACTATTTTAAAAATCATCATTTTTTAAAAAAATAATACAGCAAATTATTGTCTTTATAGTTAGGATTAAAGTAGTCATTAGATTTAAGATTTTATTTTGAGTGCGTTATTGATCGTTATTATCTGTAGATGGACAGAAATATTTCCAGAAATGTGAATTTCTGAGAGGAGAATCATTACATATATTCAAAACCAAAATTCTAGTCCACTTATTAATTTTTAGTTGAGGCTATCCATTCCTCTTCACAGGGATCATTCTCAATTTTAAATTAATAGAGCAAAAAAATCTTGGGTGGAATTTGTTTCTAGACAGATAATTTATACTATCTGCTAATTCTTTATTAGGCACATAAAAAGAATAAATATATTCAAAATCGATCTAATATTTTAATAATTGATTATTGAATACTTTTTATTATTTTGATTTAATAGAAAGTATAGTGACATATTTGATGCCAGTATATTTTGCTTTATAATATTTATACTCCTTTTTATAAGTTAAGAAAACACTTTTTTAAAAAAATTAAATACCCCCCTCCCCCCATTATAAGCTTCCAGTTGTTTGAAATGAGTTAAAAATTTTCTTTTTCAAACTTTTTTTTATTAACACGTAAAATGTTTTATTTATATGTGTAGAAAGTTTAAATTACAAATTAAATTTATTATTATTATTGCTTTTTTTTAAAATATTATTTTGCAATAAAATATGATTTTATCAAATAAAATCTAAAGATTTTTAATTAGCGATAATTTAAAAGTTAATACTGAAGTTTTAAAGGTTTTTTTTATTTTTATTTTAAAAAGGCACTTTTTTAAATTGATTTTTTCCCCCGTTGGAACTAAAATTTTAATTTTTATGACTTTTATAGTGAATTAAAATAAACATTAATCTTCGTATATAAAATAAAACTATTCAAATACTTGTAATAATAATCTGGTGTATTAATCTCTTAACAATTAAACTATTTACAATAGTACAAAAACATCTAAACAACATTTATTCAGAAACTCAGACGCAACATTAAAAAGCTTTTCAAAGTAATATCAAAGAATTCTTTGGAGAATTCAGGCTTTTTGAAAATATAGCAGAACTTGTTATCAAAACAGAAAATATTATTAAAAAAAGATACAAAAATAAAATTCTGTATTTAAAAACGTTAAATATTTATAGACATAAGTAATTCCTTCCGATATGCAAGGAAAACAGTAAAGGCATAAATTTTCTTCAAAAATTAATACTTTTACCAGTCTTTATAAAAAATGAATATATTTTAAATTATTAGTCTATAGAAAAGATATATGAGGAAAGATTTTCTGAAGAATTTCTAAATTAATAGTGTGGCCATTTGAATGGAACTACCTGTGTTACACATTGGTGTTCAAATTTTTTTTGAAACGGACTCATTCACAGTCGCGACTTCCAAATAAAAGTTAATTTATTTATTTTTAATTTAACTGTAATAAAAAAATTACAATTTAAAAAATAGACTTGCTAGGTTTTAATTCTTTTTTTTTATACAAACTATAAGATGAAAGCCTGGATATCTTTGACACACGAATACTCATACATACGTGTGTGTATGTGTGTGTGCGCGCGCGCGCGAAAAAAACCTCAAACAAAGTTATAAACTGCATTTCTGAAAATCTTTCATATAAAATTATAATTAAAAATATTTAAAAAAAACCTTAACTCTATAAATATAATTGAAAAGCATTTTAATGTGTTTATACCATAGTCAAAATTGTGTCTATATATATATATATAATACAGAAAGTTAAACCAACTTAAATGTTATATTTACTGCATCACAGTCCAATATCAAATTTCTGAGGTATTCTCAAGTTATTATATGGCGGTCCAAACAAACTTTCATCTTGATGAGAGTGAAATTTAAATCAATAGAAATGCCCATCCAACCTTACTTAAATTGGCCCATAATTCAATTTATAAAGGAAGAGTCAATTGCCACTAATTTTAATAACTTCATTAACAAATACTCAACTCCATCTATATAAAATGAATTAGCAACATAAAATAACTGTGAATATTTCCATTGATTTAAATTTCATGTTTGCTAATGTTACGGTTTATTTAGATATTCGTATAATAACTTGGAAATCAATGAAAGTTTTCATTTTTCATTCATGGCATTAAAACTTTGACCCTAAATACCTTCCATTAAATGTTATGATGCATTTAAATTGAGATCTTAACTTTTTTATATATTTTGTAACAACTGAAATACAGGCTTTTATATACCTATATCAATATATGTAATATATAGGGTATATGAGCACAGACTTTCACACTACCCACCACTCTCCACTCCATCTCATAACACTGACACACCCAAACACATGCCAAAAAGATACTGACCAGTTTATCTTATATATATAGTTTTTTGTACTTAAGTTTATTATTATTATTATTATTATTATTATTATTATTATTATTATTATTATTATTATTATTATTATTATTATTATTATTATTATTATTATTATTATTATTATTATTATTATTATTATTATTTCTGATGAATGTTAAAAAACAACTAAATTTATAATTATGAACATATATGTATATATAATTTTATGTATGTATATAATTTTGTGTATGTATATATAATTTTATGTATGTATTTGCTTATGGTTGTTTTTTTTTTTTTAATTTTAATTATTATCATTGTTATTTTTTTGTTGTTGTTGTTTTCTTTATTGTGTATTTCTGTTAAAGTGTAAATGTTGAAATGCACATAATAAATGGATATTGAATTATTATTATTATTATTATTATTGTTGTTGTTGTTATTGTTGTTGTTTTATAAACTTTTAAAAAACTGCAATAATTAAGTTGTTTATATTTTGTTTTAATAACTGTAATAAATATTTTGGGGAAATTTTTGGCATGCACACATATCCTCAAAATTATTAATATGTTGGTAAAATAAAATACAAATGAAAACAGGCAATAAACGATAAGTATTTTCAATGAATTTAAATTATTGTTTTTCTGAAGGTTTGTGATGATGGTGTTCTAGCTGTATTTTTATATTGGAGTATTTCCATCATCTAATATGTGTGTTGAATGTCTTTAGAAAAGTTTAATTTTAGTTAAATATTCCAAATGCATTCAACTGTTAGTAATATCACAGCAAACAGGTTAGTATATGCACCAACTGTTAGTAATATCACAGCAAAAAAATGTTAGTAATATCACAGCAAACAGGTTAGTATATGCAGGATGGCTCAGTTGGTTAGATCGTTACCTTAAATTTCAATAATCAAGAATCTAAGGACCCAGGTTCGAATCCCAAGCTAATACTGTCACTGGTCAGGCCAGCAACACCTGAAGAAGAGGGGAGAAAAATATGTCTTAAAACATTGTGCATATACTAACCTGTTTGCTGTGATATTACTAACAGTTAGTGCATATACTAACCTGTTTGCTGTGACATTACTAACATTTGTTTGCTGTGATATTACTAACAGTTGGTGCATATACTAACCTGTTTGCTGTGATATTACTAACAGTTGAATGCATTTGGAATATTTAACTAAAATTAAACTTTTCTAAAGACATTCAACACATATATTAGATGATGGAAATAGTCCAATATAAAAATACAATTTAAATTATAGTTTAAAATGTTTTCAAGCTAGACTATTTTTCAGATAAGAATTTATATATAATAATAGCCCTTAATTTTAAATTAAATTTTTTTTTTTACTAAATGCAGGCCATTAACTTACACTTACATTATATATTCATTAATATTATATATTCTTTAATGAAGCAATAATAAACCTTTACATATCATTCAGTGAACTTTGTAAAATTTAAACTTTACCACATCAAAAATTATATGGTTCTATCTTGAGCATTGTTATTAAATTATTAAAAAATCAATCGTATTAAATTTACTCATAATTTGAGTATTTAAGCTTCAACTCCAAATTGGGTACGTCAAGCATTGGTGGTCGAGTGGTTAGCACAGCCGCCTTACAAGCAGTTGTCCCAGGGTTTGCTTCCTGGCTGACGCTTTGACACATAAAAAAATTCAAATTGGGTATAGTGATGGTATTTATATAAGAATAATATTATTATTTGGACATTTCTAGAATATCAGATAAAAGATGGCATCTAACGTACACTGTATCAAGATTGGTCAATTTTTTAAGTCAATATGCTAATGATTAATAGTTCAAAAGATTCTCAAGGTAGCACATGAAGATTTAATATCACCGTATTTAATTATATAATCTTATATGTTTGTACATATATATATAATATTTTAAGCACTCCATAGTTATATTACTTTCAGTCACACTTCTTTTAAATAAATAAAAGCCTGAATTTGCAACCAAAAATTATATATATATGTTGACCATTGATATTAGCTTTTATATAAAAAACATTTTTTAATTAAAAAATATAAATAAACAAAATGATTCATCTATTATTAAACAGATAAGCAGACAAATTAAGAAAAAATCTGCAATCAGTATAACATCAGAAGTTTTTCAGAGCCATATCACACTACAAGGAATTCTAACATCTACAAAGCATAAACTTGAAATGCTGAAAAGTCTGTATCTATGAAATGCTATGTGAATGTGGAAGAATGTACATTGGTGAGACCTGTCATACCATTAAAAAGCACTTGCAAGAGCACATACTGATGATTAGAAGAGAGAAAACAGATGTGTCTAAGGTAGCAGACCATGTATGTACCAATGAACATATGTTCAATTGGGAAAATACCAAAATATTGGATAAAGAAGAAAGGTACAAAGAAGAAAATTTAAAGAAGTCCTGCTCACATGACAATGGCAAACAGTCCCATAAGTCAACCTAATGAGACTATACATAATGTATGGAAACCATTAATCAACTTTGTTCTAAAAAGAGAAGAAATCAGGAGGAACTTCATAGATAAGTATAAGAAATTTCTACTGACTGTTGCCTTTGGCAGGATGACTCGTTTGATTAGAGCATTACCTTAAAGTTCAATACTCAAAGAATCTAAGAGTCCAGGTTCAATGTCCATGCTAGTACTGTCACTGGTCAGACCAGCAACAGCTGAAGATGAGGGGAGAATACCTCTCAAAATGTTGTGCACTACCATCAGTTATATGTATTTGGAATATTTAAATAAAGTTAAATTTTTCTAAAGACATTCAATATTCATAGATGATAGAAATAGTCCAACATATAAATACAGCAATCATTACAAACCTTCAGGAAAACAGATACCTTTTTATAACTTTGCATTCCAGTGCAAAGATGTTTAATGGCACCCTGACAATCTTGTTAACAATAATAATTAATCTCCTAATAATATTTAGATGTGTTCAATAAGCATTAGAGCTGTTAGTTGCTCATAGAATAGATTCAAACTTTTAAATAATCAAATGGTTTTATTACTCAGAAGTTATATGAGAAGTTCAAACACTATCAGGGCCAGAACTGGTATCAAATCATGGGCCTTATATTTCAG
Source organism: Epiperipatus broadwayi (assembly GCA_028023455.1). Lineage (NCBI taxonomy): Eukaryota > Metazoa > Onychophora > Udeonychophora > Euonychophora > Peripatidae > Epiperipatus > Epiperipatus broadwayi. Next base: position 10,712,255 of record JAQFVV010012407.1, read on the forward strand.
AATGTAACCCTTTACCAATGCATTAAAACACACAAAGCATCCAGACTATGAAGTTAGGGTAATGAAATACTTAGTTATTCCATTTACCATGTTGAAATGTGTTTTCTCTTATATTAGAGTGAAAGAGAAAAATGATTAATAAAATAAATTTTAAAAAAGTGTGTCTGCAATACATCTTCAGAAATATATTCACATGATCACTATCTCTTATACTAGTACATAATTATTATTAAACAAGGCAAAACTCTCCATACAGTAGTGCCACCCTGTGCCAACCAGAGTAAAGAGTGGATGCCAGAAGGCTTGTGCATAAAATCCCTATCTAGTGCCTACAAATATCCCCAGACTAGTTTCTGGCTTGTGGCCTTCATCAGTGAGGAGCCTTGGATCTGAGAGCACTGCACATAGATCTTAAAAGGTGGCTGCTGGTGGGTTGCATTAGATCCTAAGATCTAGGTGCAGTGCTCTCGGATCCAAGGCTCCTCACTGATGAAGGCCACAAGCCAAAAACTAGTCTGGGGATATTGGATGAGTAGGCACTAGATAGGGATTTTGATTACTCTGGTTGGCACAAAGTGGCACTACTGTATGGAGAGTTTTGCTTTGTTCAGAAATATATCCCTGCATAATATTAACTACTTCCTAAAACATAATTCAAACATCTTGCCTCTTAATATTTGTCTAAATCGCATGTTGTTATTAAATTAGTAATAATTGAAAGGTTGCTAGTCTTTCACATGCGCCTACAGTTGTTTCTCAGACAGCCAATCAGATCTTTAAACAGCTGATCATTCTTAACAGCTGTTTAAAAATCTGATTGGCTGTCTGAGAAACACTTGCCTTTTAATGTTTTTGATACAATTTTCGCAAATCTTTCTCCGTATATTTTTCTGACTTTCTTTTAATTGTTATTTTTATACAATAAAATGTACATGTATTTTTCATTTTGATTTTAAAACTAGTTTTGTTAATTTTAATTCCATGTGCAGACAATTGGCAATCCATCGCCAACTCATTGTTGTGATTAATAATGGCTTTGCTAAATTAAAAAAAAAACAGTTTGTTGTATTTACAGCAGCATTTTGGATTTATGGCTGTGTTTTAAAATGTTTTCTCCTTCTTTTTATTTATTTTTTCTGAGGTCTTTATCACATCAAATTTCTATCTCATTGAGTTCAAAAATGTATTCCGGTAATGAGAACCGATGCACACGAACACCCATTGACTCTAAAATGAGAGATCACACTTTATTTCAAAAATATTTAAGTATTCATTATCCATTTGGTTACTTTAACTAGAAATATTATAGAGACAAGTTAATTTAATTAGCATTTTTAAATAAAAATATTATACACAAATTAATTTACATATTAAATGTTCAAATTTTAGACAAATGCAGTTGGTGATATTTCATTTTTATGATCTATAAATGTGAATAAAGTTTAGCTTTTAGTTTTATTTAATCCACTACCATCCCAATACTGTGAAAGATCAATAATTTTCTTATATGATCATATAGAACAGGGGTGGCCACAGGTCGATCGCGAGACCAATCTGGCAAGAGCCGTTGGGTTAAGAGTGAAACAAATTAAGTCAAGATTTTCAAGGTTTTTATTATTTTTGTTTTTGTTCTAATTTTTTTTTTCAATTCTAGATAGGTGAAGTCCACTAAGTCGTATCATTATTGAAAATAATATTTTTAATCTTGACTTAATGTAGCTAATTTGAATTAATAAATATTGTTAATAATTACTCATGTTGCTTTAATTCACCTGGTCATGAGTTTTTTGTCCCATTAAATAATTATTTTTACATAGGTAGATATATTAAAATAGTATGTATTTCACACCTCCCTTCACTTCGTCTCCACCTATGACAACAAGTCGATCGCAACACATTTTAAAAATAAAAGTAGATCTTATGAACACAAAAGTTGGCCACCCCTGATATAGAAGAAGCTTTGTTAAAGCAAAGTAACTCATTTTACATAAAATAAACATATGCTGAGATAATTTGACCAAAGATTCTCTTTACTTCTTTTGATTTATAAACATCAAAAAAAAAAAAAAAAAAAAAGAGTGTCAAAAGGAATTTTTGTTAATCGTTTTGAATTTGAAGCCATCAGTATTATGATAATTTGTTATAATGTTAGGGATGATTGATTGGCTGGTGATTTTGAATTGTGAATAACTGTATGAGCAGATATGACTTGTTTTTGTTTGTATGAAATCATGAAATCATTGTTATGAAATAAACACAAAAAAATTTGATTTGCTATATTATAAATGCTATTTAATTCTAATTTGAATACATAAAAATAGGATATATTGATGGATAAAAAGATGAATGAATGGAAAAATAGACAGGTAAATGATTGAATAGATAAACATACTTTTATATAGATATATAAGTAGAATGGTGGATAAATAGATAGACATATAGGTAGATAAATGGATTTCAAGAGATTGTAAAAGACCCAGAAAGAGACCACGTGTGAGATAGATGGATGAAATAAAAAAGTGTGCAGGAGTGATGTGGAGTAGAAAAGCTAAAGATCGGAGATGGATTAAACTTAGAGAGATCTTCATCCTGCAGTGAATTGATAATGGTCGATGATGATGATGATGACAGACTGAAAGAAAGATATTGAATTTATTGATTTAAAATTGTTATAATTATAATGTTAGAATATTGTTTTACGCTGAGAAACAAAAGACGCTTTGCTTACCTATTTTTCAGCAGCTAATTGATTTGTTTTCTGTAGATAATTTATCATTCTTTTTCTTTTTCAATTTGTAAAGATTAATGTTTTTTAAAGCACTTTTAATTAAATAAAATTTTTATAAAAGACAATTGATTCTTTTTTGTTTGAGAGCATCAAAAAATGCCTGTATATATTTTAAAAATCCAAAAAAAATGAATAATTTATTTTTTTATTGTTATTATTTGTTTTAGTTAATCATTAAATAAGAATGGAAAATTACAGATTAAAAAACTGAACAGGTGAGAATAAAAACAAATAGAAATAATAATTACAGTTTTTATTACTTGCTTTCTTAAAACATAATCTTTACGACTGATTATAAAATGTATAAATATGGAGGTAATCTTAATCTCCAAAGCGAAATTTAAAGTTTATCACATAATTATTAATTGATGATTTGTCCTTAACACCAGACGCTGAACTATATTCCCTTGTTTGTTTTCTGCTAATCTTGACTAAACTTAGAATTATTTACCTTAACACTTAATCCTTTTACCAATTAGTAATCATTCGTCAAATGCCAGATACTATACGTATATCTAAAAAAAAAAAAAACACTTATACACAACGTTTATAAAAAAGGCCAATCAAGTTTAATCCCTTAATTGAATTAATTTAATAATTGCGAATATGCTAATTTTATTACTATGATATATTTAAAATTAAAAAAGAAAGCAAGAATGTTGAAAAAGTGTCATTTTTAAAATATTTAAATTATCTCTACCAGATAGCGAGCAGAAGTAGGTAGAGGTAAAGTGAATTCTTGATTATAATTGGCTATAATTTGTCCTTGCTTTTTAAGCCTTAATTTATTCTAACATTTCATTATTTAGAGTTACATTTTCAGTTTTAAGAAACCCTAAAGATTTTCTAATTATATATGTTTGATTCATGCATGATTAATAATTAATTATATTACATATTAGTGTTAAAAGTCAAGATATTTCTATTGTGTATATAAATAGAACATTCTTGCATAATAATCAATGTGTGTTTAATATCTTTATTTCATAATATTAAATATATAGATTGTATTTGTATATAAAAAATGACGTATTGTTACGTGGGATCACAGTACTGCTATATTATCTGGTAATGACTACTCTTTCTTATTGCACTGTCAAATGTATACTATATAATACTAAATTATCTAAGCACTTTACTACTATCACACAATGCTTTATTTACCACCCTTTCTTACAGTTTACAATTTCGATTGCCCCAGCAATTTTCTTCAGAACTTTATATCGCCTAACCTCAACTGTTACAATCAAATTTTAAAAATTTTAGAAATTTTTTTAAGTCATTGAGATTTTGCAGATGATGTAGTTGTTTTTGCAAATAATGTTTTAGATCTGCAGGAAATGTTGCAGGATTTATCAACTGAAAGTAGAAATGTAAGACTAAAGACAAATATTAAAAAGACTAAAGTAATGTTCAATGGATTTTCTCAAAATATGAAAATAAAGATTGATTATGATGAGTTAGAAGAAATTCACAGCTACAAATACCTTGGTTAGATTATTACTACAGATGGAAACATAATGAATAAAATTAATTATAGAATTAAACTTGGTTGGAGTGCTTTTGGTAGAAATAACTTGATACTAAAAGGAAATATGCCTATGTGTTTGAAAAGGAAGGTTTTTAATACATGTGTTTTACCAGTTCTTACTTATGGATCTGAGACTTGGATACTTAATAGAAGAGCAATACAGAGACTTCAGACCACTCAAAAAAGTATGGAATGGTGCATGTTAGGAGTAACAAGAAGAGATTGAAAATGCAATATATGGGTAAGAGAACAAACAGGTGTTACTGACCTCAATGAAAAAATTAAAAGACTAAAGTATAGTTGGGCTGGGCATATTGTTAGAAGAAATGATAATAGATGGACAATTGAAATCTTAAACTGGATTCCAAGAGATTGTAAAAGACCCAGAAAGAGACCACATGTGAAATGGATGGATAAAATAAGAAAGTGTGCAGGGGTGATGTGGAGAAGAGAAGCTAAAGATCCGAGATGGATTGAACTTGGAGAGACCTTCATCCTGCAGTGGATTGATAATGGTTGATGGTGATGATGATGATGAATCTAGATATTTTCATTGCACATTAAATTAGAGGATAAAAATTACATCTAACAAGACTTTAACATAGTCATTTTTTATCAATAGTTTACAACTTTGAGTGTTTTGTGCACTGGAACATACTAAAACTGTAAGGTTTTACATTGTTTAAATACTGCGGAACTAGCTTTATCTTTTGTTGTTAACATTTTTATGTATATGCATAACCAGTACAAGGCAATTTCATTTACATTATACTCTTGTTCTGAACTAAGGGGTTTCCTAGTTATAAGTAGAAAAAAATAATATCTTTGGAACATGTTCTTGATCGGCTGATTGTTTTTCTTTACACACTCTATGAACGAAAATTCTAGGATGCTGCTTGATCTAGTCATCATTACATCTACATGTATGTTCTTTACAAAATACCTTTTCCTGACAAATCTCTAATAATATAATGCTACAAAAATTATTTTATTATTATTCAAACATATTCTGTACTTTTATTATCCCATATTTCTCTATTCATCAACTGTTAAACTTCCATTATTATCATTTATATGACTTGCAAAAACAAAACCTTTTTTCTAATTTATTATCAAAAAAACATGTTAGCTTGGTAATACGACTGGTTCTAACCACTTTTACTTGAACTGTAATTCATCATAAACTGCATGGTGGAGAAAATTAAAGAAATGACAAATAGCACATTATACAAAATTATGACAAAATATAATATATAAAATTAAAAGCGTATGAAGCGCTTGAAAGAAAGCAAAAAATATTAAACGCTAAGCACTTTTGAGGTCGTTTGCCTCATACGCTTTTAATTTTATATATTATAATATCGAGAGAGAAGTTTAAAATTCCTAATAGTTGGCAAAATATAAGAAAAAAAGAGGCCCATTTTTATTGCAATAATATTGTGAAAATTACTTATTATGCATTTAGATATAATAATTCTTATTTGTTTTGAAAATAAAACTAAAATAGAATGATAATAGGTTTGTTTTCAAATATCATTAATAGTTATAAATAAACACATACTTCTCATTCAATTTGCAGCTACATTAAACTTTTGCATAAATATATGTTATGAATATCATAGCCTTTTTATTATATTTTTGCTTTATCAGTTAAATTGACATAATAGCATTGTGTCATTTTTTTTTTTCTGTTTCTGTTTATTTCAATAATGAATTTTTAGTACAGAATAACATTTTTTTTTTTGCTTTCAGATATCATAAGTAGATGTAAATCAGAATATATTAGCCATACAGCTTATAGATAAGTTAAACTTTTCATAAAAATGTATTATGAATATTATATTCCTTGATCACATATTCTATTTGATGTAATAATCTTCTAATATTAGAAATTATTATATGTTTTTGGTTTTCATTTATTTTAAAAATAAACTTTTACATAGAATTGCATTTTTTTTTTTTTTGGCTTTACATATTATCTAAAGTTGAGAATCAATAGGTATTTTAGGCACATAAATAACTATAAATTTATTTAACGCACATTGATTATGTAATATTTACTAAGGCAATAAAACTCAAGAGTGCGCGCTTGAAAATGCGGAGGTAGGTTCCCCTCTTTTCTTCCAAAGCATAAGCTTGTGGTTAAGACCTGTAGAGGTCTCTACCTTCACATTTTCAAGCACACACTCTTGAGGTTTATTGCCTTAGTAAATATTAAGCACATAAATAACATAAACACTTTTAAATGATTTTTTTAGAAATGCCATTTTTTATTGGTGTGTATATACATTATGTGAATTATGGTTTGTATTTACACTTTTGCAATCACATGATGACTAATTTGAAATTACTTTGAAATAGAAGATTTTAATTTCATAGATTTTGGATAATAGTAATCTTTCTAGAATTGTTTTTAAATAAACAATTTAGTTATTAAAAATAGAAAAAAATGCATTCGAGGTGCAATGAGTCTATTAAAGACTAATTTCATCATATTATTTTTATCTTTAATATTTATGAAAGTATTACAATTATATATACACATATAATAAGGGACCTGAACTCAGCATTTCAGACTCCCCACATTTATTCAATTCATAAATGATCTCCAACATATGTAATTACATTGATCCTAATATTGACAATATACACATATTTAAATATATATGTATGTGTGTTATTGTTAAAATATTTTTAAGAACCTGAAAATATCTGTCTTATTTTATTTTAGAAAATCACAGTTAGATGATATAGACAGTGATTATTGAAAATTGTAAACTGTAAACATGTTTTGTATCTAAAAGGGGAATCTCTTTCAAATGCAATCTCTTGATAATTGTATATATATATTGTAATGCTCCCATATATATTGTTTAACACACACACACATATATATATATATATATATATGCATTACATGTATGGGTTATAACTCGAAATAAAAGAAAAGCAAATACATGAAAGAAAAGAATTTTAAAAAATAAACTAAAATAGCAATTAGATTAATTAGTAGAGTTTTATTACAAGGCTGGGGAAAAGAAAATCTGATTTAAGTTAAGATTCAGAAATTGCTCTCTTCTCTTTATCTGTAAGAAAGAATTAATGTTATAAGAGAAATGATATAATGTCAAAATATAATGTAAATTAAAATAAAAATGTAATTCAAAATAGAAATAGACAATAAATTAATTAATGAAAAATAATTTTTTGTACACTATCTAATTAATAGGAATGCAATTAAATTTTGGAAAATTATTGGGCAATAAGAAGTATAATAATTTAAAGAAAAAGATAAGATTAATCATTTAATTAAAAATTAAAAGCAAAATGTTTAAAAGTGAACAATAGAAAGGTAAGTGTATAAAAATGGCCAGTTTGATGGTTGGGAAAATCAGTTAGTTAAAATTTTTGTGTTGAAGTTAAGAAGAAGTCAAATCCATAAATCATTAACTAATAATTTGAAAAGCAACACCATGCACTGCTATGAAAACCACAGGAATACCTGTCTGGGCTTCAATCCCTGGCCTCCTACACCATCAGTTTCTCTCTCCTGATACTAATGCCTTGCCCATAATGTAGATCACTGCTATATACCCTCTCCTACCATCATTCAGAAGTGCTGAAAAAGGAAAAAATCATCACTGTTAACTGGCAAGCCATAAAGAATACCAGGAGTATCCTGAACGTAAAAACCCACAGCCCATAAAAAAAGATTATTCAAATTATCACAATAGATGACATCATCTCCATATGAAAACCTAAGTAACTATATTGAATATTGTTGATAAATGTCTAGACATTATTACGTAAAAATAAGGTGCTACAGAGAAAGGAGTATTGATATTATAAATGTCCGGATTATATAATGAAAGTATGTGATGAATTAACTCTTGTTAAACTAGATTTATTTTGATTGATAATTAGTGTTATATATACGTAATCGAAACATTAACCTATTGGTGTGTATGTATAGTATTAAAAAGTGTTTACTAAATATTACTTGGTTTGTTCTCTTTCCTTTACCTGCATTACCATGATTAGTGAATTGGGAAAGTCTGATAGATGCGATTGATTCTTGTTCTGGATTCCATTTCATAGTGTTGGAGTTAGCCTTGGTAAGTTTCCAAGTACAGGGTTTTACTATGCCTTCTGTCCGGGCATTCCAGTTATATAAAGTTTATATGGGCAGCTGGCACCTGAGAATTAACTAAAAAAAATAAATTGCCTTTAGAGAATTGCCATAGTACCAGATGTTATAGAGGGGTACTATGATCAGGAAAAATGAATGGATTGTGCATTCAGGCATTCTCAATCTGATCATAGGTATGATTGATAATTAATATATCAGTAATATTCTACCCCTCCACTTGAGTGTACAATCACAGGGGTCAAAGCTGTCTTAGATTTATAAATGGTTATCAAATAGGTGATATTGTGTCTCTTTAAATAATTCAACTCAAACAATGCAATGTGGCATTTAATTTAAGCTATTAGGATCAATGAAGGTTACAACAAAGTGTATAAATTTATAGTTGTTATATAATATTCTAAAAAAAGAAAAGATAATATAAAAATATTTTTTAAAATGTTTTAAATAAATAGTTAAATAAATAAAAATAAAATACAATGGAGATCTGTTACAAATGTTTTCCATTTTTCATATGAATCCTTTCCATTCATTATCTTTATAATACCCCCCTCCCTCAAAATTATTACAATATATATTATCATTTTCAATCATTATTGATTAACTTCAGGATGAAGTTTCTCCAAGTTTAATCCATCCCTGATCTCTATCCTCTCTTCTCCACATCACCCAGCACACTTTCTTTATCCATCTTAGGTGGTCACTTTCTAGGTCTTTTGCCATCTCTTGGAATCCACTTTAAAATTTCAACTGTCTCTCTATTATCATCTCTTCTACCAATATGCCCAGCCCAACTCCATTCATCTCTTAATTCTTTTGATGATGTCAGTCACACTGTTTGTTTTCTCACCAATACATTTTGATTTGATTTTTTCTTATCACTCATAACATGCATCTCTCTATACTTTGTTGAGTGATTTGATATCTCTTAATTGCTCTTTTGTTAATTGTCCAAGTCTAAGATCCATAAGTAAGAGCTGGTAGCACCTTTATTAAATCAAACATATAGGCATATTTTCTTTTGATAAAATGATAAAAAATCAAGTCAGATGTCATATGACAATTTTAATAAATCTCTTATTTACAAATGTTATATACAGAGTTTGCAAAACAAGCTCTTAACAAGCTTTGAGAATATTCTCAACCCCAGACCAGTTTCTGCTTCTGGTGTCATCAGTGAGGTGCCAGGATATCCATTAGATTAAAAATACTAGGACAAGCCCAGCACTTTATCAAATGTATAACTATTGAGAAAAAAATCTGAAATTTTCAGACATCCATCATATGTCTAAAAATCCAACTATCTAACTCAAATAGCCATATGGGACTGAACTAAGTTTAGATACACCATATATTAATAGCTTTAGCAATATAAAATCACCAAAGCCTCAATAATTATACATTAGATAAAGTGCTGGGCTTGTCCTAATATTTTTAATCTAATGAACGCCAGAAGCAGAAACCAGTCTGGGATTGAGGATATTCTCAAAGCTTGTTAAGAGCTTGTTTTGTGAGCTCTATATAGAACATTTGTAAATACAAGCTTTATTAAAATTAAGTCATGTGACATCTGACTTGGATTTTTTATCATTTTATTTTTTGCTATTAAGGCTTTGGCAATTTGCTATTAATATATGGTGTGTCTGAACTTAGTTCAGTCCCATGTGGCTATTTGAGTTAAATAGCTGGATTTTTAGACATATGGATGTCTGAAAATTTCAGATTTTCTTCTCAATAGTTATACATTAGATAAAGTGTTGGACTTGTCTTAGTATTTTTAATCTAATGAATATCCTGGCATCTCACTGATGATGCCAGAAGCAGAAACTGATCTAGTGTTAAGCATATTCTCAAAGCTTGTTAAGAGCTTATTTTGTAAGCTCTATATATAACATTCCTTTTGATATTAAGTTATTTCTACCAAAAGTACTCCAATCAATTTTAATTCTATGATTAATTTAATCTGTTATGTTTCTATCTGCAGTAAGAATCTGACCAAGGTATTTGTAGTTATTAACTTCTTCTAACTCATCATTATCAATCTTTATTTTTTTCTTTTGAGAAAATCCATTGAACATTACTTAGTCTTTTTTACATTTACTTTTAATCCCACTTTCTTATTTCATCTGATAACTCTTGCAAAATTTCTTGAAGCTCTGAAGCATTATTTGAAAAAAACAGCTACATCATATGCAAAATCTACGTGATTTAAATAATTCTCCATTAACTTTTACTTCCTTAGCTGATCATTTTAATCCACAAAATACTTCTTGTAAAACTGCTGTGAAAAGTTTTAGAGGTATCTGGAATCACCCTGTCAAACTTCTTTCACAATGATCATTATGCATTGTAATTGTCGCTGTTCTATTTATAAATATTCTTTGGAATACGAGAAAATCCTGTGTCTATATCTTGATGATCCAATGCTTTAAACAATGAAGAAATGCATATAGAATCAAATGCCTTTTTATAATCTAAAAATCCAAAGCATAAAGCAATTCATAATCATTGGTCTTTTCTATAAAGTTCTCAATATTTGGATATAATCCACTGTACTAAAACCACTTTTAAATCCAGCTTGTTCTTTTGATTGGTAAAAGCCAAAGTTTGTTGTAGACAAGTTATAATTATTTTGGTAAACATTTTGTATAGAAATGATAAAAGACTGATAGGTCTGTAATTTTTAATATCTTCTTTACCAACTTTTTATAATATTAATATTATTACTGCATTATCATCTGGGACATCTTCATTATTTAGACATTTGTTATATAACTTCACCTACATTTTTTGAGATATTAATTATAATTCCATCATTATCTGGAGTTTTTCCCTTCAAAAATTTAATTTCATGTCTCATTTCTTCATTTAAAATCCTAAGCAATTTCGAAGATATAGTATTTGTAGGAGGTACTTTTCCTTGTTCTTTATTGCTGTAGAACTCATCTACACATTTTATGATGTCTTTTTTTTATTGCAGAAATAAGTTTTCTATCAATACTAAGATTTTGTTTTACACTCTTGAGATTTTTATTCTCTCCTATAGCTTTCCTTGCCAGTTCACAATTATAGTTTTTAATATCATCAACTCTTTTTCACACCATTTTACAACACTAAAGATATATAATCCTTCTTAATGCACTATTTTTATACATTTTTATATTTTTTATAAACTATCTTGCCCCAGTGGAAATTTTGCTGTTCAATTTTTTAAAAATATATCAGTTATTTTCTTATTGATTTCATTCAAATCTGAATCATCTTCAAAATCTGTTAATATTTGAAAATGATTTACAAATTCTAATTAAATTCATTGGAATATTTCTGAAGATTATAAATATCATCTATGAATATTGTTTTTTTTAATAATTTTTGTCTCTCTAGTCTCACTAATCACTTCATGTGTTGAATTTATTAAAATCATCACAATTTTGAAATATATATTTTCTGCTAGTTTAAAATATAATCCAATTTTGCTGCATTTTCATTTGAATGCCTCCATGTCCATTTCCATTTCATAATATAAAGCTTTTCTTTTTCTGAAAATTCCACAAGTCTATGTCCTCTCTCATTTCTATTACCATAACCAAATTTACTTACAGCAATTTCATTTTTCAATTGTTTACCAATTGTAGCATTAAATTCTTTCATGACAATTTTAAAATGTTATTTTGTCTGATAAAAATCCTTTTGTACATTCATATAAAAGTCTTTATTCTTCATCACAATGAGACTTGTTGGAGCATAAACCTGAATTATCTGTGTTTGATATCTGCTATTAAGTTGAATAACTAATCTTGCCACTCTGTTTGATACATCACCAATCTTCACAATGTTGTTCTTCCTTTTTTTATTTATAATGAATCCTACTCCACTCGTACTTCCAATGTTGATGCCTTTGTAGTGTAATACATGTCCAATTTTTAAACCAATTGTCTCTTTATTTTTTCTTTTAACGTTACAAAGTTCAATAATGTCCTATTTAATATTAGAAATTTCTTTTTCAAATTTTTGTAATCTTCCTTCACTTGAAAGTGATCTGCAGTTGTAAGAATCTACATAAAAGGTAGTCATTAAATCACAGCCCTGGTATGCAATCTGAAAAGTCTTATCACCCTCTGATTGCCAACTATGGCAACTTTACAGCCTCCTGTGAATAGAGACAGTAATTTATTTTTGTCTGTCATGATTATAAATATCTATTAGAAAAAAATATCTCATACATTCATTCCATCTTCAAGAAAACTCAACTCATTACAGTTAAGAGGTAACAGGCAACTGAGAAGAAAGACCATGGTGTTTCTTAATCCAACCTCAGAAGTATAAAGTTAATAAACTCACCATATTGGCTAAGGCATGTTGATGAGCAGCCCATCCATGTTCATATATTATAGGAATAATCACATAGAAATAGAGAATGCAATGACAAGAATGTTTAAAGTGGACTTTAGATTTCCTTTAATACTTCCAAGAAGAATCAAAGTGTCTCCTTTCAGTTAATGGCAATAAAAAGAAAAATAGCAGTGACTGAAAAATTAAACTAAATATAATTAAATAATAAAAAAAAAAGTTCAAATGCAACAGATATACTGTTGCTGTGCATGCTGCTAAAATGATTTTTTTAAAAAAAATGCTAGGCAGTATTAATATTTTGAATTTAAACCATTAAACAGCACAAGATCACCATCTCTTATGCTAGCACATAACTGTTATTAAACAGGCAAAACTCTCCATACAGTAGTGCCACCCTGTGCCAATCAGAGTAATCAATGAATGCCAGAAGGCTTGTGCATAAAATCCCCATCTAGTGCCTACTCATCCAATATCCCTAGACTAGTTTCTGGCTTGTGGCCTTCTGGCATCCATTGATTACTCTAGTTGGCACAGGGTGGCACTACTGTATGGAAAGTTTTAACAAGGGAATATACATGTAAATGGAAAAATATGGGTGATTTAGTCTGCAAGTTGTGTAAGGAAGGCATAGAAAATATTAGGCATCTGTTACTTCAGTGTAAATGCTTGGAAGCAGAAAGGGTACAGATAATGAAGTTATGGAGGATTAAATATGAACAAAGTGATTATACAGAAAGTGAGTTATTGGATTTTATGCTAGGTTTGGGAAAAGATAAGAGGGATTTAGATATGAAGGTCATGGAGTTGATAAAGATTATGTTGTGGAAATGGGATGGAGCAGATTATGGAAAAACTTAAGATGGATAATGGAAAAGGAAGGTAAAGTGGCTAACAGGTTTCTCTGAGCATAGCTGCTGAGAGATTCCTGACTCCGTGTAAAGAGAAGTCACAGTGCATCACATCACATCACATCAGTTGTTTAATATTTTGAAATTGTTTAAAACATTTTATCAGCATATTCTTTATCTCAAATTTCACTGTATCCCAACTACCTGCTAGCAAATCCATTCTACACCACCCTCTTTCACTATACAAGCATTTCATAAATATTTTTTATTCATAAGATGAGCTAAAGATGTAAATACCAGGATCTCTGCATCTGTCTTGTATAGTTAAATTAACATTACATCCCTCTCTAACAGGATAGGAACTATTTTCTGACAAACTTAGATGAATTAATGGCATAAAAAACAAAGATTTAGGATTAATTGCGAAATCAATTTTTTTTAGAAAAATAAACTCGTCTTTAAAAAAATGATACTAGGGTGACAGCAAAATAATGAGAAAAAAACATTATAATAAAACTAATAATACAGTATACAGGCTTAAACATATATATATTGTACCCTTACTTCTTGATATATAAAATAGTTTAAAATACAACTAGCTCAGTTACATTATTATGTTTAATTAAAATTTACATATCTATCTTTAATATACTTTTATATTATCATATCTTAATTAAATTTATTATCACTTATCAAAATCAATATAGTTCTAGATTATACTAATTAAATAAGTATTTAATAAAATTATGAGACTGTGAAGTAAAGTTACAAAGTAATAAGCAGATTTACACTGAGTCAATATCTTCCAAGATACTGTCTCAATGGCATAAGAATACTACCACTACCTTATCATCTTACCACTACATCTATAGCATTCTTATGACTTTTAAATGAAATCAATTATCTTTAATAATACTAAAATAATTCCTAACTTTTAACTTAAAATATAATTAAATAATCTCAGGTTCTTCTAAGCTGTTTTTAAAATAATAATAAATTATGTAAATAAGTATGATGTGGGATTTTATATCAAACTTAAATACACCTAACTTATTTTAATAATAATAATAAATAATACTAATCTTAGAGTGTAATTTAATCTCATCTATTTCTATTATATAATCAATCATTAAATGAATAAACAATCATATGTATATCTTTTATTTCATATGGTATCTTCATTTTAAAATAGATCAAAATCTTATAATTAATAATCTGTGGCAATAAACAATATTGTATTCTTATAATGTGCATTATAATCATCTTATGACCATTGTAATATTTATGTTCATGTCAATCAATTCTTATAAAATAATGTTAAGCAAATATGGTATTCAATTCTAAGTAATAATAACAAATTCATTTTGTGCAAATATTATGTTTATTTCAAATCATCTGATGTCAAATGCTGTGGTGAAAAATAATGAAACTCGACACACTTTTAAAACAAATTAACAAATTTATTTACAATAACTTCAAATAAAAATTTATTTACACTATTTACAGTTTTATAATTTAAGAAAATAAATAAAAATAAATAAAAATAGAAATACAAATATAAGAGGCTTACACTGTTATTAACTTATGTACTTAATAAGCAATTACACATTCCTTCAAATGCTATATTAATATTATTACAGTGTGTTTTTTTTAAAACTTAGATTTGAAAAATAAATAGTAGTAATCTTTAATTATTACAAATAATAATACATGTCAAGATTATCTATGTAGCATGTGTAAACAATAAAGCTTTACTAATTAAATAGCTACATTAATTAAGTATTACCATTTATAATATATTATCATGTATTCACTTTGTTATTAGCATTGCCTAATAGCTTTATATAAAATTAATATGTCTTTGTAATGTAAAACAAATAATTGACTATAATTATATTTCACTTAATGTAATTCCTGTTATACGTTTTATCAAATATGCATTACATATCTTTATTGTTCAAATATTATTATTTAAACTATTTATCAATTCTAAATTCATAAAGCATTACCTTAGATAAATTCTATGATTCTTTTTTATGTAAAAATCACTACTTTACTTTATGTGTTATTTTAATCCTTTCTAATAATTTCTATCTATAAAATATATTCTAAACTTATCTAAAAATTTCCGGAAAACAAAACATCAACTTTAAATAAAATATTCATCATCCAAATTACCTATACTACGTCGTCTATACTTAATAAACTTCAATCAAAATATAGGCTTCTACCCATAACGTAACTTAACTTATTCAATAAACAAAATACACAAAAATATAGACTTTTAAAATCCTTTTCTAAATTGCAAAAATAAAATAATTACTTAGATAAATAATAAACATCATTCTAATACTAAACATAAATAAAATATCAAAATTATTTATGAAAGAATCATATAATTATTTCTAAGCTTCTTACGTAATGTTGTATCATGTTGACATTATAAATTAAAACTTATGCATATTTTAATAAAGTTCGTTGTCAATATAATGTATGTGTTTTCATAAAATATCTATCCATTCATTCTACAACAACATAATATTCAGTTGATCTAAAGAAAAACATATTAAATTCATTAAAAATCATTATACAATATTTTTACCATAATAACAATAATGTCCAATCTGCTATCCAGCATTCTTCGGAATTTGCAGCTTCATAAAATAAAAATCATTCACATTTTCACTCATAAACATTCATTAGAATATTCCGTGTTATATTAATTATAAAAATAAGTTTATGTAATTAATTATTATATTATTTTTAAGTTACTATTTAATAAATGTACCTAACCTACTTTTTAATAGTTTAATAATATTTTAAATTTTATGTTAAATAAATAAAATAAAAATTATATTACGTATTCCAGCGATGACTTTTGTTTTACCATAAAAGTTCTAATAAATCCTATGTACAAAGTCAATAGAACACTATTTCCTGTTCCGTTGAATCACGTGTTTCTTGAAAGTTTATAATAAAATGATAACGTTCTTTTTTTTAAAAAATAAGTTCCAATAAGAAAACAAATAAAATTAAAAAAAATAGTTTATAAGTTCTTTCTGGATCCAGTTCTTCATAAAATATTATTTTTAAAGTTATTATTTTTAAACTAATTTATAGTTTATATATTATTTTCATTAAATTACTTTAATCAACTTGGCTTGCTTGGTTTAGTTTAACTTGATTTGGACATCCATGTATTACTTGCGCATTTATAATTAACATATTCAGGTAAGAATTAATTTCTCCATCTATAACGTCCAGCGTTTAGATTACTTCAATAAAATAATTTTATTATATTACGATTTTTTTAAAATACTTATACTTATAATATATCTGCCCTTTTCAAATTATCAATATCTAGTCTTTTAAGCATAAAGACTTAACAAGGCAAGTATTTATTTAAAATTACTACTGCTTCTTATATCTTTCCTTAAGATACATATTTTACTTCTATAATTTGTCAAAATACTTTCTTTTACAAAAATATTTATATTTCTTTAAAATATCTATTAGTAATAGACAATAGTAATTTAACTTTTGAAAACTATTTATAGTACAAAATACTACTTTTCTCCATCTTGTAGTTTTATGTACTAATCCAGCGTCTATTATTTCTCTAGCATAAAGTTTCTGATATATTTCTCCGATATGTGAGGTTTCCATGATTATTTGTACGTAAATTGAGTTTCGATATTGAGAAGACGAATAGGGAATTATTAAGTTTCTACTGCATACTTATCATTTAAAAACTATAAAATTATATACAATAACACTCTTATGATTTTAAAACTGATTTTAAGAGCGTTTATAAATTTACTTAGCTATTTTCTCAATAGCACAAACGACTTAGAAGTTTTATTGTAGAGAGCCCCCTTCAACAATTGAATCCAGCTTATATACTGCCAGAAACTCCTTATCTGATTGGTACGTTTAAACAATCAAACTTTGCTTATTTACATATTTACCAACACAATATTAAAAATAAATAATGACTTATTTAATATTTAATATTTTATCAAATTCTTTCAAAACAATATTTATCGTTTATTTAAATCTATTAAACATTCTTTTGAAATATTCTTTCTTACTTGATTTAAATCTTAACTTTTATAAGATCATTTAAAATAAATCAAGTCTTTTTATACGTCATATTTCAAAACAACATTTTAAAACCAGTTTTAATATTTTACATTGAATATCTTTATTTTTATCTCGTGATAACTCACGTATTATTTATAAATTTTATAACATGATTTTTTAAAATAATTACGCAACTTTATTAGACAACTTCCACGCATGTGTGTATAACATCTGTTCTTTATAACACAAGAACGCTTGCTGTCGTCTAAAAATAAACTAACAATTGCATTTTTAAAATAAATATTTATTTTTAAAATAAATAAGATATTACAACAGATTTTAAAATAATTATTTGATATGATTAAAATCAAATATTAATCTCAATTTAAATACTTATAATTTAAAATATTTTTATTCACTTTTAACATATATTTTAAATTAGATAAATATCTTTATCCAATTTAAACTTGTCTTTTAAATACTTTAGCTTTAAACATTTGTTATTAAATTTATTAATGCAGTATTACATCATAATCATCATCATTTTAAATATCCTCTCAATACCAACACAATTCACATATCAAATACTCATAGATTGCTTTAATTAAACTTATGGTAACATTACCACAAGCAAAGTCAACATCACACATTTTAAAATACTTCTTAAATTTAAAATTTTCTACTAGATTAGCACAAAACTTAAATGGTGACCCATACAAAAGGGCACAATATATATAGTAACGTTTATTTATATACGTTGCAAATATATTGGCATTTGGTAAAAGCTAAAAAATAAAAGTAAATTTAGATTTTTTTTTGACTAATTTTTTTAAAAAAAAATAATGTACAATGAAAGTTAAATTTTTCTTTCGTATTTTTTTTTACTTAACTGGAAATAAAAGTAGAATTAGAGAGAACAAAAGAATTCCAAAAGCAAGTAAAAAGATAAGCTAAAAGAAAAATATTTTAGCTAATTAAACATGGCCGAAAAACTTGATAAAAAAAAAAGATAGAGACTTTGTAACATAAATTTTGTAAAGAATATATAAGATTATCAACGGATATTTTGACAAACAAAAGATATGCGCAGAAGTCGGAAAACTGGGCCTCTAGAGAGTATAAAAGGCAGAGATCAGTTTGAAGAATGTCTTGTTTTTCTGTTTTTCCTTTGGCTGGTTTTGGATTATTAAATCCAAGACCACTTCACGATGAAATAATCCTTCATGCGGGAGTAGACCAGGGCTTTAGCTGACATCATTAAGAAGATGGATACTAGAAAAGCCTCTGCGACTAGCTTTCAGAACAGACTACAAGATCAACTAATAATCAAAGGCTGAGCTCAATTCTAACCCAAAAAACTATGCATAGTAAGCTACAATCTTCATGAATTCACAAAACTTACCGGTAAGCTATGATTCATTATTCCCAATTGTGACAAAATTAAACGTTTGCAAACAATTTTTAAAAATATGTTTAAACAATCCTGATAGAGACATTAATTTTCTTGTGCAAGGGACATTCATTTTAGGAACTTTCTAGAAGAAATTTGGAAGTGAACTGTAATTGTGAAATTGTTTTTTTTATTTATTGATTTATATCCGAATTAGTGTGTGTTCTCTCCAGTTTAATTAACAATTTAACGTTAAATATTTCCGTTTGTTAGAATAAAAGAGATTTTACTTTTATCAATCTTTTTCATTTGTGCGTTATTAATAATAGTTATTATTTTTTATTATTAAATCTATTAGTAGTTTAATAAGATTTAAAAATGTAATTTACCTTTGCCAATATGTTTGAATAAGCCCAGGAATAATAATCTTAAAAAAAATAATTCTCGTTACGGTATGATGTAATACCGATTAGTTTAAAAGTTTTTTTTTTATTTGTGAGATGTTATATGACGATTTCAGCAAATTCTTAGGAATTCTGGTGCCCAGATTAAATAAATTAAAAGCTGATTTCGTCAATAGCACAATTCTCAACAATTAATAGGCCGAGTTGATCAGGAAATATAGCTATGTTTTTAGAATAGAAATATAACTCTTCTTTTTTGACATAGCTTGATCAACTCACGCGCAGTTTATATTAGCGTGTAGAGGCCTAGCAAAATGGAAAACGTTATAATATATATATATATATGTGTGTGTGTGTGTAATGTATGCAGGATTCGAACTCAGATTTTCACACAACCCTCATCTCTCCATGCCATCTTTATTGCTGACCCACCTGATCACCCACATGTTGAAAAGATGAATAATCACCAATATCCGTAATTCGTGCTAAACCAGCACTCATCAGTTGGTCCAGATTACCATCTCCACACATATATACAATCAGTGCTTAGCTTTATATGAAGATAGCCAATCTTCATACTATATTGGTGATTATTTATCTTTTCAACATGTGTGTGATCAGGTGGGTCAGCAATATGAGATGGCACGGAGAGTTGTGGGTCGTGTGAAAGTCTGAGTTCGAATCCCGAATAATCTAATACTAAACTAAATAAGAAGGCAAAAGTAAAATGTTTAAATTTCATAGTATAATTTGTTTATATTATTCATAACTGTTATCCTATTGAACATTGTAAAATTACATCTTTTCTAAATTTGAAAAAATAAATACGAATAATAAAAGTGATTTCCAAATCTTAGCTAAACGCCAGATTTCATGAAATGGCGATGATGTTAATGAGATAATAGAAAATCATATAACATTTTATAAATCTCATCAACTTAAATTTAATTCAATGTTTCAAGTTTTCTTAATTTAATCACAATTATTTCAAGATTTTACAAAATGTTCCTCAACTGCGGAAAAAGAAATCAAAAAACGTGTGATTATTATATGCATTGTAAATTTTAATTTTTGGTTCAAAAATAATAACTTTTTTTTTAAAAAAATGTTAAGTTTAAAAAAATGTCGTCTTTAATAACATTTAACAGCAATGCTGCAAGAAGTATTTTGTAGATTAAAATGGAAAGCTAGAGGAGTGGAAGTAAATGGAGATTATTTAAGTCATTTAGATTTTGCAGATGATGTAGTTGTTTTTGCAAATAATGTTTTAGAGCTGCAGAAAATGTTGCAGGAGTTATCAGACGAAAGTAGGACTAAAGATAAATGTTAAATGAAGACTAAGGTAATGTTTAATGGATTTTCTCAAAATATGCCTTGGTCAGATTATTAATACAGATGGCCATGTGATATATGACTGATTTTTACTATTATAATTTTGCTATTAGGGCTTTGGCTATATTAAATTGCTAAGCCTACTAATATATGGGATCTCTGAATTTAGTTCAGGCTCATATAGTTTCTTTGGTTAAAGAGCTGAGTTTGAAGACATGTAGGTGTCTGAAGATTTGGATCTTTTTCTTAATAATTAAGAATTAGATAAATGCTTGGCTTGAGTTAATATTTTGAATCTTATGTCCTAGCTCCTCACTGATGAGAGCCATAGCTCGAAACCGGTCTGGGGATGGGGACCATCATAGATAAAAGCTTCGTGTATTTTCTCTTGTAGCATTTATCATAAAAAAAAATAATAAGCTTGTTTAGAGCTAGTAGCAGGCTCTTTATATATATGTTTAAAAACATATTACGACAACAGAGGTTATATTTGTAATGTTTATGTAGTGTAATTTTCATGCCACCACTCTCATAAAAGGTAGGAGCTGATTTCTATCTGCTTTTAACACCATGTAGAGGGATGTTATCATAAACATATGATCAAGGATATGTGGAAATTATTAATAGATTATATTTGTCTTTAAAATTGATAGCGTATATACAAAAGCATTTAGTAAGCCTATAATCCATTAACCAAAAATTTTTGTATATATATATCATCATCATCAACAACAACCATTATCAATGCACTGCAGGATGAAGGTCTTTCCAAGTTCAATCCATCTTCTTTAATCTTTAACTTTTCTTTTCCACATCACCCCTGCATACTTTCTTATTTCATCCATCTAACATGTGGTCTCTTTCTGGATCTTTTACAATCTCTTGGAATCCAGTTTAAGATTTCAATTGTCCATCTATTATCATCTATTCTAGCAATATTTCCAGCCCAACTCCACTTCAATCTTTTAATATCTTCAATGAAGTCAGTAACACCTGTTTGTTCTCTTATCCATACATTGCATTTTCGATCTCTTCTTGTTGCTCCCAACATGCATCTCTCCACGCTTCTTTGAGTGGTCTGAAGTCTCTGTATTGTTCTTCTATTAAGTGTATAAGTCTCAGATCCATAATTAAGAACTGGTAAAACACATTTGTTAAAAACCTTTTTTTTTTCAAACACATAGGCATATTTTCTTTTAGTATCGAGTTATTTCTATTAAAAGCACTGCAACCAAGTTTAATTCTATGATTGATTTCATCCATTATGTTTCAATCTGTATTAATAATCTGACCAAGGTACTTGTAACTGTTAACTTCTTGTAACTCATCATAATCAATCTTTATTTTTCTTATTTTGAGAAATCCATTAAACATTACTTTAGTCTTTTTAACATTTATCTTTAATCCTACTTTCCTACTTTCATCTGATAACTCCTGCAACATTTTCTGCAGCTCTGAAGCATTATTTGCAAAAACAACTACATCACCTGCAAAATCTAAATGATTTCAATAATCTCCATTTACTTTCACTCATTTAGCTTCCCATTTAATCCCCAAAATACTAATATATATACCAAAATACGATATCACGTGTTTAGTTATGTTTATTGCATAATATTTATCGGAAAATATTTTTTGTAAAATTTGGTTTGAAAATAACAAGTTTTAAATATTATATTCCAAAAAAATAGATTATGTTTTTTATACATATTTATATGCACATATATAAAATATAAAAATATTATTATGAATTTTTAATGGATTAAAATCTTATAAATAAATAAACAGAAATCAAATTTAAATTATATTTCTTCATATTTTTTCATTTTTTTTTAGAAAATCTAATTTCACTAATATAATCCTCTTTCACTTTCTATACATATGTACTTTGTATATATATTTATTTATAAATAATAGTGAAATTTACGTTATAAAATATCTTTTATTATTATTATCTCTGCTATATTTCAAAAAGAAGTTTACTTTTCAATCACGTTTTATAAATAACGTGTGTTTTTCCTCGTAGCAGTCCTTGAAATGTCTTTCATTTCATTCGCAATTTATTATACTTTACGAAGCATTGAAGTAAAGTAGTATGCAAAGATAATGTTATAGCAACAAAATTAAAAAGTTTAATAAATATTAGACTAATTAAAAACAAAGATGTTGGCAAATAACATAAACATTTAAAATGAGATATATTATGAGTGTAAGTCGGAAAAATACGGGAATAAAATGTCAAACCATTATTTATTTTAATGTGGCTATAAATTTTATAGTGCTTAAAAATAATGCAGGACTGAATGAAATAAGTAAATAAATATTAGGCACATAATTTATTTAAACAAAGGAACAAATACTTTAAAATGCAGAACTAATATTATAATACATATATTATTATGTGGTATTGGCGAGCATATATTATATTATATAAAAAATTTTAATATATGGAGGATTATCAATTCAATAACATTTAATAGATTAAAAATATCAGACTTAATATATAAAAATGGATTACATTCAAATTAAAATATTTAGAACACAATTTGTCAAAATCTCACATAATGAATTAATATGTAAAACAGGCAAAACTCTTTTTACATATTGCCACTCAGTGCAAGCCAGAGTAATCAATGAAGGCCAGACGGCATGTACATAAAATCCCCCATCTAGTGCCTACTTAACCACTATCCCCAGTCTAGTTTCTGGCTTGTGGCCTTCATCAGTGAGAAGCCTCAGATCTGAGAGCACTGCATCTAGATCTTAGGATCTAAGTCAACCCTCCAGCAGCCACCCTTTATCTCTACTTAACTACAAAACTATGAGTCTTAAATTGAAAACACTACAATATTTTCAATCCAAGCTCATTAGCTTATATAGTCATATAGGTCCGAACTCAGTTCAGTGCCTATACATTTTGGTGACTTTGGTTCTTTAATAACCATAGACACCACTATCCTATTAGGCAGGATTGGTTTTAAGCCAATAAACATCACGTGATCACCATTTCTTATGCTTACTTATAACTATTATTAAAACAGGCAAAACTCTCTATACGTATTGCCACTCAGTGCAAACCAGAGTAATCAATGGATGCCAGAAGGCATATGCATACATATAGAGAGTTTTGCCTGTTTTAATAACAGCTATAAACAAGCATAAAAAATGTTGATCATGTGATGTTTATTGAATTAATAAGTACTAATAAAAATTTTCAAGAAGTAGTAAAATTTTATATGTATATAAAATAATGTAAATTTTATTTCTGATTTTATATTTTACATATTGAATGGGGTTATTCCCATGCTTTGATTAAATATTTATAGTATGCTATTAATGTCATTTATTGGAAATACGCAAATAATTCAATTCATGGCTATATTAGAAATAGTATTGAAAATCTTTTGAAGAGAAAAATTGCTTCAGAAAAATTTACAGAGCAACTTCTCCAAATGTCAAATAAACATAACTGTAATATATGTGGAAATAATTATGTGACTTAGGATTATCTTGTTATAGTCTGCATAAAACTCATCTTTAATTTTTATATGCAGGTGTGTTTTTATCTTTTTTTCTGAAGTGAATGAGTGTTAGTTAATAAATTAATTAAATATTATATATATATTATTTAATAGTATATTAGGATAAAACTTATATATATACACACAGTGAGTGGATAGTTTATGCCATTTTTATTCTTTACTATCAAAGATAAAATATAAACTCATATAAAATTGAAACCATGTTGCATTACATTGTGGGATTGTAGGTCTGAACTAATCAACTATTAAAATTTGTGTAGCTAAAATCATGATTTTACCAAAATCACCCTTTCCTTTATTTTACTGTAATATATATATAATAAATTAAGTTTGATATCTGTATTCGTTCCACAATATATGTAATATACAAATCAATATATATATATATCAAAATACAGTAAAATTTACATATATTATATTATTTTTAGAAGTACTTTCGACTATATATTTATAGTCTTTATCAACTATATAACATTGAATAATCAAAACGAGACAACCTTTAACAATACCCATAGTTCAATTCAGATTTCCCAAAATTCTGTTATTTTAACATTTGATGACTGGTGATTCATTAACATTTGACGATTTCTACAAATCAACATAGCCTCTTTTATTTTACGTTTATTGTGACAACGTTCAATTTGAATAATTTTCATACTTTTATAATCAAATTTAAATCCATATTGACAAGACTTATTATGATCAAATATAACAGAGAATGAAGGTTTATTTACATCTATTCCTGATTGTTTCTCTTTTTGAATTATATTATATAAAAGCATATGCTCTTTTATTCTCTTCTCAAATATACACTTAGATTCACTGATATATTCTAAGCCAAATAGAGGCTATGTTGATTTCTAGAAATCATCAAATGTTAATGAATCACCAGTCATCAAATGTTAAGGTAACAGAATTGTAAGAAATCTGAATTGAACTATGGGTATTCTTAAAAGTTGTCTCGTTTTGATTATTCAATGTTATATAGTTGATAAAGGCTACAAAATATATAGTCAAAAGTACTTATAAAAATAATATAATTTATGTAAATTTTACTGTGTTTTGATATATATATATATATTGATTTGTATATATATATATATATATTACAGAAAATAAAGGAAGGTTTTTGTTAAAAAATGTTAAAAGTGGTTTGGATAAATTATAAAATCATGATATTAGGAATAACATTGTTTTCTCTGCCTTTTGCTTACCTTTAAAATAGTAGAATTAATTATAACTTTATTCATTGTTTTTCTGCCAATACTGGAGATTAAACAACTACAGGCTAATTATCTATATTCCATTTATGAAGAATAAAGATCTGTCCATGTTTAAATACATTGCCTTTCTTCTATGCAATCTTCCAATAAATGTTTTCATCTCCTCTCTCATATATGATTTTTGTCTAGGCCTTTTATAATCTTTTGTGCTTTCAATTTAAATCTTCAGATCTTCACTAGTGTTATTTCTTTCAGAAACATATTTAAACATTGATTCATTTTAGCCTTTTTTTCCAGTTTTACCATACTGATGGCAGGAAAAATTTCCCTGAATAAAAATATCCTTCATGTGGAAAATTATTATTTTCATTTTTGTTTTAGTTTTGCTGTAAAAACTAAGATTAAATACTATTAGCCATAATAAAAACAAAATATCTCAACCTTATCAATATGGATAATAAAAGTTAAGAATAAGTCAAGTGTTGGTGGCCAAGTGGTCACAAGCAGTTGTCCCGGGTTCGCTTCCCGGACGATGCTTTGACACATGAAAAAAAAAAGTTAAGATTAAAAGTTATTCCTTTTAAATAATCTGTAACAGAATGATTTTCCATTTCAGGTGTTATAGTATTAATATTATGATCTATGCTCTTGTATTTCTTGGCTGCATAGAAAAAAGACCAGCAAGAATTTAGGTCACATGAGCTTCTTACAGAGGATCTAAATTGTGGAAATGATTTATGAAAGTCTAAATGTTTGGATGGAAACATCTAACTAATGACATGAAATTTCAATGCTTCCCACATCATTGTTTGTTTCCAGTAGATCTTCTTAAACACGAAACTTCAATGTCATTCTTCTACAATATTATTTATTTTCAATAGCCTTTTCTGAATTCTTGAAAACATATTCTAAATATGGATATCTTGCTTCAATGGTCTTCTGTATTGTTGAGTTGGTTTTCCAATGTAAGTATCTTCAAAATAGTCAACAATATTAATGTCACATCAATCGAAGATTGAGCTAATATTTTTACTTTATCCAAATGATAAAAAACCTAGTGTAGGACTTAAAGTGTTTGCCGGAAAAAACTTGAATCATTATTAAAGACCTGATTGTGAATTATTTTATAAATATTCTGGCTCAAAAAAAAACATACTTTGATTTCTGGATATGGAAGACTGTTTCAGCAAGCATTCTTCATAGCTTTTTAAAATCAATCAATATCTTTTTGGATATGTAGGGGTGTTAAAATTTCTCATCTTTTCAAGCAAAAATATATACATTGCTTTAATTTTATTCTGCAAAAGTTATTAATGCTAAGACAGAATCTGATCCTCTATAAAAGTGTGGTCAGTGTATGTTTTTGAAAGAAATTTAAGTTCCAAGGTATGTAAATTCATTGAAGTCTTTATAATTTTTTTACTTTACACTTTTAGTACTAGCATTTGCACTGTATTGAAGAAGTTGGGTTTGTTTGCTTACATTGTCTAAGATTTATTTTCAAATGTTCTTCTTATAGATTTTTTTGAAAACTTCTTGCTTAATTTTTCATTTCTTGCAGTGATTTCAATTTCTACACATATATCATCTCATTCTTGAGTATAGATACTCACCTTACTTACAATTTCAGTGTGCTTCCCCTCATGCTTATAGGGGAAACTTTCAGAATTTTTTATGATAAGTACATTCACATTAAAACAGGCAAAACTCTCCATACAGTAGAGCCACTCAGTGCCAACCAGAGTAATCAATGGATGCCAGAAGGCTTGTGCATAAAATCCCTATCTAATGCCTACTCATCCAATATCCCCAGACTAGTTTCTGGCTTGTGGCATTCATCAGTGAGGAGCTTTGGATCTGAGAGCACTGCACCTAGATCTTAGGATCTAATGCAACCCTCCAGCAGCCATCTTTTATCTCTACTTAACTACAAAACTATGAGAATAAAATTGAAAACACGATATTTTCAATCTAAGCTCAATAGCTTATATAGTCATATGGGTCTGAACCCAGTTCAGTACCCATACATTTTGGTGTCTTTGGCTCTTTACCAACCACAGCCACCACTATCCTATTAAGCAGGATTGGTGTTAAACTACTAAACATCACTTGATCACTATTTCTTATGCTAGCACATTACTGTTATTAAAACAGGCAAAACTCTCCATATTAGTTTGGGGATATTGAATGAGTAGGCAATAGATAGGTATTTTATGCACAAGCCTTCTGGCCTCCATTTATTACTCTAGTTGGCACTGAGTGGCTCTACTGTATTGAGAGTTTTTCCTGTTTTAATAACAGTAATGTGCTAGCAAAAGAAATAGTGATCATGTGATGTTTAGTGGTTTACATTCACATTACTTATAATTTTCACATTCTTTTCTTTATTTTTGCAGATGTATTTAGCTAGTTAATTCCTAATCTTTGAAAGTTATTATGGTTTTACCTTTATTTGATGAGAAAATTCCATGAGTACTTTTAAATCTAGTTAAATTTCTTTTTAAAAGTAGCTGAAACAGTATGTCCATTAACACTTCTAAGTATAATTTTTTAAACTGAATATGTGAATCAAACTTGCAGTTTGAGATATTAAACATTATTTAACTTTTTTTAATATAAATTTATTGCTATAGTTTGTTTTCAATTCCGTTTAGTTGTTTGAAAGTACTATTAATAAATATATTGTTTAAGTTGGTGGACTTTTTTCCAGAAGGGTGTTACATTTAAGAGAATACTTTCCTATCTCTCATTACTTTCAGTGTACATGTTTTCATATTTTTTGTCTTGTGTAAAGTCTCTAAACTGTTTTTTTTTTATTAAGTGTATAAGTTTGAGAACTCAACTAGTAGAACAATAAGTGGTATTTAAAATTATCATACTATTTCCAACCTTCTTATACACTTAACAATACTATTTTTATACCAAAACTTTACTCTTACAGTTTCAACTGTCCTGCAGTCATCATCAGGGAACTTTATAATCCTATCTCTGATAATGATGGCAGGACAGTTGAAACTATAAGAGTAAGCTTTGGTATTAAAAATAATACTATTAAGTGTATAAGAAGATTGGAAATGGTATGATATGTAAATATAGAGATCAATAAATACATACGGAAAAGAGGAAGAAGAAGAAAGCAGTTGTCCCAGATTCGCTTCCCGGCCGATGCTTTGACACATGAAAGAAAGTAAAAAAACTTGTAAAATTAGTTATTATCATTTGGTATATGATATTTTCCAAGTTCTTTATTACTATATTGTGAATTTTTTTTATAATGTCATCTTGTTTTTAATAACTAGGATATCTTTTTTGTTTAGTGACAAAATGACTTTAATTCCAGTAGTAATATAATATTTTCTATTTTAAAACCATCATGCTAGTTTTGTTATGCTTACTAATTTTCTGACTGATTTATTCTCATTCTCCACAATTTTATTCCTTTAACCATAATGATTTTCATGAGTACATCCAACATTTGTGCTTTTACAATAGAAAACATAGAAGGGCATCATAAGTATTGTTATCATATGCATTCACTATGACTTTATGAGTTAGACTTCAAACATAAAAGTTTATAATTTTTTCATCATGTAGCTAACTCATAACCAAACTAGTTAGACATCCAATCATTGGTTGGTAAATGAGTATTCAGTTATTTTTAGCTATTTGATAAAATATGAAGGAAAACATTGAACACTCTCCCAGTCAACAGATAACTAACCTGGTGAATATTGTTTTCTACATTACTATTTCTCTGTAATTATAAATTTATTTTACTGCACATTGATTTTATAATTACAACTTTAAATTATCATAATAGATTTCTAACTATAAGATCTTTCCATCGACTCATTGTAAATTGAAAGATTTCGTGAGTACTGGTGGGTAATAGGAATTGTGGACTTAATTAGTGAAGTATTGAATAGCTTCATGCTCTCAGTTCTAACCACTTCAGCTTCACCTATTTATATAGAAAGTAGGTTGAAGTAAAGAAAGGTTTCCTCTTTTCTTCCAAAGAGTAAGCTTGTGGTTAAGACCTGTAGAGGTCCCTACCTTCACATTTTCAAGTGCACATGCTTAAAGGTTTATTGCCTTAGTAAATATTATTTCTCTGTAAACGAATTAGAAATGACTTTTAATCTGTCGTGCTTATGTTAGAACAATAGTCCTTAACTTGAAAGCAATCTTCATTTGCATTTAGCTAAATAAGAAGTTATAATTAAATAGTAACATAGATCCTATCCCAATGTATTTTAACACCCTGACATTTTCTTTACAAGTTACTGCCCTGATTGACATTTTTACTGCTTCTGGAAATATGAAGTTCATAATGTATTTTTGTTTGAACTCTAACTTGTGAAATTGATTAAGAAATTGTATCAAGTGGGGTCTTGAAGCAGTCAGATGCAGATTGAAAGTTTGTTCTATTTAGTGTTAATTTTTGAATCAGCTATACTGGGGAGAACCAGAGATGTTGAATGAAAGTAAATTTATTTTTTATTTGTAAAACTTATTGATAGCATAGGTAGGGCAGTACACTAATAAAGAAAACGTTTGAAAAGTTTATCATTCTGATTATTTATATATATATATATATATATATATATATATATATATATATATATATATATATAAACCATTATACAATTACAAATATCCAGTAACGCCCTCTGTTTAAAAGTCTATATCTCAATAATAGCAAACTTCAAAATGATAAATATATATCAAAATTATATATATATATATATATATATATATATATATAATGAACATGAAAGGCCTTAACAACAAAATGAAATATTATCCAGGTTCATTCATGTATAGTTTATTGTAGTAAAAATACATACTGATGTTTTGGTTGGGTCACACCAGCCATCAACTAGGTAATAAATATGAAAACAGTTGTAAATACACTGTAAACATTGGTGTATAATAATACTGAAAGTTTTACCAATAGAAAACTGGTAGAATTAATAAACATCAGAAATTATTTAGATTAATGATTTTTTTAAAAAAATTCTTCCAAATAGAAGGTAATTTGCATGTATCATCTCGTTTATTGAATAATCTGTCCTTTCAAGGATCTCAATGGCTTCTCTGATCTGACTTTGTTGAAGAGTCTTACATTTGGATAGTATTCTGGTGTTGGAGATATCAGTACTATGACCTGTATCCACAGCATAGATAGATAGTGCTGATGATGATGAGTGATTGTTTAATTGCAGTGTAACATGTTCATTCATCTCTTCTAACACTAATATGATGATTGTTCATACTATATAAGAAGTTTTACAAATGCCATATGAAAATTTATAAACTCCATGGGCTTCAAGAGGGATTGAGTTCTTAAGATAAGTTAGGATGATATTCATTTTTTGATAAATAATATATGCTGTTTTTATATTGCGATGTTGCAGAATACATCCAATATTGTCTGTAGTTTTCTTTTATATAAGGAATACAAACTCTAATAGCTGGCTTGGTATATTGTTTAAAACATTATTTATATGATTTATTTAATCTTCCAAATATGATTTATCTAAAAAAAGGTTATTTGCTCTTGTGAAACAAGTTTGGCTTCAGAAAAGATTTGAGCTGGATGATGATGTAATAAAAATTATAGGGATCTGTCTGTGTGTAAATTCTAAAAACTGAAAAAAATTAAGATTATTCTATTTCTTGGTGACAAGTACATCAAGAAAAGGAAGCTTCCCATGAGAATCTGTTTCCATTGTAAATTTTATAGGAAGATATAAATTGCTTATATGTATAAAGAAATCTTATAATTTATCTTTATCATGTTGTCAGATGATAAACATATCATCTTTATATGTGAATCAAACAAGAGGTTTTAAAGGTAGTTCACTCTAAAGCACAAATTTCTATGTATTTCATAAATAAATCAGTTAATACTCCTGAGATGGCTAAGCTCATCAAAGTACCAAAAGTCTGTCTCATCTAATTTAGTAATATCTGGTAAGTTGCCATGTTTAGAAGTGATATTTCAAACTTCATTAACTGAATATTTATAAATATGGAAGTAACATCAAGTCTGACAAAAATATCATTTGTATTAATTTTTCAATAGAGAAATACAATGTGTAGAGGTTTTAATATATGATTTAAAAGATGGAATTGTAGGTTTTATTATATCAGATAAATACCTAGCTAAAATGTAAGAAGGCGATGCTATTGTGCTCACTATTGGATGAAGGAAATATCTGTTTTGTATTTTTTTTGTGATAATACATGCAGATTACTTTTTATTTATATTCTCTTATTCTTCTCTTTCATGTCATTTGCATATCTTCATATATTCATATATATGTATATATATTGCTTATAACAGTTCTTTCATATACACTTCAATGCAAACAAAGTTTCTTAAAAACTTCTTTATTTTCCTTACAGTCAGTTTCAACTGTCCAGCAGTCTTCATCAGAGCTGCATAGAGCTCTGATGAAGACTGCTGGACAGTCGAAACTGTAAGGAAAATAAAAAAGCTTTTAAGAAAATTTGTTTGCATTGAAATGTATATGAAAGAACTGTTATAAACAATATATATATACTTTCTATTTAGTATAATTTTTTTTTAAAAATTATTAATCTAAATAGTTTCTGCTGTTTATTATTTCTACCTGTTTCCATTGGTGGAACATTCTGTATCATACATCAATGTCTTCAGCACCTCCACAACTGTTTTCATAATATTTATTACCCAGTTGACATCCAGTGTGACTCAGTCAAAACATAGGTATCTATCTTTACTGCAATAAATTATATGTGGATGAACCTGGATAATATTTCATTTATATATATAAAACAAAATAAATGTCCGCTAATATCAATAATACAATAACGAAACTTAAATATATTCCAAACAACGGTAAATAATTTATAATACAATATAAATAAAAACTCATAAAGAAATATTTTCGATTATATTCATAATCATTTTCAACTCAAAATGATTATGAATATAATCGAAAATATTTCTTTATGAGTTTTTATTTATATTGTATTATAAATTATTTACCGTTGTTTGGAATATATTTAAGTTTCGTTATATATATATAACATGACATGAATGATAAATTGAAAGTCAAAGTTTATTTATATATCCTAACTAGTATTTTAAATACAGACACTCTTCATATACCTGGAGCCTAATTGTAAATGTAGGGGATTTGAATTCAGACTTTCAAGCACCTTTCAACTATCCATACTATCTCATATCACTGATACATGTGATCACACACCTGCAGAAAAGATCAATAATTACCAATATACGTATTTTGTGCTGAACCAGCACTCATCAGTTGGTTCAGATGATCATCTCTCTCACACACATATATAATCAGTGTTCAGTTTATATTAAGATAGCAAATCCTCACTCTATCCCTCTTCCTAGTCTTTTTATTGCTCTCTCCATTTTACTCAAATACAACAAAAACAAAATAAGTGACATAGGACATCCTTGCCTTAGTCCCACCCCACTTTTAACTTTAACAGATTCTATATCCCCTAAATGATATGTATAGTAATTATTTTCATATAATTTCTTAATAATATTCACTAAAGCTTCATCCATCCCCAAATTTGCTAAACTTATCCATAGTCTATTTCTATTTACTTTATCATATGCCTTCTCTATAGCTATAAAACTCATATATAACTGTCTACCTATATTCCTATTCATATCCATAAGTTGTGTAACTACAAATAAACTATCTCCTATACGCCTATCTGATCTAAAACCTCCTTGCATTTCCCCCACTACATTTTGAAAAAATAAAAGACATGAGCGCCCTCAGCGATTGGTTGTCAGATTGCGTTATTTTCTCCTAAACTACACAAAAAATCACTTATAAGATACTGTAAATATGTAAGCATATATACTTTTTAGTTTGTAAAAAAAAATGATAAGCATATAAAAATATTTAAGTGACTATATTATTATACTAAAAATCAGTTTTATTAATCTGTTTTCATTGAATTGATATTTAATTTTATATATTGCATTTTTTATTTATATAATGTGTTTATTAAACATTGCACATTAGTTATTTAATTATGTTTTAGTCATTTCAACACTGGAATTATTTTTAAGACCTCAATTTAATTTAAATGTTTTCCACTCATTCGAACTTTGTTTACGAATTTTATAAATTATATTAAACAAAATCTTGCTGTAGGAAGCAAGCTTACCTATTATTTAATTATTTTATTTCTTTTATCGTATCGTAGGCAAAGTGGTAAAAGAGAAAACTGATAAAAGCTTTCTTGCGTTTACTAAATTCCTTCAGCCTTAAATATAAAGATTGAATGAACTTTTATGCAACAAATTACTTAAGCGTGGAAAACATTTGATAATTCTGTTTAATCAATTTTTGAATGTTTAACAAATCTGATAAAGTGGACATAATAATAAAATGTATTATTAATATACTGTATATTTAAAAATAGTAGCAATTAATTAATCCTGATATGATAATATTTTTAGAATGTTATCTAAAAACTATTAAAAATGTACTTATATATATATAATATTTACATTATTATTAATGTATGTATATATTTGACAGACAATACCTCTACTACGACAATAATATGGCTTTAAATCCAGACAAATTTTGAATAACTTCAAGTAGTTAAAAATTACCAAGAATACTTTTTTTTTTTTTTTTAAAGATAATTGTTTTATAACAAAGCTAGCTATCCATCCAATAATTAATCAGTAAATGGGTATTCAGTAATTGATCTTATAATCATGAATTAAAATGTTGGTCAAATAAAATATTCGGCCCTACGTAAAAGTGAATTGTGTGGATCTTTGTAAGCATTGACCGTTACATTTAAGGATATACTGTATACATATAAAAATATTCTTTTATAGGATGCCGATGTAGGTATTCATTTTCTTTACTTACATCATACTAATAAAAGTAATGATATATAATAAAAGTAGATGCATATATATATATATATAACAAAATTACAGAAGA
The DNA here is from genome assembly GCA_028023455.1 of Epiperipatus broadwayi. Classification (NCBI taxonomy): domain Eukaryota; kingdom Metazoa; phylum Onychophora; class Udeonychophora; order Euonychophora; family Peripatidae; genus Epiperipatus; species Epiperipatus broadwayi. The sequence continues at coordinate 10,746,901 of JAQFVV010012407.1, forward strand.
GAATTAATTAAGACAGCAATGACTAAAATGTGGAAAAAAGCAATCTAAAAAAAAACAAAAAATCTACATATAAGATGGTAATATAAAATTTAAAAATTGTACGGTTTGCTTAACTGTAATAAATTCAGTTTTTTAAATATACGTTAAAATTTAAAATAATAAAATAATTTATGTAAACAGTTATCAATACATATATATGCTTAAAAACAAAAAAAGGTAAGTAATGTAATTGAAATGACAATGATAGACCATATAGTAAAATTAAAAAAACTACAACTAATATAAAAGAGCAGAGAAAATGTTTATAAATAAAGAACTCATATGAAATAAAAATTGCATTTTTGATCAGAAAAGATCTTGGAGAATAACTACAAGTAATGATGCACATATATTCTGCATTTAGTTGTGATAAAGTTTAAACTATAGATGAGGGGATACCCAAAAATTATCACAATTGTTCTCTGGAGAGTGAGTGCATTGTAGTGCATGTTTTTGCTTCAAGATGTCTTTTGGAGAGATTACCCTTCATCAGTTTGGCAATCATCATCATCAAGAGAACTTGGGGTGCACTGTAGTAAATGTTTTTGTTAAATGTGTCTCAATTATTTGTTGATTTTTGGAATGGCTGAAAAGTTGGAACAAGATGAAATTCTGTTTTGTGTTAGGGAAAACAGCAGAAGGAACAGTTACAATGTTGGAAATAGCTTGAAAGTAAGCTGCCTGGGGAAAACACAAGTTTATGAGTAGTTTAATGAAAGTGTCAAGTTCACCATGTCACAAAAATGCATAACGATTCAAATGTCAAGATGGCTGCTGATTTTTTTTTTGGATGCAAACAGCATTGTTTACACAGAATCATTCATTCATAATGATCAGTTGTTTTACTTACAAGTTCTGAAAAGTTTGTCTGATGTGATAAAATTAAAACAACTTGATTTGTGGCAATGTGGGGAGTGCAAATGTTACCACAACAATGTTCCAGCCTTGAATGTGATACAATTTTCAATTAAAAAGAGCATTACTCAGCTTATCCATCGATCATATTCATCCAATCTCACTCAAACTCACCCTGTGAAACTTCTTTTTATTTTGCCAGAATGAAAAAATGCCTCAGAAGAAAAAGATTTGCAGACTTGGAAATGGTGAAGAAAAAATGATGGAGAGATTAAAAAAGCATCATTTGACAAGAGTTTAAGGGCTACTTTGAAAATTGGAAAACCCATTTAGATTGGTGCACTGATTCAAATTTGACAGTACTTTAAAGAAGATTCAATGTATAATATCTAGAAGTAAACAGTACCCTCTTGTATGTATATATATATATATATATTCTATGGTAAATATGTTTACTCACTATATATATATATAAATGTACCTTTAAAGGTTTTTGCAATGATATATATCGCAGAGGCTTTGACTAAGTGGTGAAACTTAACTGAGATCAGACCCATGTAGCTATCTGGCTTGTTAGGCTGAGTTTGAAGACTTTACCGGTCTGAAAAATTCATGCTTGCAAACTGATAGAAACTGCTTGCATAAACACTTGGAGTCAGCGTTTAGATATAGTTTCTAACTCTATCCTTCACTGATGATAGCAAAATAGCTTGAAATCAGCTGATCTGAGGGTGGGCAAACAAAAGAGATAGTGAATGCTGACTCTTTTGTCATTTATGTAAACAAATTTTACACTTGTTTGGTGTTTTTGATAAAATGCCATCTATTGATCATAAATACAAGTGATAGCAAGTTACGTGAATTTAACTTGTTTTTGTTTTTCATATATATATATCACTCACAAGATCCTAGCACTTCACTGAGGAAGCCAATAGCAGAAACCGGTCTGGGGTTGAGGATATTCTGCAAAGCTTGTTAAGAGCTTATTTGCAAGCTCTATATATAACATTTGTAATATAAGCTTGTTAAATTAGGTCATGTGACATATGACTTGATTTCTTCATAATATATATATATGTGTGTGGTTTAAGCATAAGAACACCATTAAACTGGTTTTTTATAATTCAATAATTTTTATTATCAGATCACAATTATGTGAAGTTTTTTTGAATTTGCATAAATGTCAGACAAAATTATTAAACATATACTGTGAGATATTTAAGTAACACTTTTAATTAATATACCTTTATTAATATATATATATACACACGCACAACCACTCATATAATACAATTAAAATATGCACGTATATTCTAAAATAATTTTTTAAAATGTATAAAATACTTGTAAATTAATAAGCAAAATTGATACTGGATACTTTGTGGGTCTGTGTGTGTTTTTTAAGCAAAGAAAAGTTTCTCTGGTATTTAACAAAGTAAAATTTTGTAAATACAAAAAGTGTTGAAAGATAACAAAAAAAATTATTTCTAAAACAAGTGATATAAAATTTGCAACAGTTTAAATAGAACTAGATTTTAAAATAAAGGAAGAGACTAATTAGGAAATTTTATTAGTAAAAATATATATGCATAGTATGTATATAAATAATGTAAAATGATAGATTGATTACCAGATGGATGGATGTTTACAAACATGAGAAATTGATAATGTTTGACGGAAAGGTCTAACATTTATACTGTTAAACTATTTCTAATCCAACATATTTATTAATTTAGAAAGATTCAGGAATTTAGTAATTAGAAGAGTTTAAAAGTGGTATAAATTTAGAATAAATCATTGTTATCGCAATATCATCCTATGAAAAGTTAAGTCAACATTTTAAAATAAAAATATACACTAAAATTTATTAATATAATAAAATGATATATAGGATTAATACAATAAGATGATATAGATGTAGTTAACGTAACTGTTTTATTTATCTGTAATATATATTCATTTTAAAAAATAATATACAGCACATAATACAACAAATTTTTGCTAACTATGAATAATTTTTGACAGTTGTTACTGTTATTTACTAAATAATCTAATAATATTCTTAATGAAACAAATACTTTAATATTTAATTTAGACATATATATTAGTTAATATTTTTATTTACTTATTTAGTGTATGGATTTTTTAACTATTAACAAAACATCATGAAGGAAGCAGTCGAAATTTCAACCAGGAAATACAATAACCATTGATTTTATTAAACCCCTCAATTCTGCAGCTCTAGCCATAGATTTGGAACTCAACTATATGCTTCACAGTTTATGTTTGCTCATATTTCCATAAATCAGTGACAGATAAACTCCATTTATAATTCAGATGATTGTAATGTCCCTGAATCTATTGATAGGACTCCAGTTGCATGAAAGAAAAACAAACATAGTTGGCTTTATTGTTGGAACAGAAAAAAAATATTCTGAACATCATAAGAATTCAATTTTTTACATCATAATTCTTTGATTGTAAATTTATGATTTAGCACCTAAAAGGGGGAACTTGATTTGAGATGAGTTTTACGTGAGTTATTGACAAATCTGGTCAGCTTAGCAGCTTTTTGTACATTTTCTGTGAAGCAACTTTTCTATTAACAGTCACTTACCTAAGTAAGGGCATTCTAACCCAGGAAAAAAATTAATAAAAATTAGCAATTATCTGTAATGATTATACAAACAAAGATATTAATTAGAAGTACATTCAATTATAATACACACTGTTCTAAAACTGTTTATTTTAATTTTTAAATGTTACCTTTTAGTTTCTCCCAGAGCAATTTTTATCTTCTTTTTTTTAGTGTGTCAAAGCATCGGCCAAGAAGCAAACCTGCAAACCCAGACAACTTGCTTGTAAGACAGCTGTGCTGACCACTCGACCACCAATGCTTGACAAGCAACTTTATCTTTTTAAAAAAAATTTCAATGTCTTTGCCTAATCATAGTTGCCATTGTAATTTTTCTTAAAAGGCATATTTTTCCACTGCAAACATTCCACATGGCTGCAACTTTAGAATTTTTTGAAGCTAATCTTTATAAATAAGATCAGCTTTCTTTTGAAATCTTTGCTCAAATTTTACGATATTTTCAATTTTTTTTTATTCATTTATTTCAAACACTCATAAAAATAGAGAAGCGTTTTTTACAACAGTAAATTTATTATTACATCTAGCAAGTGAAAAAAAAAAACTTATTGATAAGTCTTATAATTTTTCTGACACTTTTTTATAATTTTACAAAGCATTGTAAATAAAATAGACAGTTGTTTAATATTATAATAGAAGATCCATTTCTTACTACCATACAATATATTTGGCAAAATAACAATATAATTCAGTGGAAGTAGTCATATTTTAAAACAAAATACATTTTTACAAAATATTTTAGAAAGCAAAATATTGAGAGGCAGACCAAGAATATCTTACCTTAAAATGTGATCAGTGAAATCGGATATTTTTCATATGCAGAGATAAAATGACATGGCATTATTTTTAGAAGCTGAAGCTAATAATCATAAATATTTTTTTGATTCTCTAGACCACAGATTTCAGATTCACTACATCATTTCAGAAGTCATTTCAAACCTCTGTTGTCAAATATAATATTATTTGAAGGCATAGTGACGATAAAATAAAAATGAAATGAATATGTAATAATAATTAGCATTAAGCTAATGCACATGCGCTTTGTGGATTTAATTATAAATAAATACTCTCATTTTTCCCAAACACAAGATAAAGTCTTTGTGAAAGGATAGAATGAATCCGTCTATGAAATGAATATGGTAAATATATATCTGAAATAATATACTGTGATATGAAAAACAAGCAGAAAACTGTGCATTATCATTCCCAGTATATTCGATGCTGTTAAAATTTTATACTAGAATTAAACTCCTGATATACTAAACAGATCAGCCTTTCCTCTTTTAGAAGTTTGTATTTTATTTTCTTTGATGTAGAAATTAAAAGAAAATATTCAAAAATTAAAAAAAAAAAGCTATGTTTTATGTGCAAATAATAATATATGAACATTTGTGGTGTTACAAAGATTTAAAGCAAAAGAAAAAAAAAATGTTTTAAACGAAGTTTGAAAACTTTTTTTTAAAATTTGATACCCCCCCCCCCCCATTAGAAATCATTCAAGGAAATGGGATTGACACATTTAAAGAATAAAGAAATGCCGCATCCACTCTAACTAAAAACTAAATGACGACTTAAAATAAATTTCACCTTAACACAGTTCGTAATCGTTTTTCACAACTGAAACAATCTTCTAAGAAAACTGCTATTTCTTCAGAAATTGATATATATTATTTAGAAAAAAAAAATACCAAAGTTGTAAATACAAAATTAAAATTCAATATCTAAATATTATTTTGTTTAAAAATGTATGCATATAATTTGCAGCGCTTTTGCTATCATCATCATCAACCATTATCAATCCACTGCAGAATGATTCAATCCATGTTGTCCGATCTTTAGCTTCTCTTCTCCACATCACCCCTGCACACTTTCTTATTTCATCCGTCCATCTCACATTTGGTCTCTTTCTGGGTCTTTTTCAATCACTTGGAATCCAGCTTAAGATTTCAATTGCTCATCTATTTTCATCTCTTCTATCATCATCATCAACCATTATCAATCCACTGAAGGATGAAGGTCTCTCCAAGTTCAATCCATCTTTTCCTATCTTTAGCTTCTCTTCTCCACATCACCCCTGCACACTTTCTTATTCCATCCATCCATCTCGCATGTGGTCTCTTTCTGGGTCTTTTACAATCTCTTGGAATCCAGATTAAAATTTCAATTGTCCATCTATTATCATCTCTTCTAGCAATATGTCCAGCCCAACTCCACTTCAGTCTTTTATTTTTTCAATGAGGTCAGTAACACCTGTTTGTTCTCTTATTATAGCAGAAAATTTTTTGCATCCACTCCCTTATAAAAATGGAAAATTCATTATTATTATTCATCATAATTTTCAACTATTATCAATTCACCGGTCTCTCCAAGTTCAATCCACATTCTCCACATCTGCTTCACATACTTTCTTATTTCATCCATCTATCTCACATGTGGTCTCTTTCTGAGTCTTTTACAATAGCTGGAAATCCAGTTTAAGATTTCATCTATCCATCTATTACCATCTCTTCTAGAAATATGTCCAGCCCAACTTCACTTCAGTCTCTTAATTCTTTCAATGATATCAGTAACACCTGTTTGTTCTCCCACTTATGTATTTTGTTTTTGATCTCTTCATATTACTCTTGACATGCATCTCACCATATTTTGTTGATTGGTCTGTATTCTCCGAATTGCTTTTCTGATAAGTGTCCAAGTCTCAGATCCATAAGTAAGGACTGGTAGAACACATTTATTAAAAACCTTCCTTTTCAAACACATAGTCAAATTTTGTTTTAATATTGTTATTTCTACCAAAAGCAGTCAAATCAAGTTTAATTCCATGATTAATTTCATCCATTATTTTTCCACCTGTAGTAATAAACTGATAAAGGTATTTGTAGTTGTTAACTTCTAATTCGTCATAATCAATCTTTATTTTCTTCTTTTGAGAAAATCCATTGAGCATTACTTTAGTTTTTTAAACATTTACCTTTAGTCCTACTTTCTTCTTTTATCTGATTCTGCAACATTTCCTGAAGCTGTAAAGCATTATTTGAAAAAACAACTACATCATCTGCAGAATCTAAATGACTTAAATAATCTCACTGTTGTAAAAAGTTTTTGAGATATGGAGTCACCCTGTCATACACCTTTCTCAATATTCATCTTTCTTGCTGTTATATTTGTCTAAATATTCTTCAGAATATGACAGTATCTTAGAACTATAAATTGATGTTCCAATGTGCTAATCACTGAAGAAATGCCTTTTCATAATCCACAAATCCAAAGCATAATGGCAACTCATATTCATTGATCCTTTCTATAACTTCTCTCAATACCTGGATATGATCTACTGTACTAAAACTACTTCTAAATCCAGCTTGCTTTTTGGATGGTTAAAATCCAAAGTCACTGTAGATGAGTTATAATTATCTTGGTAATAAAAGACTGATAGGTCTGTAATTTTTAATATCTTTCTTTATCCTTTTTAAAATATTAATAATCATACTACATTCTTCCAATCATTTTATATATCTAATCATTTAGACCTTTGGTATATAACTTTGCCAAAAAAAAATTATTTTTTCACCTCCTTCTTTTAAGATGTTGATTATAATTCCATCATTACCTGGAGCTTTTCTCTTCTCCATAAAATTAATTGCATGTCTCACTTCTTCATTTAAATCACAGGCAATTCAGAAAATGTGACAGTTCTTACAATTCTTGCAAACTTCCTTTACTTAAAAGTGACTTGCAATTGTAAGTATTTAAATAGAAGATTGTCATCAAATGATAGCCTAGGTCCACAATTAGGGGAACCTTGCATTCTCCATCTTTGGCCACCAACCACTGTCTTGGCTTGTGACTTTATAGCTCACTTGGAATAAGGGCCATGATTTATTTTTGCCTATCATGACTGTAAATATCTATTAGAAAAAAAAAATCATTCACACACACATTCATTCTGCCTTCAAGAAAACTTAACAGACATTTCAGTTAAGAGCTATCAGGAAACTCAGAATATCATGGTGGCTCTTGATATTAAATTCACAGGCAGAAAGCCAATAAACTTACCACACTGGCTAATGCATGTTGATGAGCAGACCACCCATGTTCATATGCTGTATGAATAATCACATAGTAATGACATCTGCAATGACAAGATCATATGGAGTGGATATTAAGAATTAGCCATGTTCTGTTCTTCTATGGCCTCCAAGAGGAATTTGAGGATCTTCTTTTAATTATCAGCAAACTCCTTTTTGCAACTGTATTATTATTAGATGCTATCAAATTGTCAATGATTCCTAGTAATTTATGTGGAGTGGTCTCATGTAAGCTCATCCTCAATAACGGACTCATCCAAACTAATTATCTAAATTACAACTGAATACAATACAGATGAACAATGAAATAGTACACTAAGTAGCCACTGGTGGCAGGTCAATGCAATAATTATATCTGTGTATTTATATTGTTAACAATAAGATAAAGAAGTTATCTATAAAAGTTAAGATAACACAACTATGCTCAAATCAGTAATTTACTAATCTGGAATTATTCTGACAATAATATCATATTGTTTATCAAACACTGTCACAGAAATGGTCAAGTTTGAGTAGGCAACTTCTAGCAACAAATAGACTTCTCATGTGATTGGAAATAATAGGTTTTATTAAAATAAATTTCTGCATTCTTCTAATCTAGCTGGCTTTTATATCTTAGCAGGCAATGAATTGGAATGATTATTGCATAAATAAATTACTGTAAATATCTTCAAATGTTTTAACATTATTTTTTTCTCGATTATTTAATACCTGTTAAACATTTTTTGGGGTTACACAATATTAATAGATAATAGAATTGGTGCAGTCCTAACAGAATCTACCCATATGAGTTGATGAAATCATCAATATTTAAAAAAATGTCAATTCAGCAATCAACTGAATTGAACATTTGGCAACCATTATCTGTGTAATTCAATAAAAAAAAACCCAGAACATCCAAATATTTAAGGTTGCTCCAAGGTGGAAAAAATATTCAAGTTAAAATGGTTGAAGTTAGTTTTTGAAATAATTACATTGTGACAATATATAAATTGGCCAATACATCCAGATCAAGTTCTCATCTTTCCCAAGACAAAAACCAAGCCAAAAACCTGGATTAGTGACATTTATAAGCATATGTAAAACTTCAATGTACAAGATCTTATCAGCCCCTTCGTTTCCATCTTATCTAGATTTTGATAAAACAATCTATTTAATCATATTTTATTTTTATCCTAAACCCTTAACATATGACAGAGATACAATTCTGGGCTTAAGGGGATACAAAGCTTAAAAAGCTAGAGATATATGTGATTTTAAAACTTCCTAGGATAGAGATTGGCTTATGAGATCACAGTCAAAGCATCAAGCTAGTATGGGTCTTAGATCTATCCAATCTTCAACTATACAATCCCTAAATAAAATTACATTTATTTACGTGATCCAATAAAGAAAGATGACTCTAGCATTTAACTTAATTGGCCAAAAATTTGTATCATACAAGTATTTGTACTACAAAACATAAAGGTGACATCTCCAATTAAATTGGCTTAAGAATTAATCAAATAAAGCATTGGTAAATAATAAAGAAATTTGTTAAATGTGCAATAAGCACTGAATGTCTTTACAGATATACAATTTGCAGATATTGCAATCATCAACATCATCATCAACCATTATCAATCCACTGCAGGATGAAGGTCACTCCAAGTTCAATCCATCTTCTTCAATCTTTAGCTTCTCTTCTCCACAACACCCCTGCACATTTTCTTATTTCATCCATCCATCTCACATGTGGTCTCTTTCTGGGTCTTTTACAATCTCTTGGAATCCAGTTTAAAATTTCAATTGTCCATCTATTATCATCTCTTCTAGCAATATGTCCAGCCCAACTCCATTTCAATCTTTTAATTTTTTCAATAAGGTCAGTAACACCTGTTTGTTCTCTTACCCATACATGGCATTTTCGATCTCTTCTTGTTACTCCCAACATACATCTCTCCATACTCCTTTGATTGGTCTGAAGTCTCTGTATTGCTCTTCTATTAAATATCCAAGTCTCAGATCCATAAGTAAGAACTGGTAAAACACATTTGTTAAAAACCTTTCTTTTCAAACACATAAGCATATTTCCTTTTAGTATCAAATTATTTCTACCAAAAGCACTCCAACCAAGTTTAATTCTATAATTAATTTCCTCCATTATGTTTCCATCTGTATTAATAATCTGACCAAGGTATTTGTAACTGTTAACTTCTTCTAATCCTTCATAATCAATCTTTATTTTCATATTTTGAGCAAATCGATTAAACATTACTTTAGTCTTTTTAACATTTATCTTTAGTCCTACTTTCATCTGCTAACTCCTGCAAGGTTTCCTGCAGCTCTGAATCATTATTTGCAAAAACAACTACATCATCTGTGAAATCTAAATGACTTAAATACTCTCCATTTACTTTCACTCCTTTAGTTTCCCATTTTAATCCACAAAATACTTCTTGCAGCACTGCTGTAAAAAGTTTTGGAGATATAGAGTCATCTTGTTTTACACCTTTCTCAATATTGACTTTCCCAGTATCATTATGTAATCTAATTGTTGCTGTTGCATTTTTATAAATATTCTTTAAAATATGACAATATCCTGGATCTATACCTTGATGATCCAATGCTTTAATCACTGAAGAAATGTGTATAGAATCGAATGCCTTTTCATAATCTACAAATCCAAAACATAATGACAACTCATATTCATTTTTTCTTTCTATAACTTCTCTTAATATCTGGATATGATCTACTGTATTAAAACCACTTTTAAATCCAGCTTGTTTTTTTGGTTGGTGGAAATGCAAAGTTCTCTGTAGACGAGTTGTAATTATCTTGGTAAAAATTTTATATAAAACTGATAAAAAGCTGATAGGTCTGTAATTTCTAATATCTTCTTTATCACCTTTTTTAAATATTAATATTATTACTGCATTCTTCCAATCATCCGGTACATCTTTATCATTTAGACATTTGGTATATAACTTTGCTAAAAAAAAAATGTATTTCTTCACCTGCTTCTTTTAATATATCAATTATAATTCCATCATTTTCTGGGGCCTTTCCTTTCTTCATACATTTAATTGCATGTCTCACTTCTTCATTTAAAATTCTGGGCAATTCGAAAGATGTAATAGATATAGGAGGTACTTGTTCTTTATTACTATTTAATTCTTGATAAAAATCTTCTACCAATTTCATGATGTCATCTCTCTTTTTAGTAATAATTCCATCTTTTTTTCTTATTGCAGATATAAATTTCCTACCAATACCAAAATGTTGTTTAACATTCTTGAGACTTTTATTTTCTTCTATAGCTTTTCTTGCTATTTTACAGTTATACTTTCTTATATCATTTTCAACTCTTTTCCGTACCATTTTACAAAATTCGAGATATTCAATTCTTTTTAATACATAATTTTTGTATATCTTCATATTCCTTCTTTTCTTCATAAATTCTCTAGTCTCAGTAGAAATTTTATTAGTCAATTGCTGCTTTTTTCTACCAGCTATCTTTGTTGCAGTTTTTAAAAGTGTATCAGTTATTTTCATATTAATTTCATTCAAATCTGAATCATGTTCAAAATCTCCTAACACTTGAAACTGATATGTAAGTTCTAATTTAAATTCATTAGAATGTTTCTGAAGATTAGGAATATCAACTGTAAATATTGTTTTTCTTAATAATTTTTGTCTCTTTAGTTTTACATTAACACGTAACTTGCACCTTACTAATCGATGATCACTTCCTGTGTTAAATTTATTAAGAACATTACAATCTAGAAATATGTATTTCCTGTTAGTCAAAATATAATCCAATTCTGCTGTACCTTTATTTGGATGCTTCCATGTCCATTTCCTTTTAACATTTTTCTGAAAAAAAAAATTCATAATATAAAGTTTTTCTTTTTCTGCAAACTCCACAAGTCTATCTCCTTTCTCATTTCTATTACCATAACCAAAATTACCCAGGGCAATTTCATCATTCATTTGTCTACCAATTCTAGCATTAAAGTCTCCCATAACAATTTTAAAATGTTGTTTGTTCTGATCAAAAGCCTTTTGTACATCCATATAAAAATCTTCTACTACCTCATCACTATGAGAAGTTGTTGGGGCATAAACCTGAATTATCTGCATTTGGTATCTGTTATTAAGTTGTATAACTAATCTTGCCACTCTGTCCGATACACCATCAATCTCCACAATATTGTTCTTCCACATTTTATTTATAATGAATCCTACTCCACTTGTATTTCCAATATGTGTGCCTTTATAATAGAGTATATGTCTATTTTTTAAATCAATTGTTTCTTCACCTTTTCTTCTAACTTCACAAAGTCCAATAATGTCCCATTTAATATAAGACAGTTCTTCTAATTCTTGCAATCTTCCTTCACTTGAAAGTGATCTGCAGTTGTAAGTATAAAAAGTTGTCATAAATGGCAGCCTAGGTCCACAATCAGGGGATTCTTAGCACCCTCCACCTTTGGCCACCAACTGCTGCCTTGACTGGTGACTTTACAGCCTCCTTGGAATAGTTTTTGTCTGTCATAATTGTATATATGTGTTGGAAAAATATTTATCATTTACACAAACATTCATTCTGCCTTATCAGGCACTGAGAAGAAAGACCATGGTGTTTTTTGATCTTAAACTTCGAGATAAAAAGCCAATAAACTTACCATGCTGGCTAATGCATGTTGGTGAGCAGCCCATCCATGTTCGTACATAGTAATAACAGCTGCAATGACAAGAACATATGGAGTGGACATTAGGAATTTGCCTTGCTCAGTTCATTTAAGGTCTCCAAGAGGAATCAATGGGTCTTCTTTCAGTTAATAGCAAACTCCTTTCTGCAATCGTATGGGCATATAAAATCTATTGTTTAAAAGAGGAACAACAAATTGGCCAGAAAATAACAGAACAGGTCATTCTCAAAATCTGAAAAAATAAAGCAAAATTGGGCAAAATCAATATAAATATTGTAAAAAGTTTAAAAGATACTGATATGTTCTCCAATATGTGAGTTATTATTTATGACATGCAGATATTACTCTGCAATGATCATGTGACAAAAAGTACTTAAGCTGTCTTTAATAAAAAAGAATAATTATTGAATCCAGAAGTAAAAAGATTACAGATTATTAATGTCATTAAATTCACACTCTAAGGAGGAAACAAGATTTAAGGTTAACATCCTAAAAAATAACACTGTATTTGCCTTGTTGTGTATGTAAAAAAACATAGCAATTTATTAGTATGTGATGGTTTAACTGGAACTAATATAGTTTTTGTTTTATTTATAGTTAGCTACAATCTCATCTTTTTTTTATTAATTCGAATAAGAGACTTATTTTTATTGTACTTTCTAAGATTATTGACAGTTCATTTACCATCCTGAATACACGTTTATCTTCATTCCACCATAAATATATAGATTAAGTAATAGCAATAAATAGATCTGGTTGATTTCTTTACTAATTTGAAACTAATCTGTTGTCCTAGCTGTGGCTTGTAATCTTACATGTATATTTCTCATAAAAAATAATGAAAGGTTCAGTATACTTATTTGGTAATATTAATATCATTTACTTTAATTTATTACTTTTACAATGTTTCATTTGCAATGCTTCATATAACTATAATTATATGAAGCCTTGTAAAAGTAATAAAGAAAATAAATGATATTAATACTATATAAATTTGGCATTGCAATAAAAAAGATAAAGTTATATTCAGCTGCCTAAGACCATTATATAATTTAGTATGAACAAATCAGTCTTGTTACAATCCATACACACCCCCAACATATTTTTCTATATTTTTTAATTATCTAACATATATCAACTATGATGATCTACCTTGAATCAACTTATACCTCTGTCAATTCTTTTTAAATATAAGGCTCTAAATAAATCACAGAATATTATTTGATATCTGTAGCTTGTTGATTAGCTGTCAAGAATTTTTAATAGAAGTATAACTGATTTTATTTAGTTTGTTACTATCGAATTTTTTTTTCCTGGATAAGTTATAAAAATTTGATACATTTTTTTATTGATTTATTTTTTCTTGCAAAATTTCTACCCAATGCTATTAATGTACGGACTTTCTTTTGATAATGATTTCATGACTATTCTGGTTTCATATTACATTACTGATGTTTCTTCAATGTTATATATATATATTAAAAGTATCCTGGTTGATATCATTATTGCATATATCTTATTTCTCTTACATTTCTGTTTGATCCAATAAACATCACATATTCATCATTTCTTATGCTTATTTATAACTGTTGTTAAAACAGGCAAAACTCACTATACGTATTGCCACACACAGCAAGCTAGAATAATCAATGGATGCCAGAAGGCTTGTGCATAAAATCTCCATCTAGTACTTACTCATATCCAAGGCTCCTCACTGACAAAGGTCATAAGCCAGAAACTAGTCTACAGATATTGGATGAGTAGGCACTAGATGGGGATTTTATTTACAAGCCTTCTGGCATTCATTGATAACTCTAGCTTGCTGTGTGCGGCAATACGTATAGTGAGTTTTGCCTGTTTTAATTTCTGTTTGATATTACTATTTTACATGCAATATGTCCACCCAGTATTTATTAGAAAACCTACATATGAATAAAATTTCTCTTGATCTAATAAATTTTACATAAAAAAATAGTATAGTTTTCTTGAAGTCTATTTTTATTTCATGCAAAACAATAAGATTTTGTTAATCCAGAATTCTACCCGAAATTTGTGGTCATCTTTTATATAAACCAAATCTAATAAAATTTAAATTAAGGATATAATCTTCAGTAAATTTGTGTTTTGTAAAAACTTTCCAATTTTTTTTAAAGTCAGATTTCACTTTCAAAGTCTTTGAAAAAGTGCTGTAATGCTAAATCTGGGACCTTTACCCTCTACTTAATGATAACTAGAAACCAAATTACTAAGCAGTATTGACGATTCACTGTTTTTGTCTTGATTATTAATTCATGTAAAAGATAAAATTATAAATTTTAGAGTAAGAAATCTATTTTTTTGGTATTTAATATTTTTAAAAATTGTTTTTAATGTTTTTAACTTAAAATCATTCATTTTTCACATTATTTTTGTGATTTATATGCCTATTTTATAAACAAGGCAAAACTCTCCATACAGTAGTGCCATCCTGTGCCAACCCGAGTAATCAATGGATGCCAGAAGCCTTGTGCATCCATTGATTAGTCTGGTTGGCACAGGGTGGCACTACTGTATTGAGAGTTTTGCCTTGTTTATAAACAATTATGTGCTAGTATAAGAGATGGTGATCATGTGATGCTTAATGGTTTAATGCCTATCTTATATAACTTTTTCCTCTTTTGTACTAATAATGTTTTGGAAACCATCCATTTTATGTTACTGATGTAATATTCTTATTTTCACATGTGACATAACCTGTCACTGAATCTTTTAATAAATATTCTTTAATAATATGTAAAAGCAAACTGATTTTTTTTCCTCAAAAAAGTACAGTCAACCTATCTTTTTTCATTTTTATGAAAATTTTATAGATTTCTGGAATGATCACCATAGAAAATATGTCGTGACAGACCTTCAATAGTAAAATACAAAATTCAAAAGATCACGAAGTTGTTTAGATTTAAAATTATAGATTATATATTTATTTAAATATATGCAAGTAATTTTAATTTGTAATGAAAGAAAGACAAAATATTGCTTTTTTAAATAATTTTAAAATGCATTTTTCTGGTAAAATCTCTTCTTATAGTTAATTACAAAGGGAAGAATATACAAATAGCTTTGCATACAACAGCACCCAAACCACTATAAAAATATTTACAAAAAAATAAATGTATTTTCATCATAAACTTACATAAAAGCCAGAAAAAATTTAGTTGAGTAGTTTAGTTCAGTGTTAAGTTGAATTATAATTTAGTGGCAATTAAAATTTGTAGAGTATTACTAAACACCAGAGTTAATAGATGGTCCTTCAGCTGTTATTAGATGGGTTAAGCTAAGCTATCTAACTTACATAGCTATATGGGGCTGAGATATCTGCAACCAAACCATATATTAATAGCCTTAGCAATGTAACATTGCTTAAGACTTTAAAACAAAGACTATAAATAGTCAACAAAAAATCAGTCATATATCACATGACTCAATTTTTAAGCTTGTAAATAACTAATATCATTTCTTCTTAGATTATTTTTGATTATTGAAACTAATATACTTGTTGGCACCAACAAATATATTCAGTTACATATAAATAGAGCACCAAGCTCTCATCAACATTAGTGCATGCTCTGGGTATTTGGTCCATGGTGTTTTCAATTTAAGACTCATAGTTTTGTAGTTAAGTACAGTTAAAAGGTGGCTGCTGGAGGGTTGCATTAGATCCTAAGATCTAAGTGCAGTGCTCTCAGATCCAAGGCTCCTCACTGACGAAGGCCTGGGGAGTTTATTCACAAGCCTTCTGGCATCCATTGATTACTCTGGCTTGCACTGAGTGTCAATACATATAAAGAGTTTTGCCTGTTTTAAAAACAAATCCTAATTTTTGTATAATTAGTTAAAGCTTTTTTGATTTAAAATAATGTCTATTGAAACTCTACCAATGTTATAATGATAGTGCTTAAAGCTAGATTGATTTATGCATGTAAACCACATGAAAGCAGCCTAATAACAAAAATCTTGGATTTGCTGTTATCACAACCTTTTTATTTATCAAAAAGATATTCACCTTTTTCTGATAAATAAATAGATTATTTTGACAAAAGATTGAAGTTGAAGATTCTTGATGTTGAATTAACATGGGCTACTTTCCTGTGATATATATATATATGTTTTAATTAAAATGTCAAGAATCGTCAAACTATATATATCTTGATTAATGCTTTTGCATTAAAGTATTGTTTTAATCATTGCATTACATAAAGAGACGCACATTTAACAAATCTAATGTTAATATGCATTGCCTGGTTTAATCTGCAAGACATAAAGACACCTGAGAAAGACAAATGATTCCAAGATGTATTTTATATTGAAACAGCCCATTTCATTTTATCCATGTCATAATTTCTTACATATGTCTCCATTACAAATTTAATGGCTGTGGATTAAATATATAATATTGTGTTATGACTGTGTGTGTATGGGTGAAACCTGCAATTACGACATTAAAGAAAAAATATTTAACCACTATATAAAGTTCAGCTTTTTAAATAATTCAGAATAGGCTTTCAGTTTCTTAATCAGAGTAAAGGTTTATCAACTAATCAAATGCTGATTGACAATTCATACGTTATTTTTCTAAATTTTCATTTTAAAAATGTGATGTCTTTTGTTTATTAGTCAAGTTAAGAGTTGCCTAAATATCTAAAAAAAAAAAAAACTTTTACAAAGCAAAAATGCTTACTTATCTAAGTACATATTTATGAATTTTTCCTATATAAATATTTCTGTCTTTTTATTACGTATTAATTATTTTATATCAGGTGGAAAGAAAGACGAGCTATAAATTAAAGCTTTTAAAACTGACAGATTCTCAAGGTAGAAATTTTTCGTTGACAAGACAGACTTAATTAAAAACTATAATTGTAATTATTTTGTTTTGTATTTTTTCGCGTGTGAAAATAAAATTTAGATTGCAGACACATTTTATTAAGTACTTGTTTTGACCAGAATGAAAATTACTAATTAAGTGAATTACACACGGATGCATATATAATTTATTACTATGACTGAGGGCAACTGTGGCAAAAAATTTCAGATTGTTTTGATGTAAACTGTTATTTAATGATGGGTTTATATTTACCCATTTACAATAGCAGGCCACTTTCATATAACAGAATATCATATAAATTAGAAAAGGAACTGCTATTTATTAAATGGGGCATTGTCAATTGATATAATGCTCTACATGATTTGGTGAATTACTAGGAGATCAAGATTGAGAATCACAATTCATCTCTGCAATTTTCAATACTAAAACTTCATATACCCTTGAGAAATAAACTTAACCAATCTTTATTATTATTATTATTATTATTATTATTATTATTATTATTATTATTATTATTATTATTATTATTATTATTATTATTATTATTATTATTATTATTATTATTATTATTATTATTATTATTATTATTATTATTATTATTATTATTATTATTATTATTATTATTATTATTATTATTATTATTATTATTATTATTATTATTATTATTATTATTATTATTATTATTATTATTATTATTATTATTATTGTTGTTGTTGTTGTTGTTGTTGTTGTTGATGTTATTATTGTTGTTGTTATTATTATGATGATGTTATTTCAAAGATAAAGTTCATTGAAACTCAAAAAATATTACATAAGGTATAGGTGAAAACATGAGGTCTTAGATCCAAGTTAATACATGATATTACATATGCAATAAGAGTTTACAATCTTGCTTGTTTTAGAAAAAAAAAACACAATTTACAGTATTTGAAAGAATAATAATTCTTACATAACAAGATACATGTGTGAAATTAGGTTTACATCGAATTTTTAAATGAGATCCTTGAGAAAAATACATGGAATCACATTATAGTATGAGGGAAAACATATATGGAGTATGGAATTGGTGTTTGATTAATATATGATTGTATATAAATTGGGCCTAATTGGTGGGAAGGATTATAATTTTCATGGCTACCTTATTTTTCATGTTTTACTTAAGTTGCATGTGAAAAACATACGTTTTTAAATACAATTTGGTATAAGATTATATATGCAATGAGAGTTTACAATTTTGTTTATGATAAAAAAAAGATAATTTACAGTAGTTGGAATAATAATAATTAATATATAAAATATATATATACTGAGGCAATTGATGTCTAATCATCATCGAGCTTCATGTTTCACCATCTATACTAACCTCCTAGGGGTCCACAAGTCAGACCTTGCTATAAATATATGCTATTCACTCACACACTGTATGCCGAATCATTGGAGAAATTAGTAAAATTAATTTTTATTTAGTAAAGTAAAACAGTAGTGTGTGTGATGCGTATATATATGAATGAAGCAATAATGTTATTAATGTTTATTGCTGACAACTAAACATTTTCTTTATATAATTGTAATTTTTTTTGTTATATCTATATGTATTTTGATTTAAAGTATTTAATTAAACTATTGGAATGTAACAACAAAGAAAAATGAGGAAGGCTTGAAATACTGAAATTATCTTTATCTCTAGTCAGATCGTTGTCTATAATTAAAATTTATAAATCTTTATTAAGAACGAAAACAAATCGTTTATCAGTTGTTTTCAAATCTTTCAAAACAGCTAAAATGGTATTTTGAGCCTTATCTGTTGAAAATATTTTGCTAATTAAATGTTGTTTATAAAGGGATTACAGAGATAGGGTTGGTATATGAAATTGCATTTTGGGCGGTATTAAAATGTTATAAAAGGAGCCACAGAACAAAGGAATAGTTTTTTTTTTAGTTATTTTCAGTTAGTTATCTTTCAGTGAGTTGAGATTTTCGTCAGCCAGTTTAATTTCGAAGCATTTCAAGACCTTAACTTTAAGAAGCCAGTACAAGTCCTGCACAATGAAGCATGAGTAGAGGAATCTAGCACCTTTCTCTTTTTCTCTTGTAGAACTGTCTGGCTGCAAGTGCCATGTTCCATCTGGCCAACCATACAACATGATTGCTTCTAACTGCTGATTGCTAATGACACCACTATGCTGTTTTTCCTTAGGTAACCTTTAACATAGAACTGCCTTTATAAGTCAATATTTTTGTAATTTGTAATCTATAGTTCAACCTTCATGTCTTAATTTATATATTATTTTATAAGCTTCTGCTAATTTTGTTTTTAAACTCTCTCTCAGTAATCTTTTATTAATATCATGTATTTTAACTTACCTTTCACGCTTAATTAACTTATATATATAAATGTGTGCAATTCCATTAAGATTTTATGTATTTTGTTTAATGTATAGATATAATTTATTTACTTTAATATGCCAAAAATCGCTGAATTTGCGAGTAAGGGGAAAATAATTGTTTAACTTGGAAAAAGGCTGTGTTTCATTTAAAACTGGTCAATAAAGTTTTGTTTATATTAAATAGAAATTGCTCACGAGTTTGGTTTCATTTTAAAATCGTTATTCTTGAAGTCAATTAAAAACTTTTATTGTGGATAAATTCTGCTAAGTTTACTGCTTTGAAATTGTATTTAAAATTTTCATATTAAAAGATCGTAAACCTTAATATAATTAATTCACCTTTTCTTGTTGGTGCCTGGAGGCTAATTTTATCAGTTAATACATACATGGAAATCGAAATTAAATATAAAAATTTTGTTAGATTAATGACTTAGTTAAAGAGTTATTTTCTAATATAATTTCAGAATGATTCTTTATTCAAATATATCATTGTGCAGAAGTCAAACTCTTTACAGGCTTTCGAATATAGAGTACATTGAGTTTATTGTACATGTATAACGCTGCTACAGACCTTTTCTTCCTCTTATGGTACTTCCACATATATATTTCTTCAGTGCTTTAGTTCTCAAAATTGTTCATAATCAGGGACACCACTTCCTGTGGAACATGAGGTTTATAGGGTTTTGATTGTGCTCTAGCCATCAAGCCAAACCCTCCATCCAATACCGTCCCATCAAAACAGTGGATGTATCAACCCCATTCATTCTCAAGAGTTCAAAGTACCATAAGATCTGTATTGCTTTATTACATGCTAGCATCGTTACTGTTTTAGTTAATGGATTTATGCCTGTTTGACCTTTCATTAGGTGTTGGAAATAATGACTCATTCATGAAATGCACCAATATGCTAATTAGTCAGTATGTTGATTTTAAAACGGCTTTCGTTGAAAACTGCTATCGATTCCCATAGATGTAAATCCGATTTATGTTAATGATTGTATAATTGATTCTCGTAAATATAGCACATTGTTTGTTTCTTATGCATAAGCTCCAAAGATGTCTTTTACAAACAATGCCAATAAAAGTATATATATAATGATTTTCATAATGTAGATAAGTGATTTATTAAAGTGAAAATTTTGCCTAACAAAACTTTAAGCTAATAATCCAAGAAAGGATTATTATACTGTTTGATATTTTAGAGGACATATGGATCATAAAATTACAACAATATAGCTTGATCTTCAGCCATCTATTTGATTATCGCATGACCTTCCAATATGGTTTAGAATTTTCTCATATCTATTTCCATATCAGCATTTATGTGATAACATGTAGAGAGCCTCTTTTGAAATAGATTCTGTGAGGAAATGCCAAAGTTTTGTAAGATTTTATCTTATACTTTTTTATTGACATTATGACCATATCTATTAAAAACATTAGTAATTTTTAGTTAGATGTTAGATCAGTTTACAATCTCTATATATTCATACATAAAAACTCGAAAGTTGTATAATTTTGTTTTCATTTTTTAGTTCTGTAGCTTACTATATATTTAGAAAACTAATATAAATAATCACTTTATTTTCTACCTCCATTTAGATCATTAAAGATTGTTTATCATTAATTGTAAATTGTATGTGAAATTATAATTATTAAGACTCCCATTTTGTCTGCTTAAAGTATAAATTCTATCTTACTTTTTGATTGCACTCTGAAGAACTTAGGGCATAGTTTATGGATTTCTTTTGCAAATGTAGCAATTAAACATTGTCCTAATTAAATTACTTAATATTGGTACATACTAAACCTTCTTAGTATGTCCCTCATTTTAATCCTCTTGATACAAAATTCTTTCAAAACCAGTAAAAGTATATTATAAAGTCAGTAATGTTCACAAAGTTACACAATACAAATGGTTTCGTTTGTACCCAGGTAGTCCTCTGAAATATCAAACAGTACAATAATCCTTTCTTGGATTATTAGCTTAAAGTTTTGTTAGGCAAAATTTTCACTTTAATAAATCACTTTTTTATATAGAAATCTTAATAAGTTTATTATTCTGATACCTTAATGACAATATTTTTGTATTTCAAATATTATTCATTAGTAAGAGATACCATTCATCTGAAATGTGTCTATTTAATGATTCTGTGATAGTATAATATAAGTTTGGGATATTGTTATTTTTTAGATATCTGACAATTCATCAGCAGCATCAATATCCAAAACATCATTTAAAACAAGCACAGAGTATTCCTGCCATAATTGTAACTGTTTTTCCTATGATTGCATAGTTTTTCTTAACTTATTACTATAAAAGAATTTAAAAAAGAATAAAAATGCTAAATGTTAAAAATTATTATACCAGTTGGACTGACAAGCTGAAGTGTTATGTATGATTATGATCCCCCACTCTGGTTGAAAGCAATGCTCAACAAATTTATTTATTTAATTGTCTAACAGAATGTAATCTTTTCTTGTATTAGTGTATTAGAATTACAAAATAGATAATATAAAGTATAAAAAAAAATACATCTATAAAGAATAAGAAATAAAAGTAATCCAGATGTTACTTACTTTGTGGTAAAATATTAAAGTTGTTATACCTAGATTTTTTTTTAAAAAAGGTAAATTATAGCGATATTACTTAAATGACATACAGTCTTGATGAATGGTATAGAATATATTTAAATCTAAAAAGTAATAGAAAAAGACAGAACTATTATAAAAGCAATTAAAGAAATTGTTGATAAAGTTATACATCTATTAAATATGTCATGAAACTGGAAAAAAAATTGTAATATTTGTATCTAAAAAAAAATTGAAATTATACTACATGTCAGTCTTTTATAAAAATTACTTACAGGAATCTTAGTAAATATGTTGTCTATAATAGAGATTGTATTTAAATAGATTTGTAGATCCTCAAATAGCATTTGGAGACTTACTAAGATTTTTAAACAGGCAAAACTCCATACAGTAGTGCCGCTCAGTGCAAGCTAGAGTAATCAATGGATGCCAGAAGGCTTGTGCATAAAATCCCTATCTAATGCCTACTTATTCAATATCCTGAGACTAGTTTCTAGCTTGTGGCTTTTGTCAGTGAGGAGCCTTAGATCTGAGAGTACTGCACCTAGATCTTGGGATCTAATGCAACCCTCCAGCAGCCACATTTTATCTTTTCTTAACTACAAAACTATGAGAATAAATTTAAAAACACAATAAAATTTTTAATCCAAGCTCATTAACTTATATAGGGCATATAGGTCTGAACTCAGTTCAGTACCCATACATTTTTGTGTCTTTGGTTCTTTAATAACCATAGCCACCATTATCCTATTAGGCAGGATTGGTATTAAACCACTAAACATCACATGAACACCATTTCTTATGCTTGCTCATAACTGTTATTAAATCAGGCAAAACTCTCCATTGATTACTCTAGCTTGCACTGAGTGGCACTACTGTACGGAGAATTTTGCATGTTTTAATAACAGTTATGAGCAAGCATAAGAAATGGGGATCATGTGATGAGTAAGATTTTTACTGCAGTTAAATTTTAAATATCATTAAATAAACTTAGAATCATATAAAATTCTCAAGAATAATTACGAAAGCAATGACATGGATAGTTCTATAGGCAGTGATGATATCCAACCGGTTCGCACCGGTTCGCGCGAACCGGTTCTTAAAATTAAAAAAAATTAGCGAACCAGTAGTTAAATTATCCGAAAATAAATTTTATTATTATCCTAAAAAAAAGTTGAATTAACAACTTATTTAATTATTTCCAACAATAATCTAGAACATTATTTGTATTTTTTTTTTTTTGTTATATCAAATGTAACAATGATTCTTTTTGAACAGATTGGGTTCAAAATGCTTTCCCCAGAATAATTCGACTATACAATATTGCACTTGGAACGTGTGATTTGTGCGATGAAATTTGAGTGATTAAGAATTATTCTGCAAGAAATAATTCACAACAGTTTTGTTTTAAGTAATTAAATCCATTATTTATCGCATTTCAAATTAGTTTCTTAAAAAGTATACAAATAAAAAGTGTTTTTTAATGAAATTTACTCTTGCTGAAATTATTTTACTTTAAAGATAAAATAACTTCATTCAAAAGGACCTATCATTGCGAAAACAAACAATAATATAAAACCATTGTTCAAATGATTTTGTAATACCGACGTTGTTTTAAATATTTGTTTAACTTTTATTTTTTATTTAAATACTTTATTTCTTCACTTACATATTTATCATGCAAGATTTGTTTTTATTTGATTAGTAAATTTAATGGATGATCAGCTGTAGTAAATTTATAGTACATTATTTTCATTTAGTTTGCTATATCTGATGTAACAGTGTGTCTTTTTTTTAACAATAAGTTCAACATATTTTTTCTAGAATAACTTGTCAAGATGATAAATATAACAATATCTTTGGCTCATCAAGTGTTATGACTCGTTTTCAAATCAAGAAATGAAACAAAAATGCCAAACAATATCAGATTCCTTCATAAAAGATCCAAAAACTGATACAGAATCGAAAACGATAGTAAAGGATGGTATTTTGATGTTTTCTGTTTCTTCAGATGTAACAGAAAATAATGTTGACTACACAAATAAGCTGTCCAGTTCCAAAAGTACAAAAGATGCATATAAAATAAATGTAGATAGTGACTTTCCTGGCTGCTGGAATATGAAATGAGCCAATGAATTCAAAGAAAAATATTGTGATTTACTTATTATTGGAAAAAAACTTGAGTGTGATAACTATATCAAAATCGAGTCAATAAAAGTGAAGGCAACTCATGTGTCAAAAGAATGGAGAAGTAATATTGTTCCAAGTGGAACAAATAAAATGGTTCAACAAGCCTCTCTTTAAAAAAAAATAAAGGAACACTTTTCATCAAAAGCATATGTGTGGTGCAATTGAAAGAAAGTGCAAAAAATGCAATTTTCAAATTCATAGACAAAGTTTTTGAAAAGTTTATGAGCTCCCTCTGTAAAATTTTCAGTATGGTTTGCACTTTAGCAAAACGAAACTGACCATTTTCTGATGTTGACCATTTGATAGAATTATAAAAAAAGAGTGGATTAGATATGGGAGTGGGACTTCATTCTCAATTCCTGGCTGTCAAAATTGTCGAGCACATTGAAAAAGACATTAAAAAGGAAGTGTTTAGAAAAATAATAAATCAGAATTTAAAGACATGTTTATAATTAATGAGGCATCAACAATATCATGCAAACCAGTCCTTATCATTTTTATTAAGATTAAAGATGCAGATTTCTCACCAACAATTTTTGTAGATTTAGTGGAATTACAAAACAAAGATGCTGAAACCATTTACACTGCTCTATTACAAAGTCTGCAATCAGTAGGAATTGATAATCCATATTTGAAGGATAATTTGATTGGATTTTGTTCAGATGGAGTAATTGTGATCCTGGAAAGGTGGTCAGAAGTGAATGTTAAAATAAAAAACGACTATCCTGAGATTATTATTTGGCATTCTTTGAGTCATCACCTTCAGCTTATGCTGGAGGATTTTATTAAAGACATAAAGCAAATGAATCACTTTACAGCATTTATTAATGAAATATGTAAAATCTTCCATCAGTCTAATAATAAAATTTCAACCAATTTGGGAATTGGAAATTCTAAAAATTGTAAAGTTTTTAACCCAAGATGGGAAGCATGCCACCATAGAACAGCAGTTGCAACATGGTGAGCCTATCCAGCACTATATGATTTTTTTTCTACTAATAAAAAATTTTCTGGAATGGCTAAACATCTTGCCAACAAATATTTTATGAGATCTAGCTTTAAGAATCGATATTCTAGAAGAAATTGCTTTGTTGGCAGATGCTATTCAAGGAAGGAGTGTAAATATATTGAATGCTGAACAATTGATTAAGAAAACAATTAAAACATTTGAATATCTCAGAGAGAAGAGTGGTAGTTATGACAAAATAATAAATAAAACTAACTCTTCTAAGGAATTCCTGCATATTAATTTTGTTGAAGAGAACAAATGAGTGAGTCTTCCCCATCAAAAATTACTGAATGTAATGATAACAAATATGGAATTAAGATTAATGGATTGTAATAGCATAAGTAATAATATTCAAGATAGAAATCATAAAATCCATCAATTAGTTAAGATTGTGAACCCAGATGCTTGGAATCTGGAAGAAGCTGTAGTTCTCTGGAAAGAATTTGAAGAGAAATTATCAGATTTTTACAAAGCATTTCACCATGAGATTTCAGTTAATGATTTCCTTGATTATGTTGAAAATGTTTTGAGAAATTACCAGAAACATGTTGAACATGAAACTATCCAAAGAGCTAAAAATATAATTAAAACCAAGGCTGAATGAAGGTTTTCTGTGGTGAACACAATTTATTCAGATAAAAGAAATCACCTTGAAGTGAAAATGTGGCAAATTCTTCTAGTAATAAATTGGATAGGTCTTTTATTAGATCACTGGGATTGCAGTGACTCAGTTCAAGTTTGGCTAAGAAATCACAATACAGCTGATGATGCTATAGTCAAAAAGCATCATCAACCTGAAGAGACATATGATGTGACTAGAATGTCACTATGGAAATATCTTGCCAAATAAATAAGTTTTTTTTCCAATTATAAAAAGGGTTTAATTTTTTTTAATTCCATAAGTGAGATTACAAAGTATATCATAGTGCGCATGTGCAAGGCAGCACTTTTTTGTGTAGGGGGGGGGGGGGCGTGCAAAATTTCTGAGAAGTTGCCAAAAATTTTTAGGTATGAAACCAAGAAGTGATTTGCTTCCATGCTTAGAAAAAAGAAAAATAAACAGAATAGGTTCTTAAATACAACCTACTTTTAGAGAACTGGTTCTTGGAAATTTGGGATATCATCACTGACTATAGGTATCCACTAAGATCATATTAGTAAGAATGCATAATAGGGAGATTAAACAAAGCAAAACTGTCCATATAGTAGTGCAACCCTGTGCCAACCAGAGTAATCAATGAATGCCAGAAGGCTTGTGCATAAAATCCCTATTTAAGGCCCACTCATCCAATATCCCCAGACTAGCTTCTGGCTTGTGGCCATCATTAGTGAGGAGCTTTGGATCTGAGAGCACTGCACCTAGATAGTGATCATGTGAATAGGGACATTCCATCTCTACAAAAGTTTTGCACAACTTTTGTTGAAAATATTTTGCAGATTTAATAAAATAACTGAATAATGTAATTTAAAGTACATGAATTTTGCAGATAATGCAATAATTTTTATGAATAATACTTCAAAGTTGTGTAATTGTCACAAAAACTATCATAAAAAAATAAAGTGTGACTAAAGTTTAAATTTACAAATTGATTATTTCAGTGTTTAACTCATGTCAAAATTAAACATAAATAGTAGTTATTCCTAAGGAACAAATATCAAACTATTTACCAACATATTTGGGATAAACCACTAAAACATCACATGATCACCGTCCCATGCTAGCACATAACTGTTAATAAACAGGCAAAAACTCTCCACATAGTAGTGCCACCTTGTGCTACCCAGAGTAATCAATGGATTTTATGCACAAGCCTTCTGGCATCCATTGATTACTCTGGTTAGCACAAGGTGGCACTACTATATGGAGAGTTTTTGCCTGTTTTTTTACATTTGGGATAGAACCTATTTTTAAAGTAACTCTGCTAGTATTCATTTTTTTTATATTTCAACTTCTAACTATAATATAATCCAACAGATTCAATCTTTTACTATAATTTTTATTATAGTTGATTCACATATTGTATAGAAATTTAATAATAACATGGAGTTCACAAATCCAGTAATATTAATTCCAATAATTTGAGATCATATTTTACAATTTTTCTGATGTGAATTAAAGTTATCAAAAGAATTGTTTTTTTTATTATTGGCTATTAATGTAATGATATTTTTCAGTAAAGAATAAAAATTTCTATTTTTAAATTTCTGAATGAGGTACAGTTATAGAGATATAATATTAAATATAAAATAATATACAAAGTTTTTCAGCCTTCAGTTATAAATATATATATTTTTTCTTATCCAACATATGTTTTCTGTAGCACTGAAACTACTGACATAATAATTCTTGTTATTTTTTAATTAATTCATCATTATTTGAATTGTTACTTTTTTTTCATATATCATTGACAAATTCTAAACTTGGTGCAATATTTGATCTATGATTAGTGGTATTTTAAATTTGAAATAATATTAGTTGCTCAATAATATTTTGTTGCTCAAACATCATGTAATCCTATAAGCAGATGTTCATATAATTATTTTATTTAGTGATAGTTTATCATTACTTTCCACTTCAAAAAAGTAACTTATTCTACCATTTTAATAATTAGTGTTTTAATGAGCTCATCATATTCGCATACCCATTTCATTTTTGAAGCAACTAACTGCAAAGTTTAACAGCATACTCTTTCACCATTTCTATTATTGCATGCTTTACTAAGTAATAATAAATACAAGAGGATAATTTTTAATAAATCTCTATTCTGTGCTGTCCTAGCCATTATTACTAGACTAGTTTCAATCTTATAGCTTTCATGAATGAAGGGCTTTGGATCTTGGAGCAATGTATCTAGATTTCCGGGAGCCATTGCACTTTCTTTGTAAATGCTATCATTTATTTCTTACTAAAACTTACAGTAAGTATCAAAGAGATAATGAAAAAAAAAAGCTACTAAAACGACAACATATTGTATTAACTGAGAATCATTTATAAAAACAAGTGAATAAATCGTACTAAAAACAAGAACAAATGTAACGTTAATTGAAAGCCTTCACGCACTATTTTTATTTATGGTCTTAAAAACAAGAATTGTAGAAAACAATTGAAAAACTTCAAAGTCAGCGAAATATATCTAAATAATGAAATAAAAATAATGCGTGAAGGCTTTCAATTAACGTTACTTTTGTTCTTGTTTTTATATACAAATAGTAACGTTAATTGAAAGCCTTCACGCGTTATTTTTATTTCATTATTTAGATATATTTCGCTGACTTTGAAGTTTTTTTCACTTGTTTTCTACAATTCAATATTACAATATCAGCTTTATTATATTACGTTTATATATATATAAGTATTTGTGATTTAGATTTCGTGTGGAGCGGAATTATCTCGTTAGATATTAATTAAATCTTTTGTTGTCTCAATTAATGGTTGTTAAAATTAACACGTTTAGAAAACACATTGGCTATAATTTAGTGAAATATTAACAATATATTATTCTAAAAGTAGTTTTACTAAAAGATTGTAGCTATGTGATTTAATAATTAAATAATGTTTAATTTACAACAAATGTTTTTTAAAACAATTTTTTTTATCTTTAATTGTTTATTAAATTATGTAATTTTCCTGCCCAGGACAGTTTCATTTATATCTCATTTATGTATTTTGATTTTATTAAAAATGACAACTATAATCATAATTGAATAATTAAATATTTCAATAGTAACATTAAATATAAATAAATGTCATGTAGATTAATTGCAATCATCTTTTTTCTTTTTTAATTAAAGGCTAATAATATTTTATGTTTTTTTTCCCCCGCAACCCACTCGTTATTTTTTTTCTTCTTGAGCATGTTTTTTATGTTATTACAAAACTAAATATTTATTTTATAATATTATAAATTTAACTCATTCTAAGATTTGATTAAGTTTACTTCAATGTATTTTTATCTATGTATTTCTTTAAAAAAGATTCATGTCTACTCAAGAATGTATACACATTTATTTTTGGAATACAGTATATTATTTATTGATACACTTTTATAGGGCAACGTATGTGTGGGTGTTTAAAGATAAAGATGTACAGAATTATAGTTGTTTCTGATCTGCAGTGATTAGACAGAAGATGTGTGTATTTCATAAAAACAATTTAATAAATATGAAGAACTCTCTGGGCAGGGAATGAAAGAGTGTGAAATAAAAACTTGAAATAAAAAAAATGAAAGATTTGGAATAAAGAATTAAGAGAAAATGAATTTATTGTCTGATAGAATATGAAGAGTAGAGATGGATGCAGGAAAAACAATTGGTGTGAAGAGTTTTCATATTAGGTTAAAATAATATTCTAATGTATGCTAATAGCAAAATTCGTAGTTTATTTTGTATTTAAAAAATCACTTTATATCTGAATCTGCTATATAGAAGATAAAAATAAGATAAAGAAGAGAGATAATAAGTGAAAAATAAAAATAAAATGAATATATTGTCAGCTACTTTATTGACTAAAAGATATGTGAATATAGTAGCTAAAGAAAATAGAAAAATATAGATATATGGTGTCAATATAGTATGTGCTCTCCACAATTTTGGATACTAGGGGGAACTCTGAAACCATTGCTGACACAAATAAACAATAAAAAATGTTAGGTAATATTGCTAAATTGACATCAAGTGTTCCAATATTTTGTACAATCTGCATAAAAAATTGTCATTTTTATTAAAAAAAAATTTTAAAAAAATATACAGATTTCATAGAAATACGTGCAGTCATTTCCTAATTAATAAAATTTGCTAAATATTGTTATTTGATAAGCTATATTTTAAAAGTAAAATACTTTAGAATTGTTTTTAATATTTTAATACACAAATTTTTTTTGTCATTTCCTAATTACTAATATTTGCTAAATATTCTTTTTCAATATTAGATCTTTTTGGATATATGATTATGGTCATTTTTATAAAAGATCTGTGTGTTTTTTGATAAAAATTGCAATTTCTTATATGAATTGGACAAAATAACTTTAACACTTGTTATCAATTGAGGATAATATTATCTCACATCCTTTATTACTTAGTTGTACCAGTAGTGATTTGGTGGCACCTAGTGTCCAAAATAGCAGGCAGTGCATTCTAAATTGGTACCAGATATATTAAGAAAATGATAATTTGAGGTAAAAAGAATAAAAATAATAATAATAATGTATTGGTAAATAATACTGGGCAAAAAATTATGGAAAGTCTATAACATATTTTAAGACAAATAAAAATTTGAAAAAAATTAAATAGACACATATGTATGATAGGGTTAGATAGTAATGTAAATCCGAATAAAATTTGTTGGGATTTAAACATGTATGGGAAAAAAAGTTATATAAACTTTTAAGATGATTTGATTGATTTCTTTTTTTAGAAATATTAATTTATTTAAAAATGATGGGATACATTTATTAAATTAAAAAAGAAAGTGAGGAACAAATGGAGAATATTAAAGAAGACAGTAGAGAAGAAAACTATATTGCATGTAGAAGTGAATGACTTAGAAAAGAAATAAAAATAGGATGATGAATAATTTAATAAAAGAATATTTAAAAAAAGATATAAACAGAACTGAAGAAGTTTTTACTGTAGACAAGTTGAATATGTTAGTATTAGTAGGACCCATTTGAAAGAAATAAAGGTAATTTATAGTCAAAAATACTAATATCATGGTTGAATAGAAGTAATGATGTTAACAAAAAGTTAGTAGAGAGATTATTAATAAGAAAGAAATTTTATTAAAAAAATTGTAAGGAAGACGTGCAGATAATATTAAAAATAGGTAAAGGAAAATAGACATATGTAACAGTATATTCAGCTATTAAATATAGAAAGGGATGGAAAAATAAAAATATTTCAAAATGTTTTTAAGAAGATATAGATGAGTTTAGAAAAATAATAATTGCAAAATATTTATTATAGATGATATAAATGAATACTAATAAAATTAATAAAGTGAGAAATAAGAATTGAACATTATTAATGAATGTATGAAAAATGTAATGTTAAAAGTGGAAAATTGAATAAAATTTGTGATGGAAAGTTTATATTGTTAAGACATGATTTGAAACATATTCTTGATCATGTAATAATATATAAAAATATAATGAGATATAAAAAGTATTGTGAAGATTTAAAAAAGGTAATAAGGACTATAATTTTATTTTGATGTTTAATTAGGTATAGCTGAATAGCTGAATGCAAAACTTTATAGAAGATTTGTTAGAAATGGATAAGATATGAGGGATAAATCTAAATTGAAGAAGTTTAATAATATCTTACAAAATATTATGATAGCTGCTTTATTTAAATACATTAATAGTGGAATGGTTGCAAATAAATATTTAATTAGAGTTAAGAAAATTAACAGAAAAAAGTAAAGTTTACAAAAAGATAGGGGGCAGGCATGTAGGAAATATAAAGAAACCATTAAGGTAAAGATTAAATCTGATAAATGTTTTATTAAAACATAGACTAAAATAATATAAAAATAAAGTGAATTAAATAAGAAATAAAATGGTAGCAACAAAGGAAGTATAAAATTAAATTTTTTGAAGTTATATTAAAAGGAGAAATAAAAAAAAGTTGTTATATTGTTGAATACAAAGAGAAGTATATGTGAAAATAAGAAAGATCTTTAAAAATATTCAATAAATTTGTAATAAACAATTTGGATGATAAAACAAATTAAAAGTAAATCTATATTGTAAAGGAAAGAATTGAATACAATAATAACAAATCAAACTTTTTAAAAAAGAAAGTGTAAAAAGAATGAATAGTTTTTAAAATTCATACAAAGCTTGTTAGACATAATAATGAAAAATATAGATAAATAGAAAGATGCAAGGATTAAATGTCTGTATAAAAAGGGAGGGGGGGGAGGATATTTTAGGTTGTCAACTAATTAAAAAACAATAGCGTAATATTCATATTTATTTATGTAATAATGGTTCAAATTTGGATTTGAGTAAAACATAAAACTTTAGGAAACATTTTTAATGGATTTAATTTATGAAGTCAGATATGAGAAAATGTTCGTATTGTTCTTCAATGAATGAAATGAGATACAAAAAAAAAAGAAACAATTATTTATAGCATCTTAGATTAAGAAAAGAATTACAGAAAAGTAGGTGAGAATAGATTGTAGATTTAAATATTTTCAAATAAGTATGAAATTGTTAAAAATAATAAAAGTTTTTTTTCACAAAAATTACTTTTACAAATACAAATTAAATGATATAAAACAGTTGCAAGTTAAATGTAATATAGGCTGAAATAAGGATGTTTATTGTTATAATTAATTTTATTCAGTTTTTAAAGAAATTAAACAGGCAAAAACTCTCCATATAGTAATGCCACCTTGTACTAACCAGAGTAATCAATGGATACCAGAAGGCTTCAATTTCATTCTCATAGTTTAGTAGTGAAGTAGAGATAAAAGGTGGCTGCTGGAGGGTTGCATTACATCCTAAGATCTAGGTGCAGTGCTCTCTGATCCAAGGCTCCTCACTGATGAAGGCCACAAGCCAGAAACTAGTCTGGGGATATTGGATGAGTATGCACTAGATAGGGATTTTATGCACAAGCCTTCTGGCATACATTAATTACTCTGGTTAGCACAAGGTGGCACTACTATATGGAGAGTTTTTGCCTGTTTACTAACAGTTATGTGCTAACATGAGATGGTGATCATGTGATGTTTAGTGGTTTTTAAAGAAATGGATAGTGCATTAGAAAGATAGAATAGAGATTACCATAATAAAAATAGTGAACATAAAACATCAAAGTTTTTTTTTTTGACAATGGTATGGGACTTTTTACCAATAATATAATGGTTATGGGGGTGTTATTTTAAAAAATGTGCATCATATATATATATATATGAACATGAAATTGATATTAGTAAATTAATAGTAATATTAAAGGATGAAAAATTGAGAATATAGGTCTTAGAGAAAGGGATGAGTATAAAATTTAGATATTTTGAGAAATAAGAAAAGGAATTGTGTGAATAGCTTGAAACAGATTTGAAACATAAAGCAAAAAATAGATACAATTGATTAATAATCGGATCTATTTCTTATTTAACAAATATGATATATATAGTATAGTTGAAATGATAATAATGGTATCATTTTAACATCTGAAAATAAAGTGCCTTACGTTACTTAGGAAAATCAAAATTTTTTAGATAGAATTAAAAAAAAGAAGATTGAATAATGAATAGCAAATGAGACTTTTCAAAGAAAAATGGGAAAACTTCTTACTTAACAAAAAAAATATAAAGTGAATTAAGATAACAAATTAGTAAAAATTTGGGAGTTTTTTGATGAGCAGGTGGAGGGGGCAGGATAAACTTTTGTGATAAGAATGATTAATGCACTAACATTTTTTAGAAGTGATTAAATAGCTTTTAGTAAAATGGAATTGGAAAAGAAATTTGGTAAGTGTTAATAAAATAATTGAATAAATGTAGATTGTAATAGGATAATAAATTGAAATAAATAAATAGATATCAGAGTAAAGACATGTTTAACTTTAATAAAAGTTATAGGAGTCGGATATATTGAAAGTTTAATAACCATTAATTTTATTATATATTTACTTTAGTATAGTTAAATTCATACAAACTGAAATCTATCAATCTCTTTATAAATGAATAACCGTATTAATTATCAAATCTATTAATTTCTTTTTTTCCCCATATGTCATAGCATCGGCCGGGAGGTGAACCCACAACAACCGTCTGCAACCAACTGTTTGCTTGCAAGGCAGCTGCGTTGACCCCTCGGCTAACAACGCTTGACAAATCTATTAATTTCTGTGCAATAAATAAGTCAAATATTCAAGTCATCATTTATAAATGGGAGATTTAAATGTATCATGATTAATATATTTTTTTCTTTAAAAAATAACTAAATACTTAAAAACACAATTTCCAAAAACATGTTTTTAATTTAAACAACAGATTTAATAATTAAAATATTTAATGATTCCAAAATACATAAGAAGTCTTAAACAAGAACAGAAAATAGAATCTGACCCTATTTCATCAAAATATAATAAATAGTACAGTGCAAATGACAACATTCAATTTACAAAAGAATTGAGCTTCACCAGATATTTTTATTAATAAATTATGAATATTTTACAATGGTATCTAATAAATATAATTTACATTTTTAAAAGTGATTCTTAATTTGAGCCTTTTTGTTAAAATATGATTTAGAAAAATGCCAGAATAACATTTTTTGCAAAAAATATTTGAAGGCAGATAATACTATTTACCAAACAGCCTTTAGCCAGCATATAAAAATTTTTCCAAACAAAAATCATAAATATATTATTTATAATAAATTATGACAACTCCACACTAATGCAATAATAATAACACTTCTTAAAGAAAATATAAACAACATTAAATATAACTTTAATATAAAATAACAATTTGTGTCAATTGTTAATACAGAGTTTCTTTAATATAAATAAATAAAATAGTAACTAAATAATATTTCCAAGTGCTTTCAACTCTTACAAGTCCTTATCAATGCAGTGTAAAAAATTCTATTTTCTCCTAGGTGATGAATTTAACATTTTATTGTATTGGCCAGGAACAACTAATCGGAAAGCTGGTTAAGTTAAAATTCATAGCACAATGAAATGTTAAATTTATCACCTAGGAGAAAATAGAATTTTGTACACTGCCTTGATAAGGACTCGTAAGAGTTGAAAGTGCTTGGAAATATTAATTAGTTATTATTTTATTTATTTATATTAAAGAAACTCTGTATAAACAATTGACACGAATTGTTATTTTATATTATATTTATATTATTTACAGAAGTATTATTTATTTATTTATTTAAATATAACTTTAATACGTTTTAGAAGCCACTTTTTTTTTTAAATAAGAAAGAAAATGTAAGCTTATATATTGATTGAAGATGTTCCAAAATGCACCCAACTGAACATTATCTTATTTTCTATTCATTACTAACTTTGTATTATTAATGAACTATACATCTTTAATTTGCTCACCGCAAATCACTTGTACTTCTTTAGGGTTGAAAAATATAATCAAATATTCTTTCATATTCGAAAAATAAGAATGCTATTGTAGAATGTATTTTGGTTTTATTATAAATATATTATTTATTAATAGATATGTTGCTTTAACTTTAAATTAATGTTTACCTTCAATTCATAATAGTAAACCTAAGAATAGCATGATTCCTGACATTTATTTGTATAAATGATATAAGGGCTTTTTGGGGATCAATTTTGTATTTATTATTGATAATTAATAGATTTAACATGATGATAAACAAAAATTTACATTAGCTTTTTCATATAATTTCTTCACTTTTGTTGAATGTGTAAATATATATGAAATGGCCATTCAAAGTTGACTTTCAATATATAAATATATTACATAAATTTTATTGTATAAGTGCCAATATTTTTAGCAAGCACTTATTTATCATAATTACTCTTTAAAAATATAAATTATTATTAATCATTTTTTATTACTTCAGAAATTATTACTTTCTTGTAACTCTATGCATTATAAAAAGCTAATTATTATTCTCCTAAACAATTTCAAATGGATGTTTGTAATTTAAAAATTACAGATAAACAACAATCCATAATTGAAAAAAAAAACTGAAAATGCTTAAAACTAAAACTTATTTCTAAAATTTGATATAAATATATCTTTATTGTGTGTGTACATTAAATCTTTAGTTTTGGCATATTACTGATCTTCAAGTTCATATTTTCAAAAACAAAGCAAAACTCTCCATATAGTAGTGCCATCTTGTGCTAACAAGAGCAATCAATGGATGCCAGAAGGCTTGTGTATAAAATCCCTATCTAGTGCCTACTCGTCCAATATCCCCAGACTAGTTTCTGGCATCCATTGATTGCTCTTGTTAGCACAAGATGGCACTACTATATGGAAAGTTTTGCTTTGTTTTGAATTGTTTAATAACAATTATGTGCTAGTGTGAGATAGTGATCATTGATATTTATTAGTTCATATTTTCATTGTATTCAAGTTTATATGCATTTTACAAAGACAGTAAATAACTCTGAACAAGATAAATTTCTATAACATTTCTGTGAAAAGACTAATTGTGTATTTTAATTTGCAAGATTACTTTTAAAAATTGAATGATATATATTAAATTAGATAAATTATTTTTTTAATAAACATATTCTTAAAAAAAACACTGTAATACATTGCTCTAATATATTTGAATTAAGAAAGTTTTTATAAAACAACTATGATTTTTTTTGTCAAGCGTTGGTGGTCGAGTGGTCAGCACAGCTTACAAGCAGTTGTCCCGGGTTAGCCAATGATATGTCACACATATAAACAAAAAGAAACTATGATTTTTTTTCCACAATAAATTTTTTTTTTCATTTGTCATAGCATCGGCCGGGAAGCGAACCCGCTAACCCGGGCCAACTACTTGTAAGGCAGTTATGCTGACCACTTAATCACCAACGCTTGACACAATAAGACCAAAAATTTAAAAAACGTAGTCCATTGTATGCTGTCATTTATAATTTTGTTTTGAATGCATATGTTAATTAATTATTGTGGGTCAATGTGTTCTGAAATTCTTAAAATAAAAATTAAACCATTTGTAAAAAAATCTCTATAAAACGACAACAGAAATTTTTCAAAACTTATTTATTTAATTTTTTTTAAGCATATTCATCTATAAATATTAATTTAAAATAGGTAATAAATAATTAAAAAAGCATATACAATAGTTATATACATATATTAGTAATAATTATACATAAGTAGACTTTAATCAAGATTGGTTCTTGAGTTTCAGAGTTTCACTGATATAAGTTAGTAAAGCACTGAAAGTCTATTATATTCTATTAATATCATTATATTGTTATAGAAAAAACCTTATTAACAAGGTAAAAACATAGTCCAATTAATTAATCTGCAAAAAATAAAACACATCTGTTTATAATGTTTAATGACTAAAGGTATAGACAAGTAGATTATTAACATTAAAATAGCCTTTAGCAAGAAAAAAAATCTCCAACGACTCTCCATATTAAATTGCCAGATAGTATGTTACTAAAGATAGAATACAATTATTTTTCTTGTTTTTTATATCTTAGCAATTCCTATTATCTGAATAAAAATTATAAGACAATTCTTTAAATTTTCATGATATCTTTTATTATTTTAATATAGATATAATTTAATTAAAAGACATTTTTACTTAACCTTGACTATTGAAAAGAAACTCTTAGATTCCTCTTTGAGGTTTTAAAGGAAATGAGCAGGACAAATTCTTAATGTCAACTTCATATGTTTTTGTCATTGCAGCTGTTATTATTGTGTGATTATTCATTTAGTATATTAATATGAATGAATTACCTTCATGCATCTGTCAGTGTGGTAAGTTTATTGGCTTTTTACCTCTGATTTTAAGATCAAGAAATACCATGGTTTTTATTCTCAGTTACATGATAGTTCTCAATTGAAATGTCAGAAGTTTTTTGAGGGCAGAATCAATATGTATGTGAATAAACTTTTTTAAAAAACAAATATTTAATCAAGATATGCAAAACTAAATTATGGGCCTTATTTGGCAGGGGGCTGTAAAGCTACCATCTAAGGTAGTAGTGATTGGTGGCTGAAGGCAGAGTAAGATAAGAATTCCGATTACAGACCCAAGCAGTCATTTGGATGACAATGTTTTATATTAAATTCATACAACCACTGATCACTTGCAAGTGAAGAAAGTGTTATATCCACACATACGACTGCCAATGTTATATCTGCAAGTCATACTATGCGGTCAGCAAATAACGTTATACAATTCTTTTCCAACAAGTGCTCTCCAATGAATTGGTCTGCAATGAAGCTCTCCAAAGAATTGGTCTGCAATGAATGCTCTCCAACGAATTGGTCTGCAATGAAGCTCTCCAACAAATTGGTCTGCAATCTCTCCGCTGAATTGATCTGCAACAAATGCTCTCCAACGAATTGGTCTGCCAAGAAGCTCTCCAAACGAATTGGTCTGCAACGAAGCTCTCCAATAAATGCTCTCAATATCTCTGCTGTGGTCTCTTTCAGCTACACCCATGAACTACATTTCCACTGGGCGCTGATCATTAACTGCCAGCACTGATGCGAGATATCTCTACTTAAATACTGCTTGACTGCTCTCTACTGCTCTCTATGTTACACTGCTAGATGTTACCCAGTCTTCTTATCGCTCTCCGACAACTGCCACTATCAATCAATGCACTGACCAATAAGGTAACGTTTCTTATCTAGAAACATTTGTAATTAGCAAATATTTCTAGGAATTGTCGATCACCATTACGTCAATGCACTAATTAAATTCCTCAGCTATCAGAGCACGATCTAAAAACAGCCTTACGAATAAATTCTAGTTTTTTCTGGAGTGCACAAACATGTCTGCCATTTTACAAAACACTACAGAAAGACAAGAATTGGAAGAACTGGCTAGTATTGAATGGGATGTTGTTAGACTTTATGAATTTTTAAAAAAGTTGAAGAGACACTTGATTTGAAAAATGGACATTGACTACATTACAAAGGTAAAAATATTGGAAGTACAAATGAAGTAGGGTTTATTATTAATTAAAAAATGGAAGAACAAAATTGTGAAGCTGTATGGTGTCTCAGAGTGGCAAGATTAGTTGTTCAATTTAATGATAGATATCAAAATAATCTTTATGCCATAACAAGTTCTCATAGTAATGTAGAAATGGAGGATTTTTATATTGGTGCGTAAAAGGCTTTTGATCAAATGAAAAAACATTTTTAAATTGTCTTGGAAGACCTTAATGCTATAATTAGTAAACAATTAAATGCTAAAAGTGCTGTGGGTAAATTTTGTTATGGTGATAGAAATGAGGGAGGACACAGTCTTGTGGAGTTTGCAGAAGAAAAACTTTATAATTTGAATTATTTCTTTGAAAAAAATGTTAAATAAAAATGTACATGGAAGCAGCAAGATGAAGACACAGCAGAATTGGATTATATTTTTACTAACAGAAGATATATATTTCAATAATGTCCTTAACAAATTCAATACAAGAAGTGATGTAAGATAAAATGCAAAACCGGAGAAACAAATTTTTTTAAGAAAAAGAGTATTCTTTAATTGATATTCTTAACTGTCAAAAACATTTCAATTAATTTAAATTAGAACTTGCAAATTGTTTTAAAATGTCAATTGACTTTGAAGATGAATGAAGTTCATAATTGATACTAGAACTGCAACAAAGATAGCTGATATAAAAAAGCAGTAATTTACCAGTAAAATTTCTATTGAGACAAGACAATTTGTGAAAAATTCATTCTTTAAGAAGGATTGAATATCAGAATTTTGTAAAGGAGTATGAAAAAGTTATTAATTATGTAAGTCTATCATATGTCCATTCATTTTTATTAAGTTATAAATAAAGAAAACAATAGGAAAACGTTTGTTTATGTAATGTTTAATTGAGCTAACATTAAAATAGTTAAGGTAATTAATTATAAAGGATATTAGATAGATATAGATTCAAATCCAGAATGAAAAAAAAATGAATGTAAGTGTAAATGAAATATAAAAAAATAAATAAATTGTCTTGCGTTGTTAGACAAGAGGTATCGCAACCACCTTGCAAGCAAGTAGTTGGTTGCAGACGGTTGTGGGTTCACGTCCCGGCCGATGCTATGACATAGGGAAAATAAATAAATAAATTTTTAAAAAAATTATTTGCATCTTAATTTTAAAACTATTTTAGTTGGATTAAAAGAAAAAGAAAAATGATTATTTTATCATATTGAATAATAAATTGTATTTTCATTTATAAAAGAAAAATAACTTCAAGCAATCCTTTATAAAACAAAAAAAAATGTTGCTTAGTAATCATATAGAACTTTTTTACTTTGGTCAGATCATTATTTTTTACATCTGTTAACTCGGGGATCTCCAACTTTTTTTCACTTAAGAACACATTCTATAATACCGGCCAGGTGGCGAGCAACATTTATTTTTTCAATGTAAATTTATAGTTGGATATTGTTAATAATACACATAATGTACAAAAAAATATTTATTTCAAAAATAAAATTTTAACATATAATTAATGTTTATATTTTTATGCTGTAAAAGTATAGTATGCCCAACAATTTGATTACAATATAATACAATAATTTATAAGAAATTTTAAAAATTAAATTTATTTGTATCAGATAAATAAGTTTTTATCATGTTCGGATAGCGGCAGGCACACGTAAAATAGTCTGCGGGCACCATGGTGCCAGCGGGCATAGGGTTGGGGACCCCTGTGTTAACTTGATGCTTTAGTGATTTGTTGACAAAATAATAATGACAATGGGATAATTTTCGAAAAAGGGAGAACATGGTTCTTTCTTGATTAATATCTATAAAGCCATGAGCAGAATGAATGAAATCAAAAGAAGAAAAATAATCATTTCTTTAAGGTAAGTGTCAATATTATGCTAAGTGAAAAAAAACCATCTCTATTAGGATATATACATGACAAGAAAGAATCTAATGAAATTAAAATAGCCAAAAACTACCCAAGGTTAATAATATACATGGAAACAATA
Source organism: Epiperipatus broadwayi (assembly GCA_028023455.1). Classification (NCBI taxonomy): domain Eukaryota; kingdom Metazoa; phylum Onychophora; class Udeonychophora; order Euonychophora; family Peripatidae; genus Epiperipatus; species Epiperipatus broadwayi. The sequence goes on from JAQFVV010012407.1 coordinate 10,787,945, forward strand.
TTATCATTGTTGGAATTTTACATAGGACATGAAAGAAAAACGAACTGAAGTTGAAAAAAAGCTAAAATATGTCAGCTGAATTGACAAATGTTAGTATAAAAAAGTGAATTCTTAAAAATTATTGTTAAACCTTTTACTTTCAGTTATAATATAAAGAGCAAAAAGAAAAGATATATATATATATATTAGAAATGCTTTTTTATATCAAAATTTCAAGTAATAGTTTATTTTATCTATTAATATTTACTAAGGCAATAAACCTAAAGCATGTGCGGTTTAAAATGTGAAGGTTAGGGATCTCTACAGGTCTTAACCACAAGCTTATGCATTGGAAGAAAATAGGGGAATCAATGTGCATTAAATAAATTTATCTATTAATATTATTCAATATGAAGTTAAGATTTAGGTAAAGTAATTAAGATTTAATTTAATTACTATAAATAAATTTAATAATCTAAAGGATATATATTTAATATATTTAAACTTATATAATTGATCATACAGTAAAGCTTTACTAGATCTCAAGAAACATATAATTTAAAAAAAAACTTTCAATTATAGTTTGATATCTCTTGATATTTGAACATTCTCAAACATTATGGTATATTTATGTTGAATATCAGTGTAAAAATGGTATTTTACTAACCATTGGTTTGTGTTATTGTAAAGATATATTAGAATATTATTTAAAAAATGTAGACAGAAATTTTAGAGATTGTAATACATAATGGATTTTGAAATTATGATTGTAATATAATTTTTCTTTTATGGCTAATTCTATCATATTAATAAATTAATATATAATTATCAATATGCACATCATTTGATTCTCTTTTATGAGGTACTGATTCACCTATCCTCAATTTACATATCTATTAAGTGATATATATTCCTAGTTCCTGAATTATATATGTCTCTTACTCCTCAATTTATATATCTATTAAGTGATAGATACCTAGTTTCTGAATTACATACATACTGAATTATATATTTATTGATTTATAGATTCATTGGCACCTCGTAAATATATGTATCTCTAGTAATTCTGATTTATATAAATTTACTTGTGGCCAAGATATTATAACAAAGTTATGGTCTTATACATTATACTTACATTTTTAAAAGGGTGTAGTTGAGATAGCTTATAGATTTAGATGCAAATACACAGAGCTAAGTTTGATCTTACTTTTAAACATTATCTATTACATTTTTTAGCTAATCCAATGTGAGACTTAATAATATAATATTGTTCAATAAGAAAGAAGCTCATACTTAATCTCTTACATCATATATTTTATTAGTTATATTTTTTTGATTGCCTAATCTGAAGCATGAATAAAATCATTGATCTGAGATTGATGGCTACACCACACCACATACACTAATGAAAACATAAAATTGATAAAAGTTCAATGTACTATGTGAATATATGAATATTATCAACTATACAAGACACCTAAATCAAAAAAATTATATTCTATGTTAAAAATTTACTTACATTAATTTAATTAAAAATAACAAAATAAATAATCAATTTCTAATGTAAATTTTGCATATAAGCAGTTACTTACATCAGATTGCGACATTAGTTCACCATCTAAGATTTAAAAAAAACATCACATAGTCAGATTAATACTCATAATATAGTTTTATAAAAGTTTCTCATAAGCTGAGTTACTGGCCCTTATCAGTGAAGTATTTACTAGCTTCACACTCTCAAATTGAAATGCTTTAGATTTGCCTATATAATTAGAAAGTAGGTTGAAGATAAGATGCCGCTCTTATTTTTATAAAGTCGTAATCTTGTGTAAAGATTTGTAGAGGTCACTCTCATGGTAAAATTAAGTACTCAAAAGGCACCTAGTATTAAGGTTAAAGCCTTATATGTATTCATAAGCTGTATGAAAATTTTAATTTTCTTTACAGTAATTTTTAAATCAAAAAATTTGCTATTTCAAAAAAAAAAATCAACAAAACATCTTTACAGCTTTAATATTTTTACAGTATTATATCTACCATTTAATATAATATGATGTGGTAAATAATATTTAAAATACTTTTTTAAAATACATTGTCTTTATAAAAATGTTTAATTATTAAAATTCATGTTATCTTATTCATTACATATTTTCAATTCTGTATAAAGTTTAAAAGCAAAATGTTTGAAATTCTGTGCTAAATATTTATATTCAAAATGTAATTTAAAAAAAAAAATTGAAACACTTATGTTCTGTTAAATTACTTTTTGAAGAAATATATAATGAATCTTCCAATTTTACTAAGAATTTTTTTTCTTAATAGTGCAAAAATGGAATGTATGAATTTGTGGTTATTTATAATTTTGTATAATAGCTGAAATCAAATCATTCTAATTCTACTAAAAGTTCATGTTTAAGAAAAAAAGTAATGTTCATTTAAATAATACTACAAAATTACATAATATTAATGTAATATGGAAATAAGTCTTCAGGATACAATTTCACTTTATATAAAAGATGAACTGTAATAAGTAATGAGAGTTTATTTGTTATTTATGTTCAATTCTGTAGAAAATATAAAATCAAAATGTTTGTAATTCAAATTTTAAACGTTTTATCTTCAAAATAAAAAAAACCCCAAAAAGTGAAGTCGTTCTTTTTTTCTTACATTAATTTTAATAAAATATGTAAAGAATCTTCAATTTTAATTATGAATTTTTTACTATTTAGAAAGATGAAAGTTCAGATAAATGAAAGTAGCTAATGGATTTACGTGCACTTTTTTACTCGATTAATCTTTTAAAGTAATATAAGTATTTAATAATAGATAAAGCAAGATTTTAAGCATTTCTTTTCTACTATTATCTTTATACTAACTAAAACAAATGGTGCAACTTTTATAATATACAGTATTAGTAATATTAGTGATTAAGTCAATGCACATGCGCTTTAAAGATTTTTAAATTATAAATAAATACAGTATTCAAATATCTGCCTCTTATCAGTAAAATTTTTTTAATAAATATAATTAACAATACTTTATGCATTTTATGTTTAGCATAAATAAAGAAAAAAAGAAAATAAAGTACTTAAATAAGAGAGTGGTAATATTCTTAATATTTTGATAATATTCAAAATTAAATTAAAAGGTCGCTTTAATATGAATGATTATTTATTTCTCATTCTAAAAAAATACTGTAAACCTAAATTATTAATATAGTAAAGAAAAATATTTTTTGTGTAAACAAAGATGTTGATTTTAATATATTTTGTATTGAAAAGAAGATTAATAAAAAATTCAATTGGGAAATTATTTTTGTCCTTTAATTCAAAAGAATGTGAATATTGTTTAGATGAATGTAGTATAATGTTCAACAACATTGTACGATAGTTATAAATAGTATTTTTATTTAATTATAAAGAAAAAATGTTTAGACTTAATCATCCTGTTTTTCAGTTTAGACATTCCTTAGTAAAGACACCAAGTCATACATCACATGACTTAATTACATTCCTTAGTGCAGGGCTGTCCAACAAGTCGATCGTAATCCATCAGTCGATTGCAAAGCTAATTTTGGTTGATCATAAGACCAATCTGTCAAGAGCTATCGGTTAACAAGTGAAACACATTAAGGTTCTTTAGTATTTTCCAACCAATGATATGTTACCCTGAAGTCATATCAGTCTGATCTTTAAGATAACATCTCCAAGTGGTTTGTGGACAAATGCTATTGCTAAAATTTGTCCGCAGGTCACGTGGACCCAGCACGTTAAAGATCACAAGATTAGATTGATATGTCTTCAGGGTAATACATCATTGGTTGGAAAATACTAAAGATGACCATCGGGTAGATAACAAGCACCACCATGTTTGTTAGTCCTGAAAAAAAAATGTACATGCATGCGTTAAAATAATTTAGAAATTAAAAGTAATTAAGTGTAAGTTTGATAATTTAGAAATTAAAAGTAATTAAGTGTAATTTGATAATTGCAGAAATATGTAAAAAATTTTTTTTTGTAAATTTAAAATAAATAGACAAATAAAGAACATTTCCCAATTTAATGTGAATCTGGTATTATTAATGGCGACCTGGACAATAACTTAAAAAGTACTCTATATTACGAATTTTTATAACAAAAAATAAAAAAAATGTACTTGCATAAAAATTTATCTTATCTTTATAACATTTCTGATGATATTTAACTCAATTTTCATGTTAAAAATATATAAAACAAACAGTTTGAAAATGTGTCTCATTTTTGACTGAAAATTAGAAAAGTCAGCGTATAGCGCTGGAATGGGCGGGGGGCCTCCAATGGCTTTGATGGGCTGAAGTCACAGCCAATACATGCTCTAGTCTCAAAAAAACCTATATTATGCTCAATTATAAAATATAGCGCATAGCACTGGAATTGGTGGGGGGGGGCTCCAACGGCTTTGACGGGGCAAAGGCATGGCCAATACATGCTCTAGTCTCAAAAAACCTATATTATGATTTACAAAACCACCAACAATGACAGACAGTATTACTCTCATAGCTGTAATTTTTATAATTGCGGATGAATTTACAAAAAAAAATTTCTGTATAATATAATTTAGAAATTAAAAATAAAATTAATTGATTGTTCTTTTTATAATTGCAGAAGAATTTACAAAATAACATACATTGAAATGACATTATTAAAACAAAAATGAAAATTACTTACAAATAGTGTTCACTGCGGCGGACTGGTAGCAAAATCACAAAAGTCAGACAAATGACAAAATTTCCCAAAGCTCTCTCCAATTTTTAAATCTCGCGGATCAAAAAAATCCAAAAATTAACTCTCCCATGGATTAATCATGCCAGTGTCTTGGTTGCCATGACAACATTGTCATGTTATCATCAACGACGTCTACCGGAAGAAAAATCGGTAAGTGTAATACGTCATCGGTTAAATAATACTGAAGTACCCAAATTAAATCAAGACTTTCAAGTTTTTTTGTGTTACTTATGTTTTTATTCTAATTTTTTTTTTCAATTCTAGATAGATGAAGTCCACTAAGTTGTATCATTATTGAAAATAATATTTTTAATCTTGACTTAATATAGCTAATTTGAATTAAGAAATATTGTTAAGAATTACTCATGTTGCTTTAATTCTCCTGGATATGAGTTTTTTGGCCCATTAAATAATTATTTTTTACTAGGTAGACATATAAAAATTGTATGTATTTCATACCTCACTCCACTTAGACTACACCTATGACAACAAATCGATCGCAACAGATTTTAAAAATAAAAAGTAGATCTTATGAACACAAAAGTTGGCCATCCCTGGTTTATAGTATTATTAGAAAGAAATAGTTATTGTTATAGAAATTCAAAATATACCATTACATATTTTTTCTAAGTATTTTTTTTAAAATATTACTAAAATTATCAATATTACTAATTGCAAAATGTTTTGTAATAAAATAGTTTCTGGATTTTAATTACCCCCCCCCCCCCGCCTTCGCACTATTTTCATTGTTCAAACAAAATGAAATTTTCAGTAAAAAAAAAACAATAACAAAAACAAATTTTTATGTACATTTTTAATATTTTTTGATTGAGGAGGGGGAGTAAATGGGGGGGGGGGGAGCAGATAGTTGATTAAAAAATATTTCCTATTCAAGGCACTGGTTTATTCTGAATCTGGTTAATTATTAATTATAAAATATCGCAGCTGGATAGTTAGTTGTTCGCCAAACTTCACTAGAATGATTAATATTAAATTAGAAATTCATTAATCCTGTATTAATGCGATATTTATAGCTTTTAGATAAAAGAGTGTAGCTTTTATATAGCGACAACTAAGAATTTTTAAAATAATTTATTTCATAAATGAAAATATAAATTTATTTATTGCACTAATTCTATATTGTGAAAGTTACATTTAACTTTCGTTGGAGTTTGTTTGCATTTTATATATAAAAACACCCATCGCTCGTAATCTTTAAGGTCATATGAGTTTATTAACTGCGTTCGCCAATATCGTTATTCCCTATACAAGAAAATTGATTAATGAAATGACTAAGCTTCTGCCATTAAGTGAGTAGTATAAAATTGACTTTAAATATTTGTTAAGACAGTGTAGGTTTTTATTATAACATCTAACTGAAATGAATCTTTATTAGTTTATTTTAAAAATAATTTGAAATACCGCACTGGAATAAGTCCAGTTATTGTAAGACAAGCAAACTTAAGAAATGCAGTACAAAAAAACTCACAAGTCGTACATGAAGTGAAATGTTCATTTTTTTTCCTCATGCGTCATAGCATCAGCCGGGAAGCGAACCCGCTAACCCGGGACAACTGCTTGTAAAGCAGCCGTCGCTGACCTCTCGACCACCAATGCTTGACTGAAATGTTCATTATTGAATCATATTATTTTGAAAATCTTGTAGGCCAGTGTTTTTCAACCGCCAATCTGCGATAAATTTTACTGGTCATGAAAAATATCCTTAATTTGATAATTACAAAATAAATTTCAAAACTAATTTTTATTGAAATAAATCTATTTTAATGTGCCTCTGACCTCACGCAGGATCCATCATATCGTATAATTTGCACCGTTAGTCAGATTTCACAAAGTGATACATTTTAAAATAACTAATAGTTTTGAACTTTTACCTTTTTTTTTAAGTCTATAATAAAAAAAAATTCAAAGGTATACTAATAAGCCGAGAGGTAATCGCAACTACCTTGCAAGCAAGTAGTTGGTTGCAGACGGTTGTGGGTTCGCGTCCCGGCCGATGCTATGACATATGAAAAAAAAAATGAAAAAAAAATCAAGTATAATAGAAAAACGAAATACGAATATTGGAGATCATTTATCTTTTTCACATGTATGTAGTCATGTGTATCGGTTGGTATAAGATGGATAGAGTGGATCGCTGTAGGGATCTTGGAAGTCTAAGTTTAAACCCTTCTAATTACAATAGAGAAACGGTAAAATGAAAAACTTAAATATTTAAACAAAATTTTAAAAAATAATTTGTAATGATATAAAAAAACTGGAATATATATAGTAAATTTTTTAAATGAATTACTTTGTTTCCTTAATATATAAGGGCTTCAAACTCAGACTTTCACATGACCTCAACTCTCCATGCCATCTCATATTGCTGACTGATCTGATCACACACATGTTGAAAAGATAAATAATCACCAGTATATGTATTTCATGCTAAACTAGCACTCATCAGTTGGTCCAGATTACTATCTCCGCACATATATTCAATCAGTGCTCAGCTTTATATTAAGATAGCCAATCTTCATACTTTAATGGACAGGCTTCAAATTACTACAATCCACAACACTTCAGCTGTCCATTTCATTGAAAATCTGATAATGGAATGTTCAAAACCTACATTAATGCCAAGGTTGTCATCCTACTCATGTTGACGTTAGTCATTCTGATCTCTCGTACTGGAGAATAATCCATTTACATATATATGCGAGGGATCGTCAGACCTTTAACGCACTAACATAGTGCTATATAAACATAAATGCTTATTTACATATGTTTCAATATATATTTTGGTGATCATTTATCTTTTCAACATGTGTGTGATCAGGTGGGTCAGCAATACGAGATGGCATGGAGAGTTGAGGTCGTGTGAAAACCTTATATATTATATTATGTGTGCAGGTTGGCTGGATTAAAAGTTACACTAAAAACAAAATAATCATGCCTATTAAAAACAAATTGCATTTTCATAGATACATCTCCTAATCTCACTTTACCAATTTAAAGCAAACAACAACAACAATCAAACGCATTAAAATTTTAAATTAAAAATCATTTTAATGAATAAAATTTCTGTAGTGTAATTTTCACTACACCGGAATGGCATAGTTAAAATTACACTATAGAAATATTATTCATTAAGTGGATAATCTTTAGTTTAATGAATGATTAATTGAAAATTATTTTCCTTTATGGTTACCATCTTGATGACAGTTCTTTGGCTTTTAATTTAGTGGTTTTTTTGTGTTCAATATTTCTTGTAACAATTATTATGTGATTATATTACAATAATTGTTATATGACCTGTAATTTTTGAATTGACCAATATAATTTTCTGTGATGTTAATTATTCTTAATTAACATTATCTTTATAATAATCATATAGTTTGTAATTTTATGTCTTTTTTATGGGTAATCAATATTTTTGTGCTCATTATTCTGTGATATACATATATATTGTAATTTTTTTGTATGATTGTATGAATAATAATACGATTACAAACTTGAGTAAATTTTTGTATAAACTAGGATGTTATATCAATGACAAGCAATTAAATAAAAAAAGAAGCATGCATTTCAGGAATCAAACCACACACACACATATATATATATATTGTACCTATATTGATATAGGCACATAATTTTATCTATAAAAAAAAATAATAATTATTATTATTAAATAATAAATAAGTTATAAAAATCTAAAAGGTTTCTTTAAGTAAACAAAATCAGCTTGTTTTCGAAAAAGGAATCAAATAGTTTTCTATTGTTAATTTCTGAAATAAGAGCTACAATCAATTAATCAGAAGGGGAGAGGGGTGTTTCATTAGAGAAATTAAACTAAGGGTTATTAAAGGAAGTAAAGAGTTTTTATTAGTATTCGTAAAAATATAATTTAAAAAGTTAAAACATACAAATCTCTTTTCATTCAAGTTTAATTAAAGAAAAAATAATGTTAAAACTAATATATGTGCGTATATATGTGCGATTGTCAACAATAGAATAAATGTTATTATAAATAAATGAAAGTTAAAGAAGATTATCATTAAAAAACACGGCAATGGCTATTAGATATTAATTAATATAAAACAATACATTTTTGCATGGCTATTACTAATTAAGCAATCTTTCAAAACACGTTTATCAAATGATTATCACTGGAAATTCGACAACAGATCTTTGCCAGAGATATTAGAAAGACAACAAGGCGCAGGTATAGACTTTTTATCGGACAATAGTTCAGTTCACAAATTAATTGAGTGAGTGCAGTTCACCAATTAATTGAATCAGTTAAGTTAATGGTATTCAGAAACAAAATGCAGTGCTGAGAAGATTTTGGGAACGCACATTTATCTCCAGCCCAGATGTCCGATGAAAACAGCAGATCTGCCCGTGAAATAATGTCAGCTTAACATCTTAGAAAATCTCTGTCAGGATCTAATTGTCTCCAATAGTAATAATCGTGAAACTCATCCAGGAAAAGAAAAGTCCCAGCCGGCTGGTAAGCATTCATAATGGAAACATTTTCACTGAAAGCAGCCTCCAAAGAGAACAAAATTCTACGTCTACATTCAAAAGCCTAGGTAAAACATTTGCTTATTTCATTTATACTGTAATAGCCATTGCATTGCATTAATTCATACGAATCGTTCAAGAGTCTAATTATATGAACTTTATATTATACATAAATGAACTATTGATATGTGTGTTTAAATTTCAAATACTATGTAATACTTTATTATTATTATGTGTGTGCATGAGTTAATATGTGCGTGATCCTTATATCAATATTATTAGTCAAAGTAGATAAATTCACAGTGTTCTGTTATGAAAATATTCGAGAATATTTAAACTATTTAGAAATGTTAATTTAAAATATGCGTGTGTTTAATAGAATTATAAAATGTTTAAATTTAGTAAATAAATGTTAGTTAATAAATTATCTTTAAAATTAAACTTTATTTGTCGGTCAATTCTTTTTATCAATTCTTTTATCAATCTCCTTTTATAAATTCCTTTTACAATTCCTTTATCAAGTCTTTTAACCACTAATTAGATATAATCTGTTAGTGATTACAAATAGCTGAGCTAGTCATGGATTTAGGCGTTGAGTTAGTGGCCACTGTTCAAAGTGCGTTGTCTATTCTTTTAGTGTTCTTTTAGAATAAGCAGCTGGCGCCCGTGGTTATACACTAACAAAAAAGTGCTTTGGACGTGGTGTTGAACCCAACAGCCGAGAAGAAGCTATGTCCTGGAAATGTAACGCTAGTTATATACTTTATAGCTATCGTTTGGGCATACATACTCTCCAAGTATGTTCTTCTCTGCCTAAGAGACCGGTGTTTCGAATGCACATATTCGAACCCGGTTCAATATATATATATATTAAATCACCCTTATGGTTAAGAACTCTAACACCACCCTCTGTGAAATAAATATATTAGAGTCCCTATTTCAAAATAGCTAGCCTCAATATGGTACTCTAATATATTTATTTCACAGAGAATGCGGCTCGAGTTCTTAACCATGTGGTATGATTTAATATTTGAATTTTCATTACAGTTTAGCATTAACACTGGGATTATTTTCATATCTAAATAATGTCACAATAATAAAAAAATTAAGATAATTCTATTTGTTATCTGTAAGTCTGCAGAGAGAAAAAGATTAAGAAACACTGCTGTATTATATTAAACAAAGAACTTATTAAAAAATAATTAAAAATATACAATAGTTTTCTCATATCCAGTACATTTGATTCCAAGCATTTCCATGCATGCCTGGAAGTGTGGACAATATCAAATACCATATTAGACATACAGTCAATCACAATACAATTTATAAAATGTGCATATTAATACTTCAACAAAATAATTAGGAAAAAAATAGAACAGTACAGTTCTAAAAAAGGCAGTACAGTAACAAAAAAAAAAGAGAAAGAAGGTATGTCCATGATTGAATAGATGTTAAATGTCTATTCTGTACACAAAAAGAGGAAGGAGCTGATTGAGAGATATTTGGGATAGTAGTTATTCAGACAGAATTCAAATTTATGAATTTTCTATTGTTTTATTTAATAATATATCATGGACCGCTGTCTTTTTTTGCATCTGAAATACTTTTAAATATCCTTGATGTACACCAACTATCATATTTATGAAAGCTACCAATGAATCAGGGTCATAATCTCTTTGTCTCAAAGAGTGGTGGTACAATAAATAATGGACTTTTTTCTCTGTTCGATTATTCATTATGAAAGGAATGATTTAACAGAGTAGCTTGAATAATTTTCCAATCAACAATTGACTGCCAAAGATTTATTAATATTATATATTGTAATAGATACATGGACTTAGTTATGTTGATGCCACGCTTTTCAGAATGGCCACTAGACTAAAGGTTTAAATTTCCTCTTTATTTTAAGCCATCTTGAACTATCCAATGTTGGAGAAATATCCTTGTGGAAAAAAATTAAATTTACTAGCAAGTTTAGAGTAATACCCAGTTACAATAACAATTCAGTCATTTTCTCTTTAATAGCCTGCTCAGTCATGGAGATAAGAAACTCTATCCATTGTCATTGTGGAAAGGACAACCTACTTTTTATATAAATTACCAATACATATGTTAACTATATTCACTACTTAAATATGGAACCAGTATATATATATGCTTATAAAATAAAATAACTTAGAAATAATTTATTAAATGAAATCCCATATGAATAATTATTAATAAGAGATAACTTACAGATGCCAAGTGTTTTTTCTTCATTTGATATTAAGCATTTATTTTATAACGTCTTGCGTGCGATTATAATTACGATAGAATGACAGCCTTATATAAATACTATATCATGTGGTTGTTCGAAGGTATTCATTTATTAACAACATTCTCACAGCGTCTGCGCAATTTAGCTTAACAGGCTGTCATTCTATCGTAATTCATTTGATATTGTAACTATTAATAAATTAGCAGACTATATCAATAAGCACGTTAGGTAAACTGAATATTATTTTATTATTGTCAAAAATGACAATGTTGTTTCTTTTTACTTATGATATTCACAGATTCACATAATAAAGATCAACAAATATCCACATGTCTTGACAAATTTCCCTTAAATATAAATCAAACTATATTAACTTTGTTATATGGAGGTAATATTCACAATGAATATTCAGGGATTTGTGCAATGGGTCATAGATATAAAAAGAATTCCATTAACAATATAAATAAAGCAAAATAACAGTGGGTAACTTATTTATATTATTAACCTTCACTTTATCCTATACATAAGTTACTATTTCATTGTCATTAAAATAAAGCCTTACCTTATTAGATAGGGCTTTATTAATACACCCACTCATATAGCACAAACATAACAGAGAGCAAATTAATAAAATATATTAACTCTTTAGAATTTTGACATTTTCTATGGTTGCCATGTTTCCCTGAAAACAAGATCAGATCTTATACTAATTTTTGCTCCAAAAGGCATCTAAGGCCTTATTTTCAGAGGATGTCTTATTTTTCCATGTACACAAATTTACATTTATTCCAAATGTCAAATCAACCTTCCAGACATGTTTTTTCAGCAATGCCCTCTGTAAATAAATAAAATTTCAACTAGCAACATGCAATGGGAGATTTACATTTATTTAAGAATAAAGCTTGTCTGGGTCAAAATACTCCATTTAAATCTACAATTAAATCAAGTGTTAATACAAGATAAGAGTAGTAACAAAAATGATTACAATTAAGAATGATTATCCATACAAAAGCAATGAAAAAATGCAAACACAAAAATTCAGAAAACATTTATGTATTTCACACTGCATTAAGTATGACTGTGACAACATATGGCATATCATTGTCAACACTTTCCAAATTATTCATAATAGCCCCACTTAGGTATTCTTTTTTCAAACTTTTCTTTAAGAGAATGATTGATTTAACTTAAACTAAACTTTAATTATTAAAATCCCTTCTGTTATTTAAACCCTTTTAGGAGAAAAAAACATTTAAGAAATAAAGCGGATTTTTTTTTATCTTGAATATTTAAAAGCTATTATGACCAAACTCTAAAACTGTCAAGCATTCTAAATCTAAGTATTAAATATAAATAAAATAAGTACCAAAAATTACATAACTGAAATTATAAATTGTCCGATTCACTGGATGTAGTTGATAAAATTTAAAAAGTTTGTTAAATCATTCATAAAGTCAATAAGTTGGTTATCTTAAATCCAAGATTTGGCTGAGAGGAAATTGTTCCCCTATGCACATAGAATTATGTTTGTTGAGAATGTTCTACAGGAAAATACATAAATACCATTTTAATTTATATTAACATTTATTTAAAACATTAATGCCAATAATATTATTTATTTATACAATCATTATTTTATAATTTAATACAAATACTATATGCACCAGCAAACAAAAAGAAATGCATTCACCTGGCTAATGATTTTAACTAGGGTTTATATTATAAGCATCCTAAAAAATTATGCTAGGGCTTATTTTATAGTTATGTCTTATTTTGGGAAAACACAATATATTTGGTGAAAGTTTTTAAAAATGTTCAACATTTTATCTCTATATAGAATATTTATTTTACACTATTTTATAGTTAAGGCTTTACTTCATTAGTGTTTGAAATCAATTAATATATATATGTGTGCTCTGCACACAGACAATGAAGCTATTCAATGTACGTAAAATTCTCAAAAGTTACCGCCAAGCACTTTCGGAACAGTTTATAGTCCCATATTCATAGCAACTTGTATTTGGTTAATAACTATAATATTATAATATGGGACTATAAACTGTCCCGAAAGCACTTAGCGGTAACTTTTGAGAATTTTACGTACATTGAATAGCTTCATTATCTGTGCGCAGAGCACATATATATATATCATTTTATGCTAAAACTCAATAAATTGGACTTCTTTTTTTTTAATTTTACAAATGAAAAATATTCTAAAAAATCATATTTGAATTTTTCAAATATTAAAATAATGAGTTGTAAATGTGGATAAAGAAGATGTACATCACATAACTGTCACCAAATGATCATATATTGATATGAAATTAAACTCTCTCAGAAAATAAATGAACTTATTTTATTTAATTTTTTTTTAATGTCAAAGCACTGACTGGGAAGCAAATCTGGACTGGCTGCTTGGAAGGCAGCTATGCTAACTGCTAGACCACCAATGCTTGACTATTTTAATTTTTTTTCTTTAAGTGCAAATGAGAATGTGTATTTATGATAAATCTATCAAATTTTGCTTTAAAATATATTTATTTTATTACAATATTTGAAAAGATTTTAAAACTGTGTCAATTTTGACAGGCAATGACTTAATACACACTTGTTTTCTTTGTTCAGGATACAATTAAGTTTATTAACTTCTATTTTTAAAAATAAAGCATAAAAAATAAAATCAAAGTTTATATATGTTTTCTTAAGTTATTTTAAATAATTATCAACTAATTAGTGTGTAAAAACAATCAGAAATATTTAATAAACAAGCAAAAAAATATATTTTTTCTCCAAAAAATTTTGCATGAAAAAAAGATTTCCAAAAAAAAAACACACCTTTGGCGTATCTGGTCCTAAACAATAGAGTAAAGATGATTTAATTTGCCAACTGTACCTAGCATACTGACCTCTCCAAATTTTTTAAAAATAATAAATCAATAAAAGTGAGCTCATAGACACTGATTTTAATTTTTAAAAAATTACGTTAGTATCAGTTCAATAATAGTAAACAATGATATAAAGTGGCAAATCTATTCTGCTTTATATGAAATAAACAATCAGTGTTTCTTAATAAATATAAGAACTGCCTGGTTAAGACTCACAGAATGTTATACTTAGGATGAATAATTATATAATGACTAAATCTTTTTAACTTCTCAATATTCCCTAATTTGTCAATGCATGTAAATATCAGTTGTTTCCCATAGGTAAAATCAATTTAATAGCTTATCAATGAATCTAATTCTTAATTATATAATTTACCCAACAATATTAAAATATACAAAAATTGAGCGGTATGTCATTTATATAAATTTAATCTTAATACATTAGTTTATAAAAGAAAATAACAATAAAACAAAGATTAATTTGGGTTTTAAAATGTTTAAGAGAATTTTAAAAAAAAAAAGAAAAATTGATAATTTAATAGTATTGATCTCTACTTCAAACTAAAAGTTATGACTTCTAATTCTGATATTTCTTAAGGATCTGATAATGATTACAAATAAATGTAATATAAGGGATTTGAACTTAGACTTTCAAGATCCCTTTAGACACCAACTCTATCTCATATAATGATAATAATTGCAGAGAAAGTCTATCAATAATATTTGTTCTAATATTTTAAACCAAAGTTCATATTGATGAAGTGGATTTTATTTTATTACCTAGCCCACCGGATGATGTCCTTCTGTTGGTGATTTATTTCATTCAATCAAGAACTGTTGACAGATATAATAAATGATAGTGGTCAGTGTTGATTAATTCAGACTACTTTCTGTTTTCCAGAATATAATAATTTTATAATAATATGATCATATACACTTCAGAGATCCATTTATAACAGCAGCATGTAATGATGATTTTGAAGAAACATAGAGTTAATTTTAACAAGGGGTTGCAATGTGTTCAAACTATCATTTGATATCTGCTATCTGTTCTCTGAGCCAGAATCAAGATGGATTTAACAATACATCAGAAAAAGTACATATACATGAGACTTTTCTAATAAAAATACGAGAATGAATGTCTATAATTTTTATTCAGATAAAAATAATTTCTCTAACATTCTTCATTTATTAATCCAAAAATCACTTAGTATAAAGTACCAGTGAAGTTGATGCAAGTTATTCTGATGTTTCTAATTAAAGCATATAATTGTTGAATTATAATTATCAATTTTAGAAATCAATCTTTTTGCATTAATTATATTATTAAAATTATAATAGAACAATCAGTGCTGATTTAGTATGTGTTCACAACCATTTTGAATTATAAGAACCTCCCAAAACCCAAGCTGACACATCCAAGTGATAAATCACATTGATCAATCTATACATTGTTGTAATCTAACCATTCATTACAAAATTGCCATTTTCATCAAAAATAAAAAAAAACAATCACATGATTAAAATATTAAAACACAAAATTCGCAATTTTCATCAAAAATTAAAAAATAAAAATTTGGTTTGATCAGACTTTTTCATCAATATTACAAAATTGCCATTTTCATCCAAAATATATAAAAAAAAAATCACATGATTAAAATATTAAAACACATAATTCGCAATTTTCATCAAAAAAAAACAATCATTTAATTAAAATATTAAAACACAAAATTTGCAATTTTCATCAAAAATTAAAAAATAAAATTTGGTTTGATCAGACTTTTTCATCAATATTACAAAATTGCCATTTTCATCAAAAATAAAAAAAAATCAGTCATGTGATTAAAATACTCGCAATTTTCATCAAAAATTAAAAAATAAAAATTTGGTTTCATCAGACTTTTTCATCAATATTACAAAATCGCCATTTTTATAAAAAAAAAAAAACAATTTTTGTAGTAAATCAAATTTAAGTTTGCTAGTTTATTTAACCATTTACTCGTGACAATAAAAAAAATCAATTTTAAGCAATAATTACATTTTCATACAGTTATATTTATGGAATCATGTGACTAAAAAAGTTTTGCAAATATTTTACATTCAGATTTGTTATCTAAGTTTACATCAACCTTTAAAAAAAAAAACAAATTTAAGTTTACTAGTTTATTAAACCATATACACATGTCAGTCAAAAGGATATGCCCATACAAAATAAAGCATATGAATTTAGTGTAGTTAAACAGAAAAACTAAAGAAAAAAATTGAAAAAAATATTAAAAGCCCACATGTTCAATAAATGTAAAATTGATAGATTTAAAATATGAATTATACTATATGCCTAAAAATTATAACTTATAAAATACAAATGTTAAAAAATAATAACAGTGCAAAGACTGATTGCTAGTTTAAATTTAAGTTTGTTAGATTATCAAGTATTTTTGGTAATAAAAAAATTTTTTTTCATAGTTATAAAAAATGTAATCATGTAATTAAAAAAGTAAAATGCAATTTCGCAAATATTTGAAATTAATTTTAAGCAATAATTATATTTTCATACAGTTATACTTATGAAATCACATGACAAAAAAGGTGCACTAACATCTTAAACTCAGATTCATTATTTAAATTTACATCAACCTTTAAAAAAATCAAATTTAACTTTACTAGTTTATTAAACCAGCTACACATGACAATCAAAAGGATATGCCCATGTGAAATAAAGCATATAAATTTAGAGTACTTAAAAAAAGTAAAGGAAAAAATTGAAAAAAATATTAATTAAAAATCCACATGTTCAATAAACTTAAAATTGATAGAATTCAAAATGGCAGTTACCGCACTATAAATATTAAATGTGTTATAACTTCTAAACTATGAATGTTATTAAAAGTTTTAATTTCCAAATAATGAAACATTATAACTTCTAATTACCAGAAATTCTTGGTTTGTCTCACATAAATACCATTCAAAATTCATCTCTTAACATCATAATGAAATCCACTCTTGATCATGTGAAATCCACATGAGCTCTAGAAATTGATAATTTGCATTAATACATCGAACTCTTCAAATCGATACAAATCTCTAGTTATTTACATGTAAGTGCTTTTACCATCAACAAATGAACACAGAAACATGTTTAAAGAAATTAAATAGATTTTATTATTGCTGATACAAATATTGTCTAAAATTAAAAATATTAATATTACACTAAATAAATTAATAAATAAAAAATTAATAAACTTGATTCCTTAATTTTGTTAAAATTCTTTAGGTTTCTAAAAACTGATACTTTTCTTTTATTTCCAATTTAAAATAATGCTTGGAGATGATAATTATGAAGGAGAAGATTCATGTCAAAATACATATGCTAGAAAATAAAAAGAATAGTAACATAAATAAAAGAATTTGTTGCTTATTTCAAATGTAAAAGGTATTTACGTTTAAATAAGATAAACACTAACCTTTTCACCATCAGTAGGTATCTTTAGCATCTTTGAGAAATTTAACAAATGAATCTCTCTCATTTAGATGCTTTTTGTCTATCCGCCATCAAGTTGAATCTAAATGTGATTGTAAAAGATCAGATGATGTCCCTCTCATTTTTTTAATATCTTAACTTTGGCTTCCAGCCATGACTGTTCAATGGATCAAGTTTGTCTTTTATAGACATTTTCAAATCATATAATCACATGTCAACAATAGTGAGTTTTAATCTGTATTTACTTAAATATAGAAAGATTTAGTTATTTTAAAGTAATTAACAAAAGAATAAAGATCGGAAAGATTTATTGCAGGTGAAAGGCAATTTTCAAAAACCTTTAACGTAAATAATTTTAAGTAAACTTTTGTATTAGCAATAATAAAATCTATTTTCTTTAAACATATTTCCATGCTCATTTGTTGGTGGTAAAAGTCACTTGCATGTAAATAACTAGAGATTTGTATCAATTTCAAGAATTTGATGGATCGATGCAAATTATCACTTTCTAGAGCCTGTTTGGATCTCATGCAATCAAGAGTATATTCCATTATGACATTAGGAGATGAATTTCAAACACTATTTATATGGGTCAAACCAAGAATTTCTGGTAATTAGAAGTTAAAATGTTTCAATATTTGGAAATTTAAACTTTAATAACATTCATAGTTTAGAAGTTACAAACATTTAATAGTGTGGTCACCGCCATTTTGAATTCTATCAATTTTAAGTTTATTGAACATGTGGATTTTTAATTAATATTTTTTTCAATTTTTTCCTTTACTTTTTCTGTTTAACTTTTTTAAATTCATATGCTTTATTTCATATGGGCATATCCTTTTGATCGTCATGAGTAGATGGTTAAATAAACTAGTAAACTTAAATTTGACTTTTTAAAATTGTGAATTTTGTATTTTAATTTTTTAATCATGTGATTAGATTTCTTATAACTAAGAAAATTGTTTTTTTTTTAAATAAAAATGGTGATTTTGTGATATTGAGAAAAAAGTCTGATCAAACCAACTTTTTATTTTTTTATTTTCAATGAAAATCACACGAGAAAAACAAATTTTCAATGAAAATTGTGAATTTTGGGTTTTAATATTTTAATCATGTGATTGGTTTTTTATTTTTATTTTTTATGAAAATGGCAATTTTGTTACAAATGGTCAGATAAATGGTGATTTTCAATATTGATGAAAAAGTCTGATCAAACAAAGTTTTTATTTTTTAATTTTCGATGAAAATTGCAAATTTTGTGTTTTAATATTTTAATTACGTGATTTTTATTTTTATTTTTGATGAACATGGCAATTTTGGAATGAATGGTCGGATCATGACAATGTATAGATTGATTGATGTGATTTAGCTAGTTTTTAGGCAGTTCTTATAATTCAAAATGGCCATGAGCACATACTAAATCAGCACTTGACCAATTTTTCATTTTAAATTTAACAAAATCAATTTTAAGAGAACAGGAAGTGTTTATAAAATCATAATATATCAACAATTATAAATTTAACAAAATTGATTTTATTTAACAAAAAAATACATAGAAAATTCTAAAACCATAATTTAAATTAAAAACTTTCATTATCTTTCTTGAGATTATGTTTAATTTTTTTTTAAAAAAAAAGTTTAACACTCCTATTGACATTTAGTATTTAAAATACATATTGTATTACTGGATTGCTTAAATAAAATTTCTTTTACAAATATATATTAGCACTATACAACAAATAGATATTACATACATTCATATGGAATATCATTTTAATATATATAATAGAATTTTTATGAAATAGAATGCATATGTTATTGGCAATGATAGACAAACCATATCTAAGCTGACTATAATTTAATATTTATCTACAAAATTATTATTATTATTATTGTTGTTGTTGTTATTATTATTATTATTATTATTATTATTATTATTATTATTATTATTATTATTATTATTATTATTATTATTATTATTATTATCATTGTTATTGTTGTTGTTGTTGCTTATCATTATTATTATTATTATTATTATTATTATTGCATTATGTGTCTGTGTCTATGAATAACTCAATAAATATTCATTTTTCCCAAAGAGAGATCATTAATGCATCATATATATTATTAGAAAAAAACTTTTATAACTAGAGGTCAGAAAATATATGTACATGTAAAAAGTCTTGCATAAAGATAAACTAATGTTTAAGAAGTCAATTAAATATATGTATATATGTAATTTAAAGGTAAAATATCATTTAAATAGCACAAAAGTAAATGAAAATACATTATTCATCACATTTTCCAATTGATTTAAAAAGATGATAGTTTTAGTAGTTTTAAACCATCATTTTACCTCTAGCTAAAAATAACTAGATTCCCATTTATTGACATTAAAAAAATAATCAGACCTAAAAACAGGTTTTCAATTTTTATCTGTCTTATGTTTGAGCAGTAATCCATTAGTATTTATCAAATTTAAGTGATCAGATGAAGTCAACATAGTAAACACAAGACAAAAATGCCATTGGAATATGATGTAACATCCTACACAGATGGAAAGATTCATGCTGTTATGATTTTTAAAGTTTGCCATTAGAATTTGATCAATTTCCACTAATTAATCACAAAAAAGTAATATTCTAAATGCATTAATTCATCTTTATTAATAATATTTACTCCATGTTTTTCCCAATGAGATATAGGCGAATCAACGATTAATCATATATCACTTTTCTAAATTCAATAAAAAAAAATTTTTTTTAGCGCGTATTATTGTATTTTTAAATACTGCATATATATAATCATTTAATACTTTATTAATTAAACTTGACATTTTAAATATTTGTCACCTACACTAGCATTTATTTTTAGGCGGTATTATAGCTTCACAGAAATATTAAACTGAAAGATAACGTATCATTTCTGCTTGAAGAGGAAAGGTCTTCCCACTATTGACTATTAGGTTAATTTCTTGATAAACTAAATTGAATTAAAACGAATATCAAAACATTAAATGACTATTACGAATTGTTTTCTAACTGCTTCTCTTTCAATGATAATAAAATGTGTAATAAATGTAAGATTAAAGAAACGGATTTTTTTTTGTCTTATCAAAAATATATATTCCCTAAGTTTTTAAATTAATTATATTCCTCAATGAGTTTTATACGTTAAGACTTTTATTTGTCATAGCAAATAGCTATCATATTCTGTTATACCAATAAACATCACATAATCACAATTTGTTATATATTCTATTATATATATATTTTAAAAAATCAAAAGACAAATCTTGTATTTTTGCAACTATATTAACAATATCATCATCATCACCATCATTATAATAAGAATAGAGTTAGAATTTGAAAAACAATTTTTCAATTGATTATGTTATTTTACTTTAAATTAACTTTATTTAAATACTGTTCAATATTTAAGCTAGCCAAATATTCATTCATTATATTAATTACTTAAACTAATTTTATTTATTTATTTATTTTCAAAAATCTTTTTTTTTTCATCTCAGTTTTGAAAACATATCAGAAGTGTAACAATCCTGAATAAATGTTTTCTAAATTTGAATATTATTTGAATGCATGTTTAATTTGTACACATTTTTTAGTTTAGACAAACTGTGATGTTCCCCAATTCCTTGCTAGCAATAAGTTTTAAGAGATTTAAAGATTTGCATAACGTATTTTATCACTTAAATTTAAATATTTATAATAAAGAAATAGAAATTATTCTTTTCAAATCCTGTTTCTCATTGCATATTTATAGGCAAATGAAAATGTTAATACTATTTTTGATCAAATTGGAAATATGATCACCAACATTAATTGTCTGCCAATCATTATTTTCAGTACTTTAGTACTAAATCTGTAACATGAAGCATGTATTAAACCTTTATGTGCCTGTTCACATTTGTATCAATCTGCCACTTATGATGTGATCAAAATAACATGTACACAGATCTTTCTTGCACAAAAAAAACAACAATGTGTACATGGATCTTTCTTGCACCAAAAAAACCAAATGTGTACGCAGATCTTTCTTGCACAAAAACAAAACAAAACATGTACATGGATCTTTCTTGTGCAAAAAAAAGCAAAATGTGATACAAATGTCAACAGCCACAGTAAGTCTAATAGATGCTCCATATTGCAGGACTATAAATAGTCAAAATAAGAGTCATAGATCACATAACCCTATCTCTTAAGCTTGTAGGTTATAAACAGTGAGGATTGCCAATAAAGCTTGTAGAGGAATTGGCAATCCTCATTGTTTATTGCAGGACTAAAAATAAGTGAATATATATCAAACAAAGAATAAATGATTTCAAAATACATCTGGGTCTCGTTTTACATGGATTTATTTAATGTGATTTTGA
Organism: Epiperipatus broadwayi; assembly: GCA_028023455.1. NCBI lineage: Eukaryota > Metazoa > Onychophora > Udeonychophora > Euonychophora > Peripatidae > Epiperipatus > Epiperipatus broadwayi. The sequence goes on from JAQFVV010012407.1 coordinate 10,810,230, forward strand.
AGTTACACGATTCATGTTTCTTCGGAAGTCGAACTCCGATAATGCGCTATTACTTTAAATAATAAATTTCGCGCACTTAATCATATTGAAAGTAATAGCAATTATTGGAATTCGATTTTCATCTTAGTAATTTCAATATTTTCAGTGCTTTATAATAATAAGATTGTATGCAATAATGAAATTAAAATCACGATTTCCACATTTTATGTATACCCACATTAAATTTTACAAGATTATAATGTAAATTTGTTCAAACATTGTGCGTGTTAATTTTGCCTTTTAAATCACATTCTATTTTTGCTTTTTAAAAAAGAATGTAATCAATTATTAATCATTAACACAACATGAAAGTGAAGTTGGCACTAGTTGTATTTCCTCTTGTGAAGAATCTGATTTTTTACCAGTTTGCAAATGAACCTGTTTATCGGCAAGTAGCGATAATAATTAAAACATGTATAAAAAAATGTCAATTACTGTACTGTAAATTATGCATAAAAATATATTGTTTTGAATAAAATTAAATATTATAGTTAAAAAAAGTTTGTCTTGTATCAATTTTTTTCAAATTTGAAATTTTTTATTAGTCATATTTTATTTCCTTATTTTTTTTGCGTGCGAATTTTTAAGTAATTTTACATTGGTGCTTTGCTTTTATGCGATTTTTGAAAAATCACAGTCCGTATCCCCTCTTTTTCAAGGTAAGTTACATCTATTTTTGTATGATTTCTTTTGTGCATGTTTTTGGAGGAACCTATCTATCGTGTAAAATGAGACCCAAGTGTGCACCAAATATGATTTAAAAATACATTAAAAAATTTATATAGTTTATATATACATCAAAATGAAATCACTTAAATGCAAAGAATGCTGGAATTTTCATACAAATGTTAATAAATGTCGCTTCCCTCCCCCATAAAACTGGTAATAAATGTTGATTTTTTTATATAAAGAAATTAAAGCAAAAACTGCTAAATAAATGTCGATTTTTTTTTATAAAGAAATTAGAGCAAAAACTACAAAATTGACATATTAATTAATACACATACACCAAACAAACAATAAATGATTTTGACTTTTATATGTCTTTATTTTTTTTATATAAAGAAATTAAAGAAAAAAACTACAAAAAAATACACACCAAATGAAGTAAATGATTTTGACTTTTAATGTCTTTTTTTATAAAGAATAATACACACACATCAAATGAACAGTAAATGATTTAGAGTTTTAAATGGCTTTTTTTAATAAAGAAAGTAAAGCAAAAATTCTTAGTAATTTGTATAAAAATATGTTAAGTACATTACCAACAAAATGGAGATCTGCAGCAAAAAATTTCATTCCAAAAATGAAATTACTTGTTTGCAAAGGATGCTGGGATTTTCATAAAACTGGTAATAAATGTCAATTTTTTTTGATAAAAAAAATTAAAGCAAAAACTGCTAATAAATGTCAACATTTATTAAAAAAATTATTTATTTAAATATACACAAAAACAGTAAATGATTATGATTTTGAATAATTTTGATAATATTAACTATATTTCTATGACACTTACCATGTAATATATACCACACAAAATGGAGATCTGTAGTAAAAATTTTTGCTCCAAAAATAAAAATGTTCAATATGACATCAACTGTGATGTCATCATTGTAGGATTATTTCTTTCAATATGACATCATCATGACATCACACATTGATTGTGGGTGTGAAAAAGTTCTTTCTCCCCTATCCCTCCTATGTTGCAGGTTTAGTACTGAAGAACCTTATTTTCCAATGCAATCAATCTTTTCTAAACCATTTTTTCTTTATTGTGCTCATCAAACACATAAAAAAATCTCCCTTTTATTTCCTTTGTGATATTCCTATTGTGTCCATTAAAACCTTGGGGTGTATTGAATATCATCTCATTTATTTTATAAGATAAAATTGAATTCTAAATTTTCTGTTAAAAATGATACATTTTGATTATAGCACATAATTTAGGAAATTATTTGTGAATTTAAATTGTTTCTCTAGCTAAAATTAATTTTGAAGATTCTCTAATTTCACTCTAAGACTCTAGTATCACTCTCTCTCCTCCAACATTATTTACACACTTTTTAATGCTTCTTAACTTGATAATTAACTCTAATGATTGGCCCTAAAATATTGTTATTTTTACTTCATTTAGAAAACAAATTTCTGATAGATAAGTTTTCACTTGACTTTGTGATCAATAGTAACTAAAAAGTTAATTAAACAAAAAAAATGAAAACAAACCAAGTGAAATATGTGTCAAATGTTAAAAAGTTTTAATAGGAGTAAAATAATAATGATGCAGGTAAAACAACCATTCACATCTGCTACATAGTAATAGAAAACAATATTTTAAGTGTAAATATTACTATATGAAAATTAGTATATATTTATGAAAATATTTCCAGTGCATACCACTATCTGAAATAAATATCAAATATCAAATCACCTCAAATGTTAAGAAATTTTCAGCTACACCTTTTGTGAAATAAAGGTTCAAAGCCTGCATCTCAAAACTGCTGATTAGCTGCTTTGATATGTGGACTGTAGTAGATGATGTAGTTAAAAATTTATTAACATTTGAGATGATCTGATATTATATATATTGTAACAGATTAAGTATGTGGACCATGCTGCATCCTGAGTCATAGCCTAATTATTGATCACCATTTGTAATAGAATAAAAAAACTAAGGAAGAACAATCCTAATTTAATAATGCCTGTGAATTGTAGAGTTATTTGTAACAGAGTGAAAATAATAAACTAAGCTAAAGTGAATATCAATCAATGAATAACAATATAACACTCAAGGCAATAAAAGAATGATAATAATCTTTGTTATAGCTTCATATATCCCAATACCATTTATTATGGATAGAAAACAAATAAAACATTACTTCAAACTACCTAAAATATAAGCATTATTTAAAATTGATGAAAGATAAAACAAAACTAAATATCACTGTCTAATAATTAACAGTATATGCCTATAATATAGATTCATTATAAAAAATAAATAAAAATAATGACAGATTTACACAGATAAACTTTAATATTACTTATAAATCAACACACTGTTTATAATAATAGAAACTTGTACCAAACATCAAACCTTATTTCTATTTATATTTAAACAAAATGATTTATAAATAATAAAATAATAATCTTAATATTCCATACAAGTTTATAATATCAATGATATCTAACAAAATATATAACTCAATAACTGATTTCTAATTATAACTAAATAAATTGTTAACATAATATTGCTGTTCCACTATCAATATATACTTATTAATTAAGTCAGTTATACTAAGATTAAATACTTACTAATAATACAAAATCAATTAACCCAATGTATCTTTCCATTTTCATCAACTTAATATATTATAAAATAAAATCATTCTATTAAATAATCTTTAGATTTTCAATATCTAATCATAACAATATATAAAACAAATGTTAGATTCCTATTTGATGCTTATGCCAACAAACCACAAATCACATCCAATTACTCTTCAGTTTATTAAAGCTAAGTTATTAAAACTTTAGACTATAACTGTTAAAGCATATGACGGATTGCTAGATTTATTATAGTCAAATATTAATATTAAAATTTAATATTTAACTAAATTTATGATCCACACTCATAAACTTTAAATATAATTAAAGCAAATCACTAATTTATAACAGAATAAAATATATTCCTATTACCAACTTCATAACTGAATAAGATTACAATCTTTATGGTGTTAATGTAATATTTATTTTGATCAATATTGACCTAAAATAAAATATGAAAACATTTCATTGCAACTATCTTTACTCATTTTCAATAATTATCATATTTGAACTTTATCAATCATCAAATCAATTTACATGTAATTTCTATTTTAGTATATCAATTACTTATTACTAACAAAATATTACAATAATCTTCCAATTACTTATTAAATATTTAAGAATGTCAAATCACTTAATTTATTTTACTGTATAAAATCTATATCTAGTCAGATAATAAGCATTACATTTATACAAAAAAAAAAGATATGTAATTACACTTTCTTACTCATCCTGTGTTTTTTTATTTTTGAATTATTTTTATAACTGCTTCTAATTAATTATCTGGTATAATCAATTAGTGAATAGCATCTCATCCAAATAAGATTAACCAATAAATTTTCAATGTAAAATTGAATGACAACCAAGCAAGTTTATTTGTTTTAAATTAATTCAAAATTTATTAACAATAGATATAAATTAAAATCAAAAATATATATAAGGCAAATAAACATTTAAAATATATGCATATAATCTGATTATGCTTTAAGTAATCTGTTTTCAATTGACATTAACTCCATATTCAAATAGGTGATTGTGCTTCAATCTCCACTGATTAGATACTAAATACAAACACATATTCATATAACACAAAAAATGTTGTTGAACATTTATACTTTCTGAAATATAAAAGAGTTCAAGATATATCTTTTTTCTGTATTTCATATAAAAATATAGTTAATCAAAATATTATATATATATATTTATTTGTTAATATAAATTAAAAAATGAATATTTTAGATTAAAACAATAATTAGTATTCTGCAAAATATAAATTCAAACTTAGGTAAACATAGTTCTTTTACATTTAGGTATATAAGTAGATAATTATTTAACTTAAAATTATACTAATATTTCTATCAATAAATACTATACATTTTAAGTGAAGAGAAAAAATAGCAATAATAATGATAAATGTAAGCAAATGACCCGAGTAATAGTCTTTAAATGTGGCATTTCAAAAATAGTACCATAGTTCTAGTATTTACATTTTTAATCATGATCCAATATTTTGTTATTCCAGAGAAAGTAGACATATTAAGAAAAGCTATAAAGTTTGATGTACATTTTGTTAATTCCAATATTTTCCAAATATCCTAATTACCTTTTCATTTAGCACATATTTGATCAATATAAGGTTATATAAGTGTAAAAACACAAATTTATATATACAATGTAATGTAGATATTCCTTCATTTAGCAAATAATTCATAAATCATTATAAGTGAACATATACTATTGTCATCCATTACAATGCTATGGAAATTGAACCAATTTTTATCATAAGAAGGAAATCAGATTCACTTTTATTGAAGCCAAAGTAGAAACAGAGTGTGTTTAATCTGCTTGGTTTTATTTATAAATTGTTTTTATTGATATAAGAAAAATTATAGCAACACTCTATATTAACTCTTTAGTCAATTCTAGCCAGCATTTCACAAAGAAAAATCTTATTACACAATAATGACAAATAAAATACAAAAAAGATCATTTCATTTCAATATAAATTAAGTAATTAAGACTATGTTTTTTTCATAATACAATGGAAATAATTTTTTTATGAATATCTTTCAAATATAATATTATATAAATAAAGTAACAAATATACCAGAAACATTAAACATTTAGGTGTATTATGTACTATGGTGAATACAGTAACAAATATATAAAATAAAGAATAATAATTTTGTTCAAACTATATACTTTATTATTCACATATCCATTTTAAAATGAACAAAGTCAATTATCATTGTCATAGCAACACAGTTCAATGCTCCGTAGATTAATATATCCACTATCAAAATCAAACAAGAAAAAAATTATGACTATACTGAAACTCATCTCAAACTTCAATAGATAAAATATATACGTAAATAAACTATAGACATTTTAGCTGCTATTTAACAATGAAATATTATAATTTTGATAATCATGAATAAGATCTTAATACATAAATTGTACACTCTATCATAATACCTTATACATATATTTATTAGAATAATGTACAGTAATTATGAAAAATCTGAGATTTTTTTGTCTAAGCAATATAATGGAATTCATTATAAACAGTAAATTGAAAATCTAATTAAAGAATTTTAATTAATCTTTTAATCAAAAGAGGTTTATATACTTAGCTAAAAATCAATATATTTCAGAACATTCATATTTCTATATACCTCAAGTAAGATATTAATGACTCCAAGATACATTTCTGAATAAATTGGTACTCTTCAATTATCTTAAATCACACATGTCTCTATCACCATTTATACTTGTACCTATCTATAACCACTACAACAAGCACCTAAATTAAAAATATAAAGAAGTGAAATAGATGCTGGGTTAAAATTCACTACTTGAATTATACACCATCAAAAAAAAATGTAAATCAACAAAATAAAAATATTAAAATTTGTAAATTTAATAAAATTTATGATACAGCAAAAACATACATTTTTTTGATCAAAGTACTGCATGTGGTCACATTTATTAACAAAATTTATTTGACATCACATAATCACCATCTCACACTAGTACATAATTGTTGGTGTAGGATTGCATTAGATCCTAAGATCTAGGTGCAGTGCTCTCAGATCCAAAGCTCCTCACTGATGAAGGCCACAAGCCTGAAACTAGTCTGGGAATATTAGATGAAGTAGGCATTAGATAGGGATTTTATGCACAAGCCTTCTGGCATCCATTTATTACTCTGGTTGGCACAGGGTGGCACTACTGCATGGAGAGAGTTTTGCCTTGTTTAAAATTTATTTGACCTACATAAAAGCACATTTTATGCTTTGCCTTTTATTCTTTCATGATGTGATACAATATTTGTGCAATAAAATATTTTCCAAATGTATTTCTAAACACTTTATGACATTTATATACTATTTTCTTAAAAGATAAAATGAAAACGAGTGTTTAGTACTGGCAGAAAAAAATAATTATAAAACAATCTTGAAATTGTGTCAGAAAACCTAAAGTTTTAATAATTTAATCAAAAATTTAAACTGATTAACAGCAAGTAAAGGAAACTATAGATTCTGAAGTCAACATTGATTTTAAATAGACAAAACTCTCTATACATATTGCTACTCAGTCCAAATCAGAGTAATCAATGGATACCAATTGTGCATAAAATCCCCATCTAGTGCCTACTCATCCAGTATCCCCAGACTAGTTTCTGGCTTGTGGGCTTCATCAGTGAGAAGCCTTGGATCTGAGAGCACTGTGCCCAGATCTTAGGATCTAATGCAACCCTCCAGAAGCCACCCCCATCTCTACTTAACTACAAAACTATGAGACTTAAATTAAAAACACTATAGTATTTTCAATCCAAGCTCATCAGCTTATATAGTCATATAGTCACTGACGAAGACCATGAGCAAGAAACTAGTCTGGGGATATTGGATGAGTAGGCACTAGATGGAGATTTTATGCACAAGCCTTCTGGCATCCATTGATTACTCTGACTTGCACTGAGTGGCAATACATATAGAGAGTTTTGCCTGTTTTAATAACAGTTAAGAGCATGCATAAGAAATGGTGATCATGTGATGTTTATTGGCTTAAAACCAATCCTGCCTAATAGGATAGTGGTGGCTATAATTATTAAAGAACCAAAGACACCAAAAGGTATAGGTACTGGACTGAGTTCAGAACTATATGACTATATAAGCTGATGAGCTTGGATTAAAAATATTATAGTGTTTTCAATTGACATATCATAATTTTGTAGTTAAGTAGAAATAAAAGGTGGCTGCTGGAGGGTTGCATTAAATCCTAAGGTCTAGGTGCAGTTGTTCTCAGATCCAAGGCTCCTCACTGACAAAAGCCACAAGCCAGAAACTAGTCTGGGAATATTGGATGAATAGGCACTAGATGGGGATTTTATGCACAAGCCTTCTGTCATGCATTGATTACTTTGGCTTGCACTGAGTGGCAATATGTATAGAAAGTTTTGCCATAACAGTTAAGGGCAAGCATAAGAAATGGTGATCATGTGATGTAATATTGATTTAAAAACATATTGCAGAGGATATAATTTGTTGTTAATTAGATTGCTACAGCATAGCTTCAGCATTTCTATAAAAAAAATGTTATTAAAAAAAATGATTGTAATAAAAACTACCACTTTATTATTCTTTTTATTTAAAAATAAATAAAAATATAATACATTAAGTTTTTATTATTTTTATTTTTTAAGTTAATGTAAATAAATGAACATACATAGTAAATATATATTGTACTAAGATAAATGTGGCTAATAGAGTGGGTTGTCCATGAGATAGAGACTATATTGAAATTAAGTTAAATCTTATCATAAACAAGATGACCCAAATAGAGTAAAGAGATCATATGTTTTATCAGAATTTCCTCACACAAAATTTTAGACAAATTATTTAGTAATAAATGCTAGCTCTTAAAATACAAAAGTATGAAATAATGACATACTAAATAATTTATATTTCAAGATATTATTTATAATAGATATATTGCTTGATAGAATAATCAATTCTTAATTCAATAGTGTATAAAAGTAATAATAATTTATTTACAATTAATAAGCAAACTAGAAATATATAAAGAATATAACATTGAAAAGGAATTTCTTATGGTATATTACAACCAAATGTTTGGACTTATGATGGTGCACAACAATAGACGTATATTTGTAACTAAGCGAAAACATAGATGAGATTGTAATTACAACTTAATAAAGAAATATAAATGAGTATGTAACTTATTATGATTTAATTAATCTAATGAATATAAGAAACCTAAATAAGTTATTTTTACCTGCCTAAATTAATCAGGTTATAATTTGGAATAAATATAATTATTTTCCCTTAATTATATATATGTTTACACCACTCATCCTTAAAACAAAATCACTAGTTTAATAATTGTCATAAACATAAGTAAATTCCAAAGTAGGACTTAGTAATCCATGGTTGGCATAAATTGCTTGATAAATAAATATCTCTTAAATGTTTCACATTAATAAAGAATTCCAGATTAGCAAAACACAAGAATATAAAATATTGTTGAAAGATTTCTATTAGTAGACAATGTAGTTTTAATCAGGATCCTCTGAGAATAATAATCTGTTTACTAGTTACTATGTGCACTGTATTCCTATGGTATATCAAACATGATTGATCTGTAACCTTAAAACATTAAAACAGGCAAAACTCACTATACATATTACCACACACAGCAAACTAGAATAATCAATGGATGCCAGAAGGCTTGTGCATAAAATTCCTATCTAGTGCCTACTTATGCACAAGCCTTCTGGCATCCATTGATTACTCTAGCTTGCTGTGTGTGGCAATACATATAGTGAGTTTTGTGTTTTAACAACAGTTATACATAAGCATAAGAAATGGTGGTCATGTGATGTTTATTGGCTTAAAACCTTAAAACATCCATGTAACATTGTTATTTAGTTCCTTAACAGAGATAATTATAATTTATTTTCTTATATTATGTGACATTCCTTAAATATAAAAAAGTACACACAAACTTGATTGGTATAAAATAATCTGATAAGTGATGTTGCAATGTTATATTGATGTTAAATAGAATTGAAAGATTGATATTTCCTTGCAGATAATCCTCTCATTTTATATATATGTTGTAGCATTATTATTTAACTTCTTTATTAATATTAGCTGCTTAATTTCATATTAAAAATTTGTTTAGATTTATTTGAAGCCAAATAGAATTTCCTTGAATATTTTGTTGAAATAAAAATTATTTAGAATGTGAGTTCTAAATGATTCTGTTATTTCTAAGCCACTGATTTGCATTTGCAGGGAGAATGGATGTTAAACGCTTTTTTATTTTTATGAAGTACATTTTCTTTATACATGATTTCACAAATATATACATTGTTAAACCATTAAGCATCACATGATCACATTTCCTATACTAGCACATTAATTGTTGATAAACAGAGCAAAACTCTCCATACAGTATTGCCACCTGTGCTAAACATAGTAATCAATGGATGCCAGAAAGCTTGTGCATCCTAAGATCTAGATGCAGTGCTCTCAGATCCAAAGCTCCTCACTGACGAAGGCCACAAGCCAGAAACTAGTCTGGGGATATTGTATGAGTAGGCATTAGATAGGGATTTTATGCACAAGCCTTCTGGCATCCATTGATCACTCTGTTTAGCACAGGTGGCAATACTGTATGGAGAGTTTTGCTCTGTTTATATACATTGTTGTTCTTGTGATGAAATAAAGTCTGTTAAAAGTTCAACTTTCCTCTGTAGCAAACAGGTATAAAAGAAAAGCAAATACACTTTATCAGGATATTTGGAGACATATTGAATTTTTAAAAAAACTGACTTTAGTCACAATTTTCACAATAACTTCAATTTTAATAATATACAGCAAAATTCTATATACTGTCAGAAAATATAAAAACTAAGGAAAACAATAAGGCTAAGACAAATAGTGATTACTATTAAAAAAGAAAAGAAAAAATTTCAATACCCGAAAAAATTATTGCATTATTGGTTGTTTATAATTTTTAATTTATCATTGACTAAGTTTAAAATTACATCTTCATTGATAATTTGTTTTGTATTCCTCATAAAATTCTTATTCAAATCATATATAATACTTCTTACCTGAGATAATCCATAGCTTCAGAACTTAAAAAAATAGTAGCATAAGAATTCTTCATTTTTAAGTTGTACTCCAAAAGTTAAAAAATTTCAAGATAATATTTATTCTAATAAAAGATACAAAATAAATCATTTCCAGAAGATGGATATGCATTTATAATCAAAGCAGTTGGCTTCTTGTCTATCAAAACTAGAAATTAAAGGCTACTGTCTATATCAATAATAAAATGAGTTTCATCTCTTCATTTTATACTTTTTGTGTATAGCAATAATGTTTATATTTTATGTGAACACCAGTGATACTATCTTGTTATATTTATTGACCCATAGAGACATAATTTATTTGAATATAGCTCATTTTCTAGCTATAGACTTGAAAATAATGTGATGCAAGATGTGACAAAACTACTAACTCCACAGCATGGGTACCAAGGCATAGTCAAGAATCAAAATGTGATTCTTTGCTCACTTACAATTCCCAGAGTATACATAACCATTGTGGCTATCTCCACATACACCACTTGAAACTTTTCATTGGTTTCAAGAGTTTATATTTTCACATGGTACTATGAACAATAAATTTTGTGATTGCTTGATCAACTGCAACCTTTCTCCACATCTGATAATCAGTCTTAAAATTTATATTGCACTGTTCTATAATAGCCTAATTTTATATATAAAAACATTATTATACAAGCATAGACATGCAAGTACAAACACAAACATACTAATACAAATATAAACACACTAATAAATTATTAAACTTTTTGAAAATCATTATGTCTATAAAACAAAGTTGCCTCAAACTTGGATCAGAGCCACAAAATTATATTGTACATAAATCACATTTGAATTTGAATACAAGTATACTTTATATACTACACAGACACACTAGTACAAACACAAATACATTAATAAATTCAATACAGAGAGTGTATCAATAGCTCAAACAAGCTCTTAATTAATAAGTGTGGTATGAGAAAATATTTAAAATCTCTATCCAAACACTCATCTCCAGACCAACTAGTTTCGAGCTTATGGCTCACGTCAGTGGACAGCTAGAATATTTGGACACTAGATCTAAAATATATACTCAAAACCCAGCACTTATTTCAAATGTATATTTAAGTAGAAACTGAAGTTTTCAGACATGAAAATGTCTTTAAATCCAGCTATCTAACTTAAATAGCTATATGGGACTGAACTAAATTCAGATCTACCCTATTTTAATAATCCCAGAAAAGCCAAAGCCTTAAAGGTAAAATAATAATAATTAATAAAGTAAGTCATATATAATGTGACATTACTTTTATAAACTTGTAGTTACAAAAATGCAATACAGAGAGTGTACCAATAGCGCAAACAAGCTCTTAATTAATAAGTGCAGTATGAGAAAATATTTAAAATCTCTATCCAAAGCACTCTCATCTCCAGACCAATTGGTGTCAAGCTTATGGCTCACATCAGTGGAAAGCTAGAATATTCGGACACTAGATCTAAAATATAAACTCAAACCCCAGCACTTATTTCAAATGTATATTTAAGTAGAAACTCTGAAATTTTCGTATTTAAAGACATTTTCATGTCCAAAAATTGCAGAGTTTCTACTTAAATATATGTTTGAAATAAGTGCTGGGTTTTGAGTTTATATTTTAGATCTAGTGTCCAAATATTTTAGCTCTTGGAGATGAAAGTGTTCTGGATAGAGATTTTAAATATTTTCTCACAATTAAGAGCTTGTTTGAGCTATTGGTACACTCTCTGTATTGCATTTTTGTAACTACAAGCTTATAAAAGTAATGTCACATTATATATGATTTGCTTTATTAATTATTATTATTTTACCTTTAAGATTCGGCTTTGCTGAGGCTATTAAAATATGGTAGATCTGAATTTAGTTCAGTTCCATATAGCTATTTAAGTTAGATAGCTGGATTTAGAAATGTTTTCATGTCCAAAAATTTCAGAGTTTTTACTTAAATATACATTTGAAATAAGGGCTGAGTTTTGAGTTTATATTTTAGATCTAGTGTCCGAATATTCTAGCTCTCCACTGATGTGAGCCATAAGCTCAAAACCAGTTGGTCTGGAGATGAGAGGGTTCTGGATAGAGATTTTAAATATTTTCTTTTACCGCACTTATTAATTAAGAGCTTGTTTGAGCTATTGGTATGCTCTCTGTATTGCATTTTTGTAACTACAAGTTTATAAAAGTAATGTCACGTTATATGTAACTTGCTTTATTAATTAACATTAATAAATTATACATTTATCAAATAATAAAAAAATTTAAAATAATAAAAATATCTAAAACTAAATACTTATGTATATTATGTTTATTTTCAGGATGAATGCCTTGAAATTGAAAATCATCAAAGCATATTGAATCCATTTTATTAAGCACTCTGGCCAATGAAAAATTTGTGCCTTTGTTTTCTTCATGCAAAACAAAATTAAATAAATATTAATAAAAATATTAATAAAAAATTGAAATTTTAAAAAGGAACTTAACTCACAGAGAATGATGGTATTGGTATATATGTAGTCCATTTGGTTTTCCCACAATTTTAAAAAGAAGACAAAGAAATTTTAATTTCAAACAAATCAGCAGCAAAGAAAAGAAGTAATATTCTTTTATTTTTTTGATGATAAGTCATGAACTGTTTTTATATCATTTAGTTGTATAATGTAATATATTATTATGTATAACTTGCTGTCCATTTCCTTATAATATTTTATTAAGCAATTATTATTGTTGCTAAACTTTATTCAAAACATTAATCGTACTTGCACATAAATATTATTTGTTCTGTGTTCTTGTTAGAATGTATGGGTGTATCAATAAATAAAGAAATATATATAGATGATGGCTATTAACTCCAGAATAAAGAAATTAACTCGTTTTTTTAAATAGATAAAAAAAATTGAATGGTGAATGATGCTGTTTTTGGTTTGGGTTTTTTTTTGAGGGGTCTACCCATATGGTACAATATGTGTATGTACTCTCTCAATTTATTAATATATACTTTATTATTCTAATTTTGTTTATACTGTAATCTTAATTTACATATGTATACTATATATACAAAAAGCTTTTGTTTTATATATATATATATATATATATATTAATTCTAATATTTTCACGGATAAAAGATGTCATATTATTATTATTACTATTTGCAGGATATTCCGTGTAGTGAAAAAGCTAAATGCTGATGTTTCAGTACAATATCAAATACCTTCCTCAGAGCGTCTCTGAAGGTACTTGATATTGTACTGAAACGTCAGCATTTAGCTTTTTCACTACACGAAATATCCCGCAAATAGTAATAATAATATGATATATATATATGTGTGTGTGTGTATATAAAAAGACATGCATTTGCAGTTCAGTAAAATAATACACATTTTATTGACATCAAAGCTTATTAACAAAATGTGAGCTGTTATATGTTATGTACAATATTTACCAAAGAAGTTTGGAACAAAATATAGCAGATATCATAGCTCCATGTATGGTAAATTAAAGCAAATAATTCATATTTATTTCTTTTGGATGCTTATTATGTACTAACTTTACTCATAAGTTCATTTCTTTCCTAACTTATTTGTAAAAGAAGCCAATTAAAACAAATGTTAATAATTAACACAAACATTTTTATTAATAATAATTTAATAATTATATAATATTTTTCTCTCCATTTCTTCTTCTCTTTCTTTCTCTTCTTATGTAATAAATACTGGTTACTTCTTTAAATATTTTGAAATAATTTTTTTTTTCCTCATGTGTCATTGCAGCAGCTGGGAAGTGAACCCACTAACCCAGGACAACTAACTGCTTGTAAGGCAGCTGTGCTGACCTCTTGACCACCAACGTTTGATGTATAATTTGTTTTTTTATGACTTAAAATATATTATTTAACTATTTTCTATTGGGTGTTATATTATTATGTTTGCTGTTAAATAAATTCTAAATTTTTGTTCCTAAATTAATTAACATTAATAAGTATTAATTATTAATTTATATAGTGTATCTGCTTCATTTTCTGTTTTTATAATATGAATATGTAAGCAAGAGACAGATGTTTACTTATTAATTATTTGTTAGACTATTTCCGTCATCTAATATTAAGAACTGAATAATCTTTAGAAAAATTTCCAATTTTATTTAAACTTTCTAAATACATTTAATAGTTAATAATAGCACATAGGTTAATATTTAACACAATATTTTAATTGGTATTATTATCCTCTCTCCTTCAGTTTGTTCACAATACTTGTATGGGACTGAAACTTGAACCTTTAGATTCTTGATTATTGAATTTTAAAGTAATGCTACCTATCTGAGCTATTCTGACAAAGTTAGTTAGAGCGTTACCTTGATATTTAATATTAAAAAATCTAAACATTTATGTTTGAAAATAATTAAAACAAGTTATAAATTTCATATCTTGCTTTTAAACTTGCATTTTATGATCACTAGATGGAGCTTACCAATAGCTCTAAACAAGCTTTGTTTTTATAAGTGCCGAAAGATATAGAATTCAAAATAACGATAGAGATTTTGAATTCTTATCTCTTTCAGCACTTATAAAAACAAAGCTTGTTTAGAGCTATTGGTAAGCTCCATCTAGTGATCCATGTTGGATTCCCATACTAGTATTCTTATTAGTCAGACCAGAAACAGCTGAAGACGAGAGAATAATATCACTTAAAATACTGTGTTAAATACTAACTTGTGAGATATTATTTACAGTTGAATATATTTAGAAAGTTTAAAATTTTTCTAAAGATATTTAGTTCTAAATATTAGATAATATAAATGAACCAACAAATAATTAATATTAAAATATCATCCTATCAAACCTTCAGATCTTTATTTACTTTTGATGCTTTTTGTATCAACCATTTATATGCAAAAGCATCTACAAAATCTTTCATAACTTTAAGTCTACATCTGAGATGATATCTTAAATTATTTTTAGTTCAATATCTTCTATTTTCCAATTATAACTTTATTTCAATAATTATTAAATGGGCACAGATATTTTTTTAATCCAACTTTCTAACTTTAGTTAAATAAGATTGGAAAAATTCAATAATTATACTTTTAAGTTTAAAATTGCGCTTTACGCAAAAAAGTGATGCTTAGTATTATTATAGATATAATAAACACCTCCATACTTCCCCATTCTTTTTAAATTCATATAATAAAGATATAACAAAAGACAAATGACCTCCAAGATGCATTTCGTGCTGAACCAGCACTCATCGGTTGGCCCAGGTCACTATCTCTCATATATCTCTTTATTATATGCAAAGTATTTATCTAGAGTAAATTGTTACATTTACATTTACCATTGTCAAACTTCCTCCACTCACAACTTTGATGCCATCCATTTCAGATTAATACACTAATGATTATTACTAATCATTTTCGAAACTAGAGATTATCTCTAGCACAGATATAAACTTTAAATCTCAGTTAAAGATTAATATATGAGATTTTTTAATTTTACACACACATGGAATTATTCACCTTTCTCTGTCCCACAGGCTTAATGCTTTCAGGGAACTTAGGTCTCCATGAGCTTAGTATTATTATAAGAATTATCAGGCTTAGCACTTTCAGGGAACTTAAGTCTCCATGAATATGGAGACCTAAGTTCCCCGAAAGCACTAAGCCTGATAATTCTTATAATAATACTAAACTTCACTTTTTTGTGCATAAAGAGCAATCTAAAACTTACCATTTCTCGAAGATGAAGCAAAAACAAGGATTTTATTTTAATTATACTTTTGTGGAATTTGATTACAATATATTTTTATAATAATACAAACATTTTGAAATCTCTATGAATTTGTACTTCATGTTGCAGTGGTAGAATAATTATATCTTCAAATGGCCCATATAAGAAAGGGGAATTATTTAATGCCAGTATATTATGTTTACTGTACGCTAACTCATAACGACTGTTCTTTTTCAACATCATTTATTAAATATAAAATAAATCTTTGTCTTATCTAAATTGGATGTCATTGCACTACAGAATTTAAATAATATTCTTTTAAAGTTAACTCAATTAAAGATCTAATCTGCATCAATACATTTGCAATAATCTTGAAAATCTTCGAATGACATTTTTACCTACTTGATTAATTATAAGGAGACAATGATATTGTTCCTTCTCATCATAAAATATATTTACTTTTTATATCAATATTTTATTAAATTATCTATGCTCTTTATTACTATTTTAAAATGCTTTTATCATAACCCTCTATGACACTTTCGATTGCTCCAGCAATCTTCTTCAGCACTTTATTACTGTTTTATAATACTTTTATCACAACCCACTATGACAGTTTTGATTGTGATAAAAACATTATAAAACAGTAATAAAGAGGATAGATGACTTAATAATATATGGATTTGGCAATGCAAAAAGTAAGATAATTGTTATATCAATATTATAGTTGATTAACTTTTTAAATTTAAATCTTAACTTATTTTTCAAGTGTTGTTAGCCAAGAAGTTATCGCAGCATCTTGCAAGCAAGTAGTTGGTTGCAGACGGTTGTGGGTTCGCATCTCGGCCGATGCTATGACATATAAAAAAAATCTTAACTTATTCATGGTCCTGGGCATGCATTAAACCCTAATT
Organism: Epiperipatus broadwayi; assembly: GCA_028023455.1. Taxonomy (NCBI): domain Eukaryota; kingdom Metazoa; phylum Onychophora; class Udeonychophora; order Euonychophora; family Peripatidae; genus Epiperipatus; species Epiperipatus broadwayi. Next base: position 10,827,395 of record JAQFVV010012407.1, read on the forward strand.
ATTAAGTTGTCATTGCAAATCATCATGATCATATTAAATTCATTTGAACTGGAATCGTGTTTGAACTCAGACTTTCACATGACCCTTAACTATCTCTGCTATCTCATACTGCTGACACACTTGATCACACACATGTCAAAAAGACAAATAATCACCAATAAGGTATTTTGTGCTAAACCAGAACTTGCCAGTTGGTCTAGATTATTATCTCCACACATATACAATCAATGCTCAGCTTACATTAAGATAGCCAATCTTCATACTTTAATGGACAGGTTTCAATCCACTCCACCCCACAACTCTTTGGCTGTCCATTTCATTGAAAATCTGACGATCTCCACACATATATACAATCTAAGCTCAGCTTACAGTAAGAGAGCCAATCTTTTTAATGGACAGGCTTCAATCCACTCTACCCCACAACTCTTCAGCCATCCATTTCATTGAAAATCTGATGATGGAATGTTCAAAGCCCACATTGGTGCCAACCTTCTCATCCTAACCATGATGAGTGCTGGTTTAGCATGAAAATACAGATATTGGTGATTATTTGACTTTTTGACGTGTGTGTGTGTGATCAAGTGTGTCAGCAGTATGAGATAGCCAATAAATATCACATAAGATGGGGATTTTGTGCACAAGCCTTCTGGCATCCATTGATTACTCTGGCTTGCACTAAGTGGCAATACGTATAGAGAGTTTTGCCTGTTTTAATAACAGTATGAGATAGCGTGGATAATTGAGGTCGTGTGAAAGTCTGAGTTCAAACCCCCTATATATTACATATAGGAATGCAGGTATGAAAAAGCCTGTACTGAAGAAAAAAATTCATATGTAAAAATGGTAATAAATGTTACGTTTTTGCTAATTTATATTTAGTTTTCATACAACTATTTATTTATTCATTCCTTGAACATTCTTTAAATACAGACAAGTTTTCATGAAGTATTAATAAGTACTTGAACTCATATTTTTAACAATTTTTGGCATCAATAATTAAAGCATCATAAATAGTTGATTATTATACTTAAAGTGAACAGGTCTGTATTTATATTTTTTGCTATAATAATATTAGCTAAACTTTGAAATAATGTGTACGAATATATTAAATACATAAAAAAACAACAACGATAAAACATAATTCAAGTCAAGCGTTGGTGGCCTAGTGGCTAGCATAGCTGCTTTCCAAGCAGCTGGCCCGGGTTTGCTTCCCGGTCAACGCATTTGACATATGAAAAAAAAAGACATAATTCAAAATAATATTTACATTTAAAAGTTTTCAATCTTTCCCTCTTGTTATTAAGAAATAAACTTATTCATAGAGAAAACGTACACTTTACATAGTGCTCTTATTTATCTTTCAAAAGGAAATTTTATTCACAAACCATAAGAATCATTTACAAAAAGGACATTTACATATCAATCTCAAAGGAGACCAGTTAACAAATCAGAGGTTACGCTTGTATATATAAAAAAAACAATTAATTTCATATCAATTACATTAAGACATTAGTTATCACCAGAAATTGAAGACATATAACTTCCCATTCCTGAAATCATAGTAGTGGCCCATTTACATTAATCTGATCATGTATATCACATATATGATGGTGTTACACATGTAAGTTTGTTTAATTTATGAACATGTAGACAGTGATTAAAACCATATTTGGCCATTTAGTCTATAGAGTTTTATCTTACCAAGTAAAGAGCACTTCCAATGTTGCTGTGTGTATTAATTTAAATATCCAGAGATTAGTTATTATGAACCATATATGAAAGCCATACACTTTACTTATATATCATGAGGTTAGCCAATCCAATATAGAGATAACATTGATAAAAATTACTTAAAAGCAGGTTTTCATAGAATACTTAAGACTGAAAATTATACGAAATATTTATTTATTGAGGCGATATATAAATAAGATCGAGATTTTAAAATGATGTAATACTGAACCATAAATTGATTTAGAAACAGGGAAAAAACAGAGCAAATTATGAAAATACTTATTGTGCATTTTTTATATATTTAATTCAGCAAGAATAAATTTTAAACATATTTTATTTTAGAAGTAGGATTTTTAAAAAAATCTGTTCATGGAATTATAATTTTCTATGTTGTAGAAATTTATATACCAATCATTTTTTAATTGACTGAATAGTAAAAACAACAATTTATAACTTTAATGTTCTTTGACACACTCTTAACTTAAAAATCAGTAAAATTTTGTTTCATTTTTTTCAGATGATAAATTTTACAATCCAAGGTAAGCTAATAATAACTTTAATGAGTTTTAAATTATTTCTTCTTTTGTGTTTTTTAAAAAATTAAGTTTTATAGGTAGAATGATTTAAGTTGTTTTTATAACCCATAAATTTAAATATTTTTAAAGAGACATTTTAAAAATTTTAATTTCATTTTGAAATTAATTTCTATCTAAAATATAATTTATAAAGATGGCAATTAATTTTAACTTTATGTTAAAAATAAGTTTTTGAAATGAAATTTCAAATATTCATAAGGTTTTACATTTAATGAATGCTAGCAATATACACACGCATAATTGTTTTTCATTATATGTATATATATTGTGTAAATTTACTTTTTTCCTTTTTAAAGTAATTTATTATATTGATAAATAAAAACAAAGAGCTTTGCTAATTGCTCAACAAGCTTTGTGATAAATGCTAAAGAAAGCATTCAAAATATCTTTGTCAGAAACTCCCCCCCCCCCAAACCCGTGACCAATGGTTTAGTGCTTTGGCATTCCTCAGAGAGGCGCTAGGATAGTTTCAGACACTAGATTTAAAAATACCAACCCAAAGCAGCTGTCTGAAACTATCCTAGCACCTCTCTGAGGAGTGCCAAAGCATGAAACAATTGGTCAGGGGCTTAAAGGAGGTTTCCTTACACAAATACTTTAAATGCTTTCTCTGGCTAAGCATTTATCACAAAGTTTGTTGAGCAATTAGCAAAGCTCTTTGTTAATATTTTACAAGCTTAAAAAAATGGATCATGTAATATATGACTCCATTTTTTATTGACTATTTATAGTCTTTGCTTTAAATGTTGTGATGTTATATTGCTAAGACTACTAATATATGGTTTGTCTGAAGATCGCTCAGTCCCATATAGCTGAGTTAGACAGCTGGGTTTGAGGACATTTAAATGTCTGAAAATTTCAGATAATTCGAATTTTTTTTTGTAGTTCAAATTTTTTTCACCATAGTGTTTCTTGTTGAATTATTTAAAAATTTGTGAAATATCAAATACACGGTGGCATAAAATTATGTTATAAAAATAATTAAATATCTGATAAAAACAATAACAACATATTTATCCTACCAACATTCATAATTACTGACCATTGTAGTTTTCGCTTATACAAGCAATAAAATTTGCAAAGATGGATATCAGTCCAAAGCTACAATGGACAGTAGTTGTGAATGCTGGAAGAATAAATATGTTATTATTTTAATAAATTATTTTTTATCAGATTTTTTTATAATATAATTATTTGTTATTAATTATTTTTTATAATATAATTTTATGCCACCATGTATTTGATATTTCACAACAAATTTTTAAGTAATTCAACAAGAAACACTCTGGTGAAAAAAATTTGAACTACAAAATTTTGTTTTGACCTAAAGTTCATGTTTACCGGTATTTTTAGATCTAGTGTTTGAAACTACCCTAGTGCCTCTTTGAGGAGTGCCAAAGCATGAAACCATTGGTCAGGCATTGGAGGGGGTTCCCGATAGAGATATTTTAAATGCTCTCTCTGACTAAGCATTTATCACAAAGCATGATGAGTAATTAGAAAAGTTCTTTGTTTATATTTTGCAAGCTTAAAAGAAATGGAGTCATGTAGATACATGACTTCATTTTTTTTATTGGTCATAATAATTTATTTTTTAAACTAATATTGATTTAACATTTGCTCTTAACCTATTTAACTTTAAGAATTATTTAATCTTAGATATTAGTTATATTATCAAACCACGATTCTTTTTTTCCTTACTAATTTCTTCGATAACATCATTACATTATGATAAAGTTTTTAAGACATTTTGGAGGTTAATAGTGGTTAAGATATCTCATTGGCATTATGTAAAACATCGTATCCCATAATAGCTAAAAGTAAATCAACTCTAAACTTGAGCAAAGTTCCTGATAATGCATAGCATCGGTGAAAATTCCATTTCAATTTATAATTTAGAAAGATAATTTTTAGATTATAAAATTGTTTTGCACAATGGAGTTATTTATTGTAAAAGAAAATATATTTCCTATACATAGCCATGATTGGTTCAAATTTCTACTCATTGCTTTACAGTTGATTAAAGAGATCACAGTTCCAAATAAAATGCAATGTAATTTTTTCAAAGTTAATTGAATAATAACTAGGTACACTATTGATACTACCTATCAAGGTAATTCTTAAAGAAGAAAAGCCACCAGTACTAGATAAACTAAGAAACAACTTAGTACACTTTTATTAAACAGGCAAAATGCTCCATACAGTAGTGCCACCCTGTGCCAACAAGAATAATCAATGGTTGCCAGGCCTTGGATCTGAGAGCACTGTACCTAGATCTTAGGATCTAATGCAACCCTCCAGCAGGCACCTTTTTTTTAATCTCTATTTAACTACAAAACTATGAGAATAAAATTGAAAACAATATTTTCAATCTAAGCTTAATAGCTTATATAGTCATATGGGTCTGAACTCAGTTCAGCACATATATTTTGGTGTCTTTGGCTCTTTAACAACCATAGCCACCACTATCCTATTAGGCAGGATTGGTGTTAAACCACTAAACATCACATGATCACCATCTCTTATGCTAGCACAAATGTTATTAAACAGGTTAAACTCTCCATACAGTAGTGCCACTCTATCCTAACAAGAGTAATCAATGGGTACCAGAAGGATTGTGTATAAAATCCCATCTAGTGCCTACTCATCCAATATCTCCAGATTAGTTTCTGGTTTGTAGCCTTATGGAGAGTTCTGCCTGTTTAATAACAGTTATGTGCAGCATAAGAGATGGTGATTGTGTGATGTTTAGTGGTTTAACATCAATCTTGCCTAATATGATAGTGGTGGCTATGGTTGTTAAAGAGCCAAAGACACCAAAATGTATAGGTGCTGAACTGAGTTCAGACCCATATGACTATATAAGCTATTAAACTTAGATTGAAAATATTATTGTGTTTTCAATTTCATTCTCATAGTTTTGTAGTTAATCAGAGATAAAAGGTGGCTGCTGGAGGGTTGCATTAGATCCTAAGATCTAGGTGCAGTGCTCTCAGATCCAGGCTTCTCACTGACAAAAACCGCAAGCCAAAAACTAGTCTGGGGATATTGAATGAGTAGGCACTAGATGGGATTTTATGCACAATCCTTCTGTCATCCATTGATTACTCTTGTTGGCACAGGATGGCACTACTGTATGGAGAGTTTTGCCTGTTTAATAACAGTTATGTTCTAGCATAAGAGATGGTGATCATGTGATGTTTAGTAAACTTTTATTTTTTAACAAAGTTAAAATTAATTGCCATCTTTATAAATTATATTTTAGATAGAAATTAATTTTAAAATAAAATTAAAATTTTATGTCCAGAAAGTAAAAGGAAATTACTATCTTACATGATAACATGGAAAATGGAATTGCTGATTCGAATGAAAAATTATGAATAAAGCGTAGTTATTGTAATAGACAATACTTTTAAGTTGACATACCATAAAGATAAATTCATTGTGTTGGTGTTTTGCTCTAATGAATTTTACCAAAAAGAGTTTAAACATACCTGATTGATACCAATCAATCTAAGATATCATCAATTTTTAAAATGGCTTGAGTAAATATGATTAATAGATATATGAACAATATTTTTAGTTAATGAATGTTGTTCTATTCTTTCCAGCAAGAGATATGTTTTTATAAGAGATTATCATTCCTCTGTGTAGCTGATCAAAGGAAGAATTATGGAATTAATTCATGGAAAACATCAATGGATTTTTTTATGCCAAGATATTGGAAATCTATTTATGGTGATTAAAATTAAATGAAGGATTAAAAACACTATTAATTAAGAGAATGAATTACTAAAGCAGAAAGATTATAGAAAATGTATTTTCTATAGACCCCTCTTTACCAACTAGTGCAAATGGCTTGAAAAAAAAGGTTTCATGGTCATTCAAACATGGGTGCAATTTTTACTGTTGCTTTGCGTATTCACACTATTTATTCATACTCAAGAAAAAAACATGAATCTTTTTCCTGATAATCAGCATTTAATGAGAACAAAAGTCTCACTCATGTTAACAGTAGTAAAACAGTTTGGATGCAGAATAATTTAAGAAGAGTGTAAATGAAAAGAACTATTCAGATACACATAGAGAAATGGATTTTTGTGATTATTATGAAATAAAGTCAAGCATTGGTGGCTGAGTGGTCAGCACAGTTGCCTTACAAGCAGTTGTCCCAGGTTTGCGGGTTCACTTCCTGGCTGATGCTTTGACACATGGAAAAAAAGGTTGAGAATGCTGATGGAATTTTATCTAGCTTTGAAAAATATCAAAAACCATCTCAAGTGTCTAAAAAAGATCAAGAGCTTAAGACAGAGCAACTAAAATTTGCAATTGTGCACTTGAGTACTTGAAGTCAAGACATAAACATGTGCAATCATTATATAAATTCCTGAAAATGAAAAACATTTACAATTAGATGATCATAGAAGAAAAAACACTCATTAAGAAGAAAGGATATGGAACAGTGTGGGAAGTCTACTGCTTTATCATTTTCTTTAAAAAATCATTTCTATTAGCTTAATTCAAGTATTAAACCATTAAACATCACATGATCACCATTTCTTATGCTTTCTCATAACTGTTAATAAAACAGGCAAAACTCTCGATACATTAGTGTCACTGAGTGCAAGCCATAATAATTAATGGATGCCAGAAGGCTTGTGCATAAAATCCCTATCTAGTGCGTACTCATCCAATATCCCCAGACTAGTTTCTGACTTGTGGCCTTCATCAGTGAGGAGCCTTGGATCTGAGAGTACTGCATCCAGATCTTAGGATTTAATGCAACCCTCCAGCAGTCACCTTTTATCTCTACTTAATTACAAAACTATGAGAATAAAATTGAAAGCACAATATTTTCAATCCAAGCTCATTAACTTATATAATCATATAGGTCTGAACTCAGTTTAGTACCTATACATTTTGGTGACTTTAGTTCTTTAATAACCATAGCCACCATTATCCTATTAGGCAGGCTTGGTATTAAACCACTAAACATCACATCATCTTTATTAGCTTAATTATTAAACCACTAAACATCACATGATCACCATTTCTTATGCTTGCTCATAACTGCTATTAAAACAGGCAAAACTCTCCATACAGTAGTGCCACCTGTGCTAAACAGAGTAATCAATGGATGCCAGAAGGCTTGTGCATAAAATCCCTATCCAGTGTCTACTCACCCAATATCCTAAGACTAGTTTCTGGCTTATAGCCTTCATCAGTGAGGAGCCTTGGATCTGAGAGGACTGCACCTAGATCTTAGGATCTAATGCAACCCTCCAGCAGCCATCTTTTATCTCTACTTAACTACAAAACTAGGAGAATAAAATTGAAAACAATAATATTTTCAAACCAAGCTCATTAGTTTATATAGTCATATAGGTCTGAACTCAGTTTAGTAACCATACATTTTGGTGTCCCTGATTCTTTAATACAGTATTGCCACTCAGTGCAAGCCAGAGAAATCAACGAAATGCCAGAAGGCTTGTGTATAAAATCCCTATCACTACTGTATGGAGAGTTTTGCCTCTCTTAATTCGAGTACTTTGCATGATTCTAATTCAGCTTTGGAGTATGAATATTTATATTAAATTCAACCTAAACTTTTAATTATATATTTGGTTATTGCAGCTGATAATAACTTTAAATATATAAATTATTCGAATAAAAATTAACTAGTATATAATTTATTTAATGTATATATACTGGGTAACATATAATTTGAACTATGAGTAATTGATTAAGATAATATCTGGTTTAGGTGGTAGGAATGTATGGATGACCTATTGTTACTCATTAAGGCATAATGATTCAGTAGGAAAATATTTACAAATGGGGGGGGTGCATATGTGTGAACATGTAATTTCAGTGAGTCTTTTGGGGGATAAGTCTGGTATTTAACATTCCAGAAAAACTGAAATCCAGTAAGGATTACTTCTAAAATTTCTTCCAAAGTATTTACTTTCTTAAAACAAAAGCAGTGACAGAATTTATCTTTTCAACATATATATGATCAGGTGGGTCAGCAATATAAAATGGCATAAAGAGCTGAGGTTGTGTGAAAGTCTGAGTTTGAATCTCTTATATATTATTTTTGTAAGCCGTCATGCTAAAAATATGTCTATGCTTTGTACTTTTAAAAGCACATATTAACACCTACAAAATTACTGGTATTCATCCTAGTTGTGTATCTATTTAACTTCCATATTAAGTATATTAAACCCAGAAAGGTCCACTTATTAAACCCAGAAAGGTCCACTTACTTGATTGTCCAAACATATAGAAGTTCTAATATACTGTATTTTTAATTCTTTTGCCTAAGAGGGTATTGTTTTCTGAAAATCTTTCGTGGATAGATACCTAGATAAAATAGTTTTGATAGTGTATATATATAACATCATCAACTTCTAAAGGCAATGTCCAGTCATAATCACATCATTCTATCTTCAGCAATTCGTTCTCATATTTTTTTTCATATGTCAAATGCTTTGACCAGGAAGCGAACCTCGGCCAGCTGCTTGAAAGGCAGCTATGCTAACCACTAGGCCACCAACACTTGGACTTCATTTTCATATTTGCACATGAATATTTCAATGATCACATTTTAAAGACAGGATATTCTTGGTCTGCCTCTCAATCTTCTTATTTGCCCATCCAAAATATTTTATATGTATATGAGAGTTATGCTGACAGAACAATATATATATATATATTACATAAAATGCAATGTAGAAAACATTTTTAACAGTCTCCTGTTCTTCTTTATTAATCCATATTTTTGTTTGGTTTGAAAGTATAAAGTGGATACTGAAACATTAATAAAACTGTTAATAAATGATTATATTTTAAAAGTCACATTTAAATCAACCCAATATTAAATAAGCAAGTATATATAATAAACACTTGCAAGTAGGTAACGCAAATGTTTATTGGAGATAAAGACAAAAATCATGTCAGCAGATGCGAATTAATCCTGGGATCTCTAGACACAAAATGTGCATGATCCTTAAAAATTGTTTTTATGTTTGTAACAATTAGATAAATAGGAATATCTTTTTTTGTATGCTTCTTTTTGCTTGACACTTTGATCTCTCTCCCAGAGTCAATAAGCATATATATATAATCAACCATTATCAATCCACTGCAGGATGAAGGTCTCTCCAAGTTCAATCCATTTTTTCCTATCTTTAGCTTCTCTTCTCCACATCACCCCTGCACACTTTCTTATTTCATCCATCCATCTCACATGTGGTTTTTCTGGGTCTTTATATATGTATATATAAAGATCTAAGGCATTTCTTTAAAGTAAAAATAAATAAATTTAATGTTTAGTGAAATATTTTTAATCCAAAACAATTATATATAATTCTTTATATGACATGTATATCGTTAAACATTTGAAAATATAAAAAATAAAACTACATTAAAATAGAATATTCTGAAAAATAAAGTAACAAATATTTTGAATTCTGTATATTTTTATTTGGAATAAAAAATTAAACATTTTTTTCTTTATGTTTTTCAACAAACGACAATTCTTTTGAAATATCAATATTATTGAATACTTCTTATTTTATATACAAAAGCATGGTGATTTTGTTTTTGAAGATAATTTTTCACTTTTTTTTTAGCAATGACAAAGATCTTTTCCTGATGCATTCGAAATTGAAAAAATCTTTTTTTTAAATTTCAATATTTAGAAATGTTGATGACATTTTATTTACCGCCTGATATGTTTTTGTTATATTTTAATTTTGTTTGTATCTTCATATATAAAAAGAAGAGATTATTTTTATCATCATCAAAATAGAAAATATCTATTTCACTCTTGCAGATCTCTTTTAGTTTTTCCATTCCGTTCTTTTTTAAAAACCTGTATTAGACAAACTTAACCAAAAAATATTATAGTCTTGCATTGGTGGTCGAGAGGTCAGCGCGACTGCTTTACAAGCAGTTGCCCGGGTTGCGGGTTCGCGTCCCGGCCGATGCTATGACACTTTAAAAAAATATATATATAAATTTTCTACATTTTGCTCATATATTTTATTTGTTCAGTTAATTCTGCCATAATACTGCAATTAATAACATTAAAAGAATTACCAATAAAATTTTCTCATAAAAACGATTGAATTACTATATTATTTCTATCAAAAATGTTTTACCTTTCATGGTCTGTTGATTTTATAATGCTCATCAAAAGTTAAAGACATCACATCTGTTGACTTTTTCCCTACATTAGAAATATCATGAATTGTTTAAAGAAAATTTCTACTAATTTCTAAAAACTAGACTCTTGGAGCAATCAACAGATTGCAGTGTTTTACAGATCCATTAGCTCTCTGTAAAATTGTGTTCTAAATTACTGCCAGAACCATTTTGTATTTCTTCATTTTCTTTAAAAAAGCTTAATTACATTTAATTTTTTCCAACATTAAATTTCAATCAATCAATCAATCAATCAATCAATCAATCAATCAATCAATCAATCAATTAACCTACCTACCTACCTGTCTGTCTGTCTGTCTGTCTGTCTATCTATCTATCTATCTATCTATCTATCTATCTATCTATCTATCTATCTATCTATCTATCTATCTATCTATCTATCTATCTATCTATCTATCTATCTATCTATCTATCTATCTATCTATCTATCTATCTATCTATTTATCTATCTATCTATCTATCTAAAAACAATACCATAAAACAATACAATACTAGATAAATCTAAATTTTACCAAAATCCTTACACGACCATGGTTTCATCTACTAAACAAATAGACCTCCTTTAGTTTGATTTTTCACTTGAGAAAATCTATTTGTTTAGTAGATGAAACCATGGTCGTGTAAAGATTTTGGTAAAATTTGTATTTTATCTAGTATTGTATTGCTTTATGGTTTTGTATTTTATTTATTACTAGTATAGTGTTAGGCATTTTTGAATTTTATATATATGCTTGTAACCAATTTTTAAAGTCAATGCTTTCACTAACAAATTGGTTTCAAATAATTTTTTAATAGTTGAGCTATTTTTGTTTTTTTCCCAGTTTTCTACAACAATTTTCAAGCTATGAATGAATGCAGAAAAAGAGTACATAATGTTTGCATATACATAAAATAAAGACCACATTCTGCAGAAAAATTTGCTGAGTAAATTTAATGAGTGATTAATGGATGTATATACTGAACCAGGTATTGTTGTAGGTCGTTTGGGAACTCAATCTAACATGAACTTTTTTTACTCTTTAATAAAATAGCAATAATGAAATATAAACTTGTGAAACAATATTGTAAGACTTACTTTTATTCATACAATATAGGACACAGTTATTTATTATTATAAAGTTATACATTCAATCTATACCAATGCAATTTAAATATTGCACCACCATGGTTCCTTAGGCAGAAAAGCATAATACCCAGAGGGTACCCATGCCCAAGCCAGAGCTATATATAAAAATATATATAACTGTGACGATATTTCAGGGCATAGATCTTCTCGGTTGCAGAATTCAACACCTATCATTCAAAGCACTTTTTGTTTCAGAGTAAACTCCAGGCGTCAGTTAGCTACAAGGACTAACATGCCCTGAATGATGGCAAACTAATTTAGGACCTAAGAAATCCCCACTAGCTCAATCAAAAGGATAATATAATACATTACTGCTTTAATTGGTGGTAAAAGAATTGACTGACAAATATTACATTCTAAAGACAATTTATTTTAACTAAATGATTACTATTATATTTTTAAACTACTTTTATAACTTCTTAATTAACATAACAATGGTATTTTATATAATGACCACACACACACTCTTAATTCATAAATAAAATATAAGATATGACAAAGCATTAAATAAATACATGAAATTAATATAAGATATCATAAAGCATTAAATAAATACATGACATTTAAAAATATGCACAGCAATAGTTCATTTTATGCATGCTATAGAGTTCATTTGCTTTACTGACTCTGGAGGCTTCAAATTATTGCAATGGCTACATTAATATCAGAAATAGAATCAGAAAATGTTATTCATTACCTATAGGATTTTGGACATGTGAATTCTTACTGTTTTCTGCTTCATGTGACTTTTACCAACTGGTTGGACTTGAGGTTTCTGTGGAGGTTCGCATGATTGTTATTTCATGATACTCTTATTCAAAACAGTTAGATATCTCTCGAAGTTTCAAATTACTAGGTAGGCATCATTTTTATCAGGCAGGTTGCTGTTGTTCCATCGGACTGAGGCTGGAGTCTGGCCGTATGCTTCCGACAACTGCTAACACTGCATTGTTATGAAAAAACACTGACTCGGGATAAGTGAGAAGACTGATTGTAAAACTGATTAAATGATGAAAAACTGACTTGACCAGTTGTCATTTTTTAAAATTAGTTTCTATACCCGCCAATTATATCCATTGTTGAAATTTGTCTACTACTTTTGATTAAATTTTTATAAGATTTTAATTAATTAATCCAGTTGTTTATGTATTTTTTAATTAGTAGCCATTGCTAATTCATTTCATTTATGTAGCTTCTGAATATTTGCAATATTTGAGAGACATTTTAAACTTATACGCTTTCATTTATTTTTTAACATTTAACTTCCATATTCCATTTTATTAACATGCACATATTTTATTATTCCTTTATGTTTATAATCAATTCATTATAACCTTTTTTCTTTAAATTAAACGAAAAGAAATTTTTTTTTAATTTTATCTAAAAGATTTATATTTTAAGCTCTTATAATAAAATAACTTTCTTGTAAAATGTAACTAAGAAAAAATAAATAAAATTTATGTGCAATTACTAGATATCACATGATGACCATTTCCTATATGTACACAAGCTGTTACAACAGAGGCAAAAGTCTCTATACAGGATGAGTAGGCATTAGATAGGGATTTTATGCACAAACCTTCTTGCAGCCATTAATTACCCAGCTTTCACTGGGTGGAATTACTGTATAGATTTGCCTCAATTACTAGATGCTAAGTCATTTTCTGCTTAAATATTAGAATTGCAGATTTAAATGAATGTATATTTACAATTACAAATATTGTTATAGCAAATTTATACAGATGCTAAAAAATATATTGCTAAATATTGTTATCCCCAATAAAGTACATATCAAACATTAACACACACAATACAAAATGTTTGAATAAAAAAATTATATAATGTTATATAAGATAAATATACATTTACAAACATTTCAATTTGTTTTAAAAAGCTACAATTTTGTATAAATTTCTGGAACCACAAAGGTAGGCACATAATTAAATTTGACATTTATTTTTTCTAGTTCAAATCTTACCATGAATAAACATCACATGATCACCATTTCTTATGCTTGCTTATAAGATATAGGTGCAGTGCTCTCAGATCCAAGGCTTCTCACTGACGAAGACCACAAGCCAGAAACTAGTCTGGGGATATTGGATGAGTATGCACAAGCCTTCTGGCATCCATTGATTATTCTGGCTTGCACTGAGTGACATACTGTATGGAGAGTTTGGCCTCTATTTGGAATTTATTGAGTTTGTGTAGATTATTGATATTAAACCATAAAACATCACATGATCACCATTTCTTATGCTTGCTTGTAACTGTTATTAAAACAGGCAAAACTCTCCATACAGTAGTGTCACTCAGTGCAAGCCAGAGTAATCAACGAATGCCAGAAGGCTTGTGCATAAAACCCTTATCTAGTGATAGTAATCCAATATCCCCAGATTAGTTTCTAGCTTGTGGATTTTGCCAGTGAGTAGTCTTGGATCTGAGAGCACTGCATCTAGATGCAGCACTGCTCTCAGATCTAAGGCTCCTCACTGACGAAAGCCACAAACTAGAAACTACTCTGGGGATATTGGATGAATATTCACTAGATGGGGATTTTATGTACAAGCCTTCTGGTATCCATTGATTACTCTGGCTTGCACTGAGTGACACTACTGTATGGAGTTTTGCCTGTTTTAATATTACTATCACTGAATGAGTCTCAAGATGGCATCTCTTGGAGATATGGAGAACAGCTATGAAATATTAAGATAATTCAATAAACAAGCAATTTCAGATTAAACAGACCCAGCCCATACAGTATATGGTGGAATATATTATAATAAGAATAATCTTACAAAAAGTCAAAAATTCTCAAAAACAGTATTGGTGAAAAGGATGAATGTATGTACTCACTGCCATTTTAATCAAAGTTCAAAAAGAAAATTTATCAATACTTCACATTGGTGTTAACATAACTGTATTATGATGATTCTAATGACATCCAGTAGCAACCCTGACATCTTCAGATTGTTGGCTTTAATATTGAGCCATGGAAAACAACAGAAAAATTATTACATTATTAATCTTTGGAATAACAAAGCTATAAAAAGAGTAAATAAATTACAAAAGACTGGCAACTACAAAACTTTGAATCTACATATCATACGTGGCAGAAAGTATGGCAAGGTTTTCCAAGTCATCAACAACAAAGCTTGCCTGTATACATCTTCATAAAATGTATAGATGATGAGATTGAAACAGGCAAAACTCTCTCTACATATTACCATTCTGTGCAAGCCAGAATAATCAATGAATGCCAGAAGGCTTGTGTATAAAATCCTCATCTACTGCCTACTCATCATAACAGTTAAGAACTAGCATAAGACATGGTGATCATGTGATGATGAGATTGATCAAATTAGAGAAAGTAGAAGTAAAAATAGCAGGATGCCCATCAAAAATATATATACTTTTATTTCACAAGTAACATTTATAAAAGTAGAATTTGTCCATTCAATTTTAAAATTTTCTTGATTGTTCTGATATCACAAAGATGAAATGCAACATACGCAGTCAATATCATATTATAATTTTAATACTGCATACATCAAAAGTCATTGAGTTGATCAAAGTAAGAATAGATAACAAAATTGAAACTGTGGTGGGAGAAAAACAATTTGACTTCTGCGAAGAATAAGATATAAATGATTTTTGACTAAGAGATTGATGAATGAGGGAGGCTTTATAAATTTATTATAAGAAGAAACTTGATTATAATTTCATGTAACAGATTTTTCTTAGTGCTTGGTGAGACTGAAAAATGTAATTCCATTGTCAGTTGATCAAAAATCTATCCAAAAACAATTTGAGAAATATTATTAAATGAGGGACTGATTGCTTCAGTGAGACTAAATAAAAAAAATTAGACTGTGTTATGCATTAGCAGTCTGCAAATTAAGCAAATAATTTTTCTGATCTCTCTTTTTTTTTTTGTTGCTCCTTTCTTCTTATGCACAATAATTACAGCATTGGTGAAATTAAAATTAAATTTTTTATTACATTGTAACTCAAATTTTGTTAAAAATTTATAAATCTGATATTTTCCCTTGCTTTGTTCTGGCATATACATGTATTAATTTACGTCATTAAATCTTTTTTTTTAAAGTGCAACAATGTACACTAACCAAAATTCCATATTTCTTTTTTAAACAATTAGCTCAGATTTAATGACACTTAGTAAAATACTACTGTAAAAAATTGTCTCAAAATAAAAAAATTACTTTGGTCAGTTGAATTGTACCATCATGCTCTTTTGCCATAATAATGCATAAATGTTGCTTGACTCATGAACAAGTTAAACCACAAATGTTCTTTCTAGTTGACTAACAATGAAAGTAAAAAAGTTATTTTATTTGTTCCGGAAATGTAAATAAAACAGGAAGGTCAAAATTAAAACCTTTAGTTTCAGAGAAACTTCATCAATGATTGGCATCTCTTTCAGTATCATCACCACAATTCAGAAGCTAGAAAATCTTTTTATGTAATATAGATGTCACATATTATTACATGACATTGAGACAGCCGGTCAATCAGTAATATGATTTTTCTACAATTAAAGCTTTAATCATTCCTTTCTGTTCTTGTTTATTTTTCAAAAATCTTAAAAATCTTAACATCATTGCTGGATGAATAGAAAATATATTAATTGCTTAAATTAGAAAACACAAATTTAAAAACCGCTATTACTTAAAAGAATTTGGCTAATATATCTATTGAATAATATTGACCATCGTCACATTGATTAACTTGAAATAATTACAAACCTTTAATTCTAGAACAATGATTTTTAAAAAAAGTTATCAAAAATAGAATTTTGAAAAATCAACAGCATTTAGTTTATGATAGATAGATAACTCAATTTTTTTTCATTTTTTTTTTTTAAATATAAATTAAATGATAGAAATATCTTCTATATATTTTTAAATGTTAGAAATAGAAGAAAAAAGAAATTGAATTTTTGTTAAGGTAAAAAAATTCAAAGTTGATTTCCGTTTAACAAAATCATTTCCTTGATAGCAAAGAAATATTTTGATTCTCTACATCATTTCATATTAAAGAGTTATAGAGTGGCTTCAAAAGTTCATAAGACGTTCAAACACTAGAAATGATGAAGCTGGGCAAAATCTATGAACCATCATCTCAAACTATTTTGCATTTAAAAAAAAGGAGGAAGAGTAAAAAATAATTTTTAGACTTAAGTTTGGTTAGTTATATAATTAGAAAGAAACATATATTTCTAGGTACAGGTATTAATATTGGTTAAAAAAAAAAACCCAATTCATGACACTTTATGACATTATGGCTACATGATTCCCCCTATAGTACAGGCTTTTTCATACCTGCACTCCAATATGTAATATATAGGGGTTTGAACTCAGACTTTCACACGACCCTCAACTATCTATGCTATCTTATACTGCTGACACACTTGATCACACACATGTTGAAAAGATAAATAATCACCAATATACGTATTTCGTGTTAAACCAGCACTCATCAGTTGGTCCAGATTATCATCTCCACACACACATACAATCAATGCTCAGCTTATATTAAGATAGCAAATCTTCATACTTTAATGGACAGGCTTCATCCACACTCCACACCACAACTCTTCAGCATCCATTTCAGAAGAGTTGTGGGGTGGAATGGATTGAAGCTTGTCCATTAAAATATGAAGATTGGCTATCTTAATATAAGCTGAGCATTGATTGTAGATATGTGTGGAGATGATAATCTGAACCAACTGACGAATGCTGGTTCAGCATGAAATACATATATTGATGATTATTTATCTTTTCGACATGCGTCTGATCAAGTGTGTCAGCAGTATGAGATAGTGCGGATAGTTGAGGGATCATGTGAAAGTCTGAGTTCAAACCCCCTATATATTATGGATAGTTCATTGTATTTAGTTTTGAATCATATTGTATAAAAGACATCATAAATTTAAAAAAATAAACGAAGATTGACAATTCTATCTCATATAAATTTTTTATTAACTAAATCCGATTAGATATTATTTATGTTTATTTTTAGATCTTTAAAAAACAGTTGTTTTTTTTATATAAAAAATATCTACAAAACTAATCAAGTAAGAAAAATTAAAAAAAAAAAAATCTGCCATTTTTTAAAGTAGATAACTAAGCTTTTGTTAGCATGTAATAAGAACAAAAATTGAACTCTCATCACAAAATTCATCTTCTGAAAACTACTTCACAAATTAGTATAACAATGAACTTGAAAGCATAAGTTATAACTAGAGACCTAAACATATATAATATAAAATAGAATTTATATATATATATTTATTATCAAATATCTGAATTTAGCTAATATTAATTGCCTTGTCACTGATGGCTATAAATATTTACATCATATTTTCTTTTGTGATGTATCAAATGCACCAGAAATCTTATATTAAGTTTCACAGAATTCACAACATATGTATATATATGCTTTAAATTGCACTTTACGCAAAAAAATGAAGCTTAGTATTATTAAAAAAAGAATTATACGGCTTAGCGCTTTCAGAGAACTTAGGTTTCCATATTCATAGCCTATCTTGGGAGTGTCGGCTTACATTGAGATTTTAAACGAAGTTTGGCAGTAATTTTTTTTCATATACCTATATGATTTAGTATAACAGTAAAGATTTCAAAATAAATTAACATGTGAAGAATTAGCAAAATAAAAAAAAAGTCAAATTAGACTTTTGATATTGAAGGGAATTACATATTTCACAAATACTACTAAAAACTTTAACATTACTTCTGGTTTTACATTCAGGAAAAATGTAAATGATTCTCAAGATGAACATTAATTAAAACAATCTTACCAATTGACCTAAATCATCTTACATATTCTAATGGCCATTGACAATATTCTTTATGAATACAATAAATATCATAATGATTTGATTTATGTTACCCATATTACTGTCACTGTCTTTAAACAATTTCATTATTAGTAACTAGTAATCATTTTAAAGTTAGAAATTGCAATATTTTTTAAAATCACATATATACTTTTATTTTATATTAAAGTTTAAATATATTGCCAAATAATTATATACAATACTTTTTTATAATTTTATTAAAAAGATTTTTATGAAATATAATGTCCCATACAAAACACATTTAAATTCATTCTCCAACCATAAAATCACTGTGCTATTCAAGTTCTGGGATCTCAAGCCAAAATTTCTTGATTTTCTAATGAAGGTTAACCTAGAGGCTCTGCCTACTAACTGGTTTCTGCATTACAAAAGGCATATTAATAATATAGACCCTTTGTGCCCCAATTGTCTCAGATAGGAAGAGACATATGATCAAGTCATCCATACATGCAAAGGACTTGGCAAAATTAAGACATTTATATATCAAAACTCTAAAATTGACTTTTACAGAATAATTTCTCTCAAGGACTGCATCTTGAATAAGGACATTCCGACCATTAGATTGTCTATTTTTTTGACATATTCCGTCTGGCTGGTGAGATGTAAGAAGCAGTTCATGCTCCCCCAGCCAGATGCAGATTCTTGTTTTGTTCATCTAATTAAAAAAATTAAGGAAAGGGATAGAATCCACTTGATAAAATTCTTATACGAAGAAATATGGAAGCTCTACCAGATTCCAAGACAGACTTTAATAAACCAAATTTCTGATGTTTAAACATGAATTAATCTATCCTTTACTAACACATATGTACTTGTAATTTAATTCTCTCAAATATATTTCACATCTCTAACAAAAGTTTAGTTCTGTAACCATATATAATATCTCAATAAAATTATTTAAAAATAAATTTCATTCAAAGTAACATAAAAGTTTAAAAAAATAGAAAAAAAGTAATTTACTGAAGCTATAATAGAAACAGTATTGTTTTTATAAAACAGAAGCATGGAGAGTAACAACAACAAAAATGTCTATGTTGTAAAAATGGAACTTTCATCATCATTATCATCAACCATCATTATCAACCCACTGCAGGATGAAGGTCTCTCCAAGTTCAATCCATCTTTTCCTATCTTTAGCTTCTCTTCTCTACATCACCCCTGCACACTTTCTTATTTCATCCATCCATCTCACATGTGGTCTCTTTCTGGGTCTTTTGCAATCCCTTGGAATCCAGTTTGAAATTTCAATTGTCCATCTATTATCATCTCTTCTAACAATATGTCCAGCCCAACTCCACTTCAGTCTTTTAATTTTTTCAATGAGGTCAGTAACACCTGTTTGTTCTCTTACCCATACATTGCGTTTTCGATCCCTTCTTGTTACTCCCAACATGCATCTTTCCATACTTCTTTGAGAGGTCTGAAGTCTCTGTATTGCTCTTCTATTAAGTGTCCAAGTGTCAGATCCATAAATAAGAACTGGCAAAACATATTTATTAAAAACCTTCCTTTTCAAACACATAGGCATATTTCATTTTAGTATCAAGTTATTTCTACCAAAAGCACTCCAACCAAGTTTAATTCTATGATTAATTTCCTCCATTATGTTTCCATCTGTATTAATAATCTGACGAAGGTATTTGTAATTGTTAACTTCTTCTAACTCACCATAAACAATCTTTATTTTCATATTTTGAGAAAATCTATTAAACATTACTTTAGTCTTTTTAACATTTATCTTTAATCCTACTTTCATCTGATAACTCCTGCAACATTTCCTGTAGCTCTAAAGCTTTGGATATGATAATTGCAAAGAATTAATAATAATAAATATATACATGGATAGAAATATGGTAAAATATACAAAATCAATATAAAAATTACCCCTACTAGCTTTAGATATTCTTTAGTTCACATGCAAATAATTTTACTTATTGCTTTGCTCATCAAAAAGGGATTCTGTACATCTGTATGAAATCCAACAATTCATGAAATATCTATATTTAGTACCATCCATAATTTTGTTTTTCTATAACTTTTAACGATTTCCGCTCCATTTAAGATCTAATAATCATGAACTTTATATTAAAGTCCATAACTGCTTTTCAAAATGAAGTTTCTTCATTTTTCCATTTGATTTAACCAAGTCTACAAATGTTTTTAATTCAAATTTCCAATCTTTTTTTATTTGAAAATGTTTAAATATAAAAGCATCTGAATTTATGGTTTTCTAAGATTTGAGTCATAATTTATTGTAGTTTAAATTAAAAAAAGAGTGTACATACATTTGCATTCAAAAATCCAAAACAAGATCTCATCATAAATTTACCAGATCTTTGAAAAAAAAAATACCCTAGTGTTTCACTGATCCAGAATTACAAAGATATAAGCTAATAAACTTACTGCATTAGCTCAGATATGATAGCTGGGAGTCTGTCCAAGTTCATTTTCCATTAGAATATACACTAATAATAGTAGAATAAAATAATTTAATATATCCAGCACACAGTTCTTCTTTTCAAAATAGTTCATATATATCTAATATAGAAATAAAACAAACTAACTCCTTCTTTTTAAAACTTGATTTTTTATGACTATAATCATGAAAAAGAAATCCAACGTTTCAACTATTTTTTATAGTCTTTTTCAAGGCACACTAAAATAAAATATATATACAATAAATATCACATATTCCAAAAAAAAAAAAATTAATTAAAAATTACAAAATATATTCATAACCAAAATTATCTCTTTTTTTACCTTATCTCACTCCCCTTTCCTATTACAATCACAACTTAAACACAACTAATTTCTAATTTTTAATTAAAAGTTTTTAAATGATATATATAAAGAAATTAGTTGTGTTTAAGTTGTGATTGTAATAGGAAAGGGGAGTGCGATAAGGTAAAAAAAGAAAATTTTGGTTATGAATATATTTTGTAATTTTTATTTATTTATTTATTTTTTGGAATATGTGATATTTATTGTATATATATTTTATTTTAGTGTGCCTTGAAAAAGACTATAAAAAATAGTCGAAACGTTGGATTTCTTTTTCATGATTATAGTCATAAAAAATCAAGTTTTAAAAAGGAGTTAGTTTGTTTTATTTCTATATTAATAATAATAGCTGTATCAATAAAAATAGACATTAGAAAATCACCTAATTCAATAAAAAGCATATTCTATCAAATTTTGAGCATGTGTGTGTCAGTAACTGAAAATAATTGAAAACTCCTAATTTAAGTTGTGGCACAATAAATAATAAATTAATCACTTTCAAATGATTTCTAAGTTATGATCCAAATTTCATATTTTTTGGTGATAGAGTTTGTTTACACTTCTATCTAAAAATTCAGAAACAAATGGAAAATGATTTATTCTTCATTTGTTGTATCACAACTTTGGACTTGAGGACATAGCACTACATTATCACAGTGCTTTTAAGCGAGATGTTTCCAGTTGCATTTCATATTATTCGGTGCTGCTAGCTTCACCTTACATATATATGACATATATTTTGGCAATCACAATCCCTCAAATGCTGAATAAAAAATGTAATTTTACTAAGTTATTATTATTCACTTAAGTAATATATATATATATTAAGGCTTTAACCTTAAGACTATGCACCTAAAATGTGACAGTAGGGACTTCTACAAATCTAAACACAAGATTAACGACTTTAAAAGACAAGAGTGGCCATTTTAAATTAAAAAACGTGATCTTAAAAAGAATACTCAGCATTTGTTTTTTTAAATTTATTCACTGCTGCATAAATATTTAGCAAGAATTTTTATTAAAAAATTATCAATAATTTAAAAAATATATAAATTTTGTTTTAGCAATCAAGCAGTTTGTGTTTATTGTTCCCAATATTTATACACGCAACAAACTTCAGCCAATGGTTAATTAAAGGTATTTCATTATTAATATTTTATAATTATTAAAATTACACAAATATTTTGTTAAAAAATAATTATCAATTAAATAACAGAGAACCATGATCTATTCTGCACAAAACTACTTATTACATATAAAATGCCTATCTTATCAACACACTATTTCAACCTGTAACAACTGCATAAATCATTCACGAACGTTTAATGTATTATTTAAAATTACATATTATAAACCACTACACACAATACCACTTACTGCCAACCCCATCGGCCAGCCATTTATTTGACAATCCATCCCATATCTTGCAGTAATATCATTAAGTTCTCAAAGAAGTGCATGAAATTTAAAGTAATTATGGATTATTAATATTATAAACTATTAATATTTTACATCACTTATCTAACTTTTCTAGTAATTAAAGTATATGATATGCCTTTATGTCAAATTATTTGCAGAGATATTTGGATAAGTGTAAAAAGTTTTAGATTCCCAAGTAAATTTTAATCATGATAATTTATATTTACATGTTATTATTGCATCACAACCAAGTTCTTTTTTTAAAAAAAGTGCTGATATTCTCGGCTTTAATATCTATCAAATTTTTTCTTTTATCTTTTCTTACATCCACTATAGCCATTTTCAATATATCTTTCATAATCCCTCTTTCTCTAAGTACATTACCAATTCAATTCTTTTTTTTTAAATAAATAATTTTTTTCCATTTATGCTTTTCAATATTTTTATATTTCTAATCTTAATTTATAAACATATTTTTTTAACTTTTTTCTCCAAATTGATATTTCTAACTTTTTTTAAATGTAATTTTAATGGTTTGTTGTATAACCTTTTATACTTATTATAAACTTCTTTAGTTATTGTAATTTTTGATCTAAATTCTTCACCAATTCATCATTAATTATCCAACTTGTCAACTATTTTAAAGTATAATAACTACTCTTTCTTATTGCATTGCCAAATGTATATCATATAATACTAAATTTTCCATACACTTTATTACTGTGGTAAATAAAGCATTGTGTAACAGTAGCAAAGTACATGGACAATTTAGTATTATATGGTATTATTTTAAAATACTAACTTGTCTTCTTTTCCAATGCTTACTTTTAAATTGAGTTTTTTCTCTATTTTCATTATTTTAGTTTATTAGCACTTATTTTCTTTCCAAACTATTTTGTCAATCTTTTGCTAAATTCATCCTATCTGCAAAACTATCCATATAATCAGAAAGTATTATACAATTAAGTTTCTGCCCTCAAGATTAATTTCATTTTTTTTCAAAATCATTTATTTGATAAATCAACTAAATATATATTACTTAACAGAAATAGATAATCCATCTTTTACAAAATTTCCTATTACTATTAAAATCCTAATACACCAAGATTTGAAATGTCATTGTGAATCAATTTGATTTGGGTTAGGATGTCATAAATCATCCACACTGAAAATGCTTTTAAAAATATACTATATTGTACTATTTTTAATGATCCGACTTTAATTTATGACTGTTTAATAACATGATCATCTAAAAAAAATTTTTAAAATTCAGGAAAAACAATTATTTACTTTAATGACAATCTTCAGAATAAACAAGTTCAAGTGGCCCTAAATGATAGAATTATTTTTTGGGTAGTTGGTGAGATTTTATGCTGAGAGTCTTTATCTACCACCATGCTAAACAGAATATTCTAAATAATAAGACTGGTCTCTTATTGGGTTGAGTTTCTGCTCTGCTTTATCTACATTCACAAACAGCAATCAGAAAGTGCATGTTAAAAAATTAAACCGTGCAGACATTACTTTGATCCAATGAAATTCTTCAAAAAATAAAACTTTATTCCGCAAAGACTGTATTCAAATTTCCATACAAACTTCAGAAAAAAATATTATAAACTAAATATAGACTTTGGTAACAATAGAGTGAATTCACCATGTTCATATATCTTGTTCTTAGGAGAGATCTCGGCCCATGGTCTAATTTCTTTTTTAATTTATTGAAGGTTATATTTAAAATAATTTTTAGGAATAACTTCATTGGAAAGATGACTGAGATTATCCATGGTTGGGATCCAAGCATCTGAATATCCAATTAAATTTTACTATGAGAATATTCTTGGTACATGCAAAACTATTTCCATGCATTGTTTCCTCATTCTTCCATATATACTAAATGTTTGATTTACTTTTTAAAAAAGCATGTACGTAAACCAAACAATTTAAGACCTAGTTTCACTATCTAATACCTAAATTAATATTTCCTATATAGATTATCAATAAAAATCTTTTAAACAACAGGATTATGGTATAAAAATATATGTTCAGTTCCAATAATAAAGCTAGGAGGATTTCATATTCCTGTTACTGGAATCTAATCAGTAGATTCAAATTCATCCATGATTCAGAAAAAGGATTTAAGATTGGCTTATGTAACTGTCTGAATCACAATTAATGATGTCTGGACTAATGAATGAAATGGAGAACTAAAGAACTTAATAAATGCATGAATTAACTTATCTTCTGGATAAAATTTTAGGTTTTTAAAATAGTAATATTAGCTATTCTTAAAAAATCCATATTTTAAATATATAAGCACTAGAGAAATGTTATATGGGTTTATTATATATGTTAAAACGAAGATTTGCACGGGTTAAATATATAAAATACATATTTTGCGGGTTCATCCATGTTAAAAACTTTTAATATTAATATACTAATGTTTCGACTTGGTCACACAAGTCATCCACAGAGTTATAAAATGTAGAAAGACGGTTGTAGAAGCACTACAATCACTGATTTGAATAAAACGTTAAAATTCCACCAATAGCAAAAATGTTAAATTTAGGAATGTTTTTTTTTTTAAAAAAAAAATCTTTCCAATAGGAAAAAACATTCCTAAATTTAACATTTTTGCTATTGGTGGAATTTTAACATTTTATTCAAATCAGTGATTGTAGCGCCTCTACAACCGTCTTTCTACCTTTTATAACTCTGTGGATGACTTGTGTGACCAAGTCGAAACGTCAGTATATTAATATTAAAAGTTTTTATCACGGATGAACCCGCAAAATATGTATTTTATATATGTCTTATAGTGAATTGGGTTCAGAATTTTTCCTTCAGTTAGTTGGTTCAAAGTAAATCCAAATAGATCATTCAATATTGGTCAGTATTCTGGGTTTTTAGTTATTATTAAGATCCCAACAGGAAATTAACATATCTTCTTTGCTTGTTCATCTTTGAATGACTGTTGAACATGATGTTGCTCTTTAGTAGGCCATTTAAAAGCTTCTTATTGGTCATCTTTGTGTGATTTTTCATAGTTCATAAAAAAATCATTGTTTATCAAAGCATTATTAACATAAAAAATCACACATAAATATTATATATTAATTCCCCCTTCCTCCCTTTTTTCATATTTGGTTCAAAGCCACATTGCAAATAATAGCAAATTGCATATGCATTTTAATTGTGCATATATATATACACACACACAAATATATACATTTGTACATACACATTGAAAACACATGTAATGTATATAATGTACCTGTCAAAACCATTTGCTTACACAACAAGATTCAAAAACCAAGCAAAAGTACCTCGAATCCAATCACGCTCGAGATACACAGGTCTGGAGCAATCCTGAATTCTAACCTATTTTTCAAGTCTCTGACCCAATGAACAACAATCCTGATGATACAGCACAATTATTTTAACTTCGGGCCCGGAAGCAAAGTGGTAGAGCATAAGATCAGATTGACGATGATGATCAAGATAAGAATAGTCCAGGAATTACATTTATTAGTTATTTATTAATGCTAAGCTATTAGCTAAAAAAAATAGTTCAGATTGACGATGATGAGCAAGATAAGAATAGTCCAGGAATTACATTTATTAGTTATTTATTAATGCTAAGCTATTAGCTAAAGAAAATAGTTCTAAATGTTAACTAGAAAATAATTCAAAACAAACCAGGATTTACATGAAATATATATTTAATACAGTATTAAGAAAACGCATATATATGTTACAAAATGTTTCACACTTGGGGTGACATTGTTTATTTACAAAACTTGGGATTTGTTGTTATAAAATCCCCTTGATTAATTATTTAATGAATATAATTTTATAAAGGGTATTATAACTTGTGCGGAATTAATATGCCAATTTAATAAAATTTTACTAACAGAATGTTGTGGATGCACAAAACAATCTACAAGATCAGAATAGATCCAGATTACAGAAAGATATGTGATAATTTGACATCAAACTTTTTGACAAATAAATATAAATATACGGTCTCAATTATTTATTTACAATCTTAAAATCATAATGTTTGATAGGCATTGTTTGGACATAGCGTCTTTAGAATAAGTATACAAGAAACAAACATTGCCTTATATTTTTAAAATTTGACTATTATAGACATCTTATATACTCCATTAGGACAATGAACCAACTGAAGGGTTATCATATATATATAACAAAATAACAGTAAATTTTTGTCCCTTTTTAAATTCATTTTTATTTTAATTGATATTTTATATAATGCATTCTATTTAAGACAGGTTTTCCCTTCTTTATATATAAACATTCTTTTATCATTCTTTCTTTATATAATTTTACTTTTTCTAACATTCTTATCTTAAAATCTATGTCCAAATTCTTTACTACGAAAGAAACTTATTAATATATACATATAAAGAAATGAGTATATAAAAGAAAAAAGTTTGGAGAAAAAAGAAGTAAATTTAATTATATAATGTAAAATATACGTAAAAAAAGATATACTGATAGATGAAAGGGAAATGTTTTTTTATGATAAAGAGTATATACATTTTTATATATTAATTTTATTTGTAATAATAATGATATAAAATATTTAATAGATCCTTGAAAATCACTACAGAAAAAGTGCTCAAACATTGGGTGTTAAAGTTGTGAATATGTATATATGGTTGATAAGAAATATAGTTTTTAAAAAGAAAAAGAGTATAGAATTTGATTGGATTCAATGAAAAGAATATATAAGAAATATATATTTTAAAGAAAAAAGATTTTTTTATTGCAGTTGAAGTTTAATAACAGTGATAAGTTGAATATATGTACCTGCTATCTATGAACAGTTAGTAGTCCAAATTTATCACTTGAACTTTTTATATAAAAACTATATTCTTGCATGATTACGAGTTCAAATCCCTAGCATAATTTATGATCATTCATCATTTACAAGTCATTAATCTGCTGCAAAATGGTCTCACCAAGTTTAATCTAGTTTCTCAGATTTCAATTATCATCTCACATATGGTTATTTCTCATCTTTTGGGATTAAATATACAATTTCACTGGCCATGTATTATAGTCTTCTAGCAATACAGCCAGCTTAGCTCCATTTGTCTTTTAATTTGTTTAATATCAATGATACCTGTTTGTCTTTCACTTATATATTATTCTTCTGATGCCTTCTTGTCATTCCCAACATATTGAGTGATCAAAAGTTTCTGTATTGTTCTCCTCTTAAATATCCAGGATTAAGATCTATTAGTAAAAACTGATAAAACATATTTATTAAAAATACTCCTTCTGAAATACAGGCATATTATTTTTATCAAAAGTACTCCATACAAAGTTTAATTCTATGATTAATTTAATCTATTATGCTTCTATTTGTATTAATAATCTGACCAAAGTATTTGTACTTTTTAATTTCTAATTCATGATTATCAACCTTTATCTTCTTTTGAAGAAAATACATTGAACATTATTCTAGTTTTTATCTTTACTATTACCTTCCTACGTTCACATGGTAACTCTTGCAATATTTCCTAAAATTTTAAAGCATTAGCTGGAAAAATCTCATCATCTTCAAAATGTAGATGATTTAAATGTCTATTTATTTTTTTCAAAAATATTTCTTATAAAACTTCTGTAAAAAGATTTAGGGACATGGAATCATCACTATACACTCTTATCAAAGTTAATATTCTTAGTGTTACCATTTAGATAATAGTTTTCAAAATATATCTTGAATCTAATTTTTGATGGCTAAAATCTTTAATGATTGAGATATGCTTATAGAATCAAATATTTTTTCTTAGCAAACTATCAGGTATGTTTCATATTGATCTGTTGTTTGAACCATCTTCAAAACCTATCAATATTTTAAAACAATTAGCAAGGTCTAATTTAAATTAACTGGAGTGATTCTGAAGGTTAAAATATCAACTGTTTTTTTTTTTTTAAATAATTTCCAATGCTGTAAGTTTTCATTAACAGATATTTATATCTCTCTAATGTAAAATCACTTTCTGTTTGAATCTATTAAGAACATTACAATCTTGAAATACATACTTTTTATTAGTCAAAATATAATCCAATTTTTCTGTAGCATTATTTGAATGCTTGCATGTTCATTTTCTGTAAACTCCACAAGTCTGTTTCCTCTCTCATTTTTAACACGACTAAATTTGCCCACAACTTTCAATTCTAACATTAGTCTTCCATGACAATTTTAAAACGTTTAATATGATCATTTATAAATTTCAGTACGAATACTCTTTGTTGCAGTTCTTAAAAAAGTATCAATTACCTTACTGATTTTAGTAAAATTTGAACCACCTTCAAAATCTGTCAATATTTTACATGTGTATATTGTATTTCCAGAGTTTGCATTCTGATTATATTAGCCAAAAAATTATGTATGCAGATTATTTGTTATTAATGAAAAACCAATTATTCTAACTTCACCTTGTAATATACGAGTACTTATTATGATAATGAGTAATAAACCATATATATATATGCAAAATATTTTCTACTATGTTATACTATTTATTAAACCAGAAAATTCAGTTAGGTTTAGAGTAACAATAATTATTTACCTGTGAAATAAAAAAAAAAAAATTTTGTTCATATTTCTATAGTTTGCACATATATATGAAATTAAAATCTTATTTGGTTATCTCATGAATTAGTTTTTTTAAAATTCCTGATGCTACGATGAAATCACATTCATTCTTGTCAAACCTAAGATTCTATTGAAGAACTGCTTTTTTGTTTCAAGTATTAGCGAGAGAGATAAGTCCACTAGAGGGAGCCTAGGACTCCAGTTTTCGCTGTTTCAGGCTCCCTGTCCTATTCACCAAAGTCATAGTCCATTGTTGGATTCATAAAAAAAAAAAGTTTACCAAAATGTAAGTGAATATCTGTTTATTGTTTTTTCATCTCTAGATAAAATTTTGAAACAGTTTTCATTCAATGATAATTGAAATTATCTATCGTTCCGTTTTATGCAAATGGATGCCATTAGAAAGAGACAAAAGCTAGCTTAAATAATTCTTGGAATCATTAAAATATAAACTTTTTAAAAATAATTTTAAATGAAACCAAATATTTCTAAAAAGAATAGACACTAGAAATCCTAATTTTATTAAGAGAATAAACAGGAAATTCATTTATACATCAAATCTCATAGAAAACATGGAATATAGCAATGATGGTTTTAGGAATTTTATCTTTGCATCAGTTCTTAGCAGTGTTAAACAAGTTTCAATTATTAATTCGATCTCAATTTTGGAATTAAACATCGAAAATAAACTAAGCTATCGCCCTCCACAAAAATCAGGTTTCTCCGATGATCAGGACAGAAGTTATTTATCACCCCCCTTCCGGTGGATTGCCGCCCCCCCCCCAAAAAAAAAAAAATCAATAATAAAATTTTTTCAAATCAACACAGAACTACAATGAAGTGATTCCTGAGCTAAAAAATAATGATCTAAAGACAAAAATGAGTACAAATGATGTTTTAGACCTAAACAGAAACTTTGAAGCTTCAAATTAATCATACTTTTTAAGCAATGATTATTGAGAATTTTTCAAAGTTTAACAACAAACTTTCAGATTATACTTGAATCATTCATTACTAATCAAGACCAAAAATTCAATCAAACGAAGCAGGATCCAACTAGTATCAACAAATAAAAATCATTGTGAATCCTGAAGGCCTTTGGTTGGTGGGTTTAGCAGCTGCTGTAAACATTTGCAGACACAGGAGTCTGATGATGATCAATGGCGGATGTTCAGCTCCATTGACCTCAGTATGCAAGATGATATGGACAAATGATTTATTCTCATGGTGTGCAAGTAAATCCAGCTTGATTTCAAGACTACATGAATTAAATGTCATATTGGTGGGTGTGCGTTTGCACTCCTTTTCCTCAGGTGTGGTGACAGTGGTCATAAGGGGCTTGGTTCATTTGAGGGGATGGTCGACGATCATTGTCTAGCCTGCAAATATCTGCCAGGAGGGTGAAAGTCACTACCATCACATGGATTTTGCCATGAAGGGCTACTGCACCCCTTGATGGATTATTTGATAAGTCAGTGCTGATTTGCACTCACTATCATTAGGTTTCATTTGTTAGCTTTTAATTTAGTGCATTTGTAAAGCGGTTGGTCTGTTTTGAGCCACTGCCATTTTTTTTATAACATTGATGTAGTTGTTTTATGGTCATGGGTCTGCACGCCCCTCTTTTTAGGGGTGGCTGGTTGTAGACATTAGGTATCTGGTTTGTGGGGTGGGCTGTTAACAATTTTGCCACTGCCCAGAACACCTGCCGGGGGGCTACAGGGTCAAAGTTGATGCTATTCCTGCTCTGGTTGGCTGCTGTCCCCTGATAGGCTGGTTTTGGGCAGTGTCAATCTGGCTTTTTACTTATTACTTCTTAGTTTTACCCAAGTTGGCTTTCCAATTTTGGGCAGGTAGACCGATTGTGGTCCCTGCTCATTTGGACTGCTAATTAGGAGGCAGAGGTATTCAGAATGATCTTGACGTGGCTAGAGAGTTTATTGCTTGATGAACTTGGGCCTTGGACCTCGCTGCCTGTTGTGGTGGTTGGCACAATGCTGGGCTTCACCTATTCAGCTGAAGCATTTGAGTCTTCGCTTTGGGGCCCCAGGGGTGGGACCATTGGGTGAAGGTTAACTTCTCAACAGCCAGGCCATGTGGATCCACGTACAGATACACATTACAGCAATTTTTATGGATGTAATTATTTTTGAACATATGTACATTTTACCTTGTTACTTTGAATCACTGTGTAATCCTCAATGGGTAAGTATACCCAAAATTTTTGTAATCTTTTATTAATAAAGGTTACTTTGAGAAAAAAAAAAGTATTAGCGAGATTATGATTGCCCAATCAGAATAGAAGATATGGATTAACAAGCAATTTTTTATTTCCTTTCATTTTACAATTAGTCGATTTATTAAAATTCATTTTAAAAAAAGATAAAACAATTGGTTTCCAAAACATTGGAGTATGATGAACTTCATATTTATTTAAACTGGTTGGTCTTTTTAAAATTTCAATATACCCACTCATAGTTCTTAAATAAGATGTTTCCAAAGTAGTTAATATTTTAGTATTATCAAAGTCAGGCATGTGACCAAGTACTAAAAATTGGAATGTAAAAGCTGATGTGATCAACTTCTGCTTGAAGCCATTTTTATGTTCCCTAACTCTGATGCCAATACATCTATCTGATGCCAATACATCTATCTGATCAACCACATAGCTTCTTAAGATTGCAAATATGGAATTTCATAAATATCTTGGAGTTCTAAAATACTCTGTCTTTAGGCTTATGAAAAAAAAGTGAAGTTTTTGCTAGTTGAGAGAAATACTATTAATTTTATCAGTGACTCCTTTAATATAATGTAAATCAACTCTACAACTAGCTGAAGAATTCTCAATTTTGCAATCTTTTTGGTATTAATATTACGTACAGCTTTATATATGTTTTTACTGTAAGCATTAGAGAGTAGAATATTTTTAACTAGTGCTACTTCTTGAGGAAGTTGATCTTTTTCAAACAAACTACATGCATTTATCAAGACTATTTGCCGTAAAAAATATATGTGCAGTCATCATCATCAACCATTATCAATCCACTGCATGATGAAGGTCTCTCCAAGTTCAATCCATCTTTTCCAATCTTTAGCTTCTCTTCTTCACATCACCCCTGTACACTTTCTTATTTCATCCATCCATCTCACATGTGGTCTCTTTCTGAGTCTTTTACAATCTCTTGGAATCCAGTTTAAAATTTCAATTGCCCATCTATTATTATCTCTTCTAGCAATATGTCCAGCCCAACTCCATTTCAATCTTTTAATTTTTTCAATGAGGTCAGTAACACCTGTTAGTTCTCTTACCCATACATTGCGTTTTCGATCTCTTCTTGTTACTCCCAACATACATCTCTCCATACTTCTTTGAGTGGTTTGAAGTCTCTGTATTGCTCTTCTATTAAGTGTCCAAGTCTTGGATCCATAAGTAAGAACTGGAAAAACACATTTATTAAAAACCTTCCTTTTCAAACACATAGGCATATTTCCTTTTAGTATCAAGTTATTTCTACCAAAAGCACTCCAAACAAGTTTAATTCTATGATTAATTTCATCCATTATGTTTCCATCTGTATTAATAATCTAACCAAACAGTACGATGATGATAATTAAAACATCTCTTTGTATGGATAGATTTTCAATAAACAGATATTAACAAAGAACTGAGCGTTTTTTAAAGCAATTAAACCTCTGGAAACGTGTTTTGTTACTTTCAACTTCCATGGTAAGCTTAATATTAGAATGCCATTCATTAAGAAAAACAAGAAAATAATTCAAGGCACATTCAAAACCTTATTTTCAAAATTATTCATGAAGAGATCAGCAATTACCGGTGATAATGGACAGCCCCTAGGCCTAGAAAGCACTTTTATTGGTTTATATTTGTGAAAATCTTTAATAAAAAATGTTTTTCAAGCTAACGGAATAATAAAATCAGGTAAATTCTTGAATTGAACTAGAATACTGGTAAACATAGAAGAGAAATCAAAAACTGAGCAATTAATCACTTTTAGCTAGCTTTAAGTTTAAATAAATGTGACGAAGCATAGCATATTCCAAATATATGGAAATAATTATTTTATCTCTTTCTACTTCTAAAATCAATTTTAATAAATCAACTGATTATAAAATAAAAGTAAAAATTTTTTTGTTAACCCATCTCATATTTTGAATGGACAATAATATGAATAAAATTTCTTTAATTCATGTACAATCACAATCTCATTATTACTTAAGACAAAAGCAGTTCCTCATTATAGTCATAGCCGGGACAAGGCAATTTAAAAAAAAACTAATGCATGTTATGACCCCCAAAAATTTTTAATTTCATCATGTAACTGTGAAAATATTTATTATAATATATATGTATCTAATAATGCTTTTTATTTATATCCTCTATAAAAATTTATAAAAACTTACAATCTTACATAAACATTTGCTGAAAAAACAACTAAACCCTTTTACAGAACATGTTTCTCTCAATCAAATCTGATGCTATACATATGTGTGTGTGAAAATGTAAAAATAGAAGAAACAATTAATTTTGGTATACTGCCAAAAATTTATTTTGTATATACACTTAATAACACTGTTAAAATCATAATGAAAACAGCATAATAAAGTTTACTTTCACTTTATATAGATAGATTGAACTTGGAGAGATCTTCATCCTGCACTGCATCGATAATGATGATTATTGTTTCACAGTCCCGTGTCTACATTCTTTCATACATTGGATAAGCTTGGCAACTTTATACAACAACAACAAAAAAATATCCAACAGTTATTACCATTGATGATTGATCTATTATCCAAAATAACAAAAAAATATATATTAATGGAATGCACTTGTGCACATATACTTTTAGCATATTTTTATCCCATATATAACTTATTCTCAATCATAATTATTTTATGAACATTTCCCATGAATATGATATATAAATTTGTAAATGATCATATTTTCCATCACTAATACATTTTTTAAATTGCATAATCTGAAAATACCTATTAAGAAGATTTTGACCTGAACCTTTACTTTTACAAATCTTGTAGTTGATGGATAATAATATTTGAGTGTAGTGGAGGTGTGGTAATGATTTGGTTCATTAAACAGAAGGGTTAAATGTTGTCTATCCATGAGTTCACTTAATTTTGTATAAAATAGTAAATTTTAAATCCTATATTATTTTGCAATAGTGTTTTATGCAAATTATAAATCTGTACAATCTTCTTAAGAATTTGTAATTGAATTGGCTTTAAATTCTTAGTTTTATTCCATATAATTCGATGTAGGGCCAAAAGTAATAGATTCAAGAGCCAAATGTTCCTGGATTGATTTCCATTTAAGAAAAGATGGAATTAAAAAAAAAAAAGCAACCGTGAATGAATGAAACTATTACGATTATCCTGTTATATGCCCAAATATAATTTTATTTTTCAAGAAGCTGACCATATAATTAATTATTCATTTATTATGTTGGCTTTTGACATTACTATTGTGTAACAGTTGTTGATTTTTAAACAGATTTACATCTAAAGCTTTTTTTTTTTTTTTTTTACACATAATTCTTCTATTTCATTATTTAGCATAGCATAATAAACGATTATAGATAATTCTGGCGTATCACTTTCTAGTCTTGAATCCTTGGCAATAAAATGAAAATTTTTTATCTCTAGTAATATTTACAAACAAGTCTATAATATAATCATCATCACCATTTCTGATTTCTAATATGTAATTTCTGAAATATTTATTCATGTTTAAATGATTATTCACTTATCTATATATACATACAATAGAAATGTTTTTTTTTTTCCAATTTATTTGCTCTTCAATACATTTTTTTACACAAAGCAGTTTAGTTCTGAAATCCTTTTGTTATTGATGTCATGCTTTATAAAAAAAACAACAACACTGAGATAAATAAAAGCACGTGCTAAAAGAAGGAGGGGGGGGGCAATACTTCAGTAAAGAATTTCTTAAATTACTTACTAATAAATAATAAAAAGCTTGAATTGTTATCAGTTAATAATATAAATATACATAAAAATAATATACATTCATTATATATATGTAAATATTAAAAAAATTGAAATTTGTAAAATATAATATGGTACATCTTAAAATATAATATTCCCCAGTTTGTGCAACATTTAGTTCCAAGTCAGTCTGCAAATTCTAAAATTCATTTAAAAAATAGATTAAAATAAAAACAACTTCACTAAAAAAAATCTAAAAATTAAAAAGAATAGATGCCAGTATAAATCTTAATTCAATAGTTCTGTTTAATTCATGAGCAATGCTAAGATGGACTCAACTCAAATCAATAAAATGAGCAAAAACTTCTTTGTTAATTATCTTTTATGTCTGAATTTGATTAAGATATTTTTAAAAGAACTAGAAGAATTAACTGTCAAGCGTTGGTGGCCAGTGGTTAGCATAGCTGCTTTCCAAGCAGCAGGCCTGGGTTCGCTTCCCATCAACATTTGACACACACATATATAAAAGAATTAAGAGAGCCAACCACAAACAAAAAAAAAAATTATGCAAAAGTAAAATAAAATTAGTGCAACTACATTATATTCCATTTTGTTTGGATTATGAAAAAAAAAAAAAAAATCTTTAATTTTTTTTTTTGTAAAATTATTAAATATTTTATTCTAAATACTTACATGATATTTGTATTCAAATATTATTGGATTTTAGTATTTTTTTTATTAACATATTAATCAAATAAAATTTTAATGACATGGAGAGAGAAAATAACTGTAAAAGTTTCCTGTCAAAACCATTCACCTAATACATTCTTTATTAAGCATCACACGATCACATTTCCATTTTTGCTCTGTTTATCAACATTCTTTATTGTTTTTTTATAAGCTTAATTTTAAGAAGAATTTTCATTATTCTACATTATGTTTTATTAAAAATCTATGCAAAATCACTATTTATTTGCTCAAAAATATTTATAAAAAAAAAAACAAAATCTTTTGAATTTCTGTATAATTTTATTTCTTAATTGTTTTTCCTTTTTGTTTGCAATGTTATTTTATTTTACACTAATTTCTTTTAATGAATTCATATTTGCAACAAAAGATGTAAACATTAGAAAAATAAAAGCGGAAAATAAGACTTTTATCATTCCAAAAATACAATTAAAAAAAAACTGAAAAGTAAAATACAATATATGATTCAATCTACTTACTTTAAATTACATCACCCAAGGAATTAAAAAAGACATCGTCATAAAAGGTGTAAAAAGTCTATAGTTGCTATCACTTACAATGTTTTCCTAATAAGCAGCAGCAAAAAAGTGCACCGTGAACTAAAAAATTAAAATTTTCTTTTCATTCTAATATTTTTTTAAATTATAAATAACTGAAACCGTAGATATGTAAGTTCTAAACGGGGAGGGACTTTTGGATATTATTAGTAAATACTTTCACAGAAATATCTCTCAGTAGTTGAAAATTATATTACTTCTAGAATACTAATAATTAGTAAATAAATAACTTGAATTTTACATCTCATACAAACTAACTGCTCAAGTGATCATATATGATGTTTAAGCACCAAAGTGATACAGTGATAATTAGGAGAACTAGCACTCTTCACTCTCATAACACTGCTAAACATTATTATATAAAGTTCATTTCATTAATTCAAAACCAATAAAGTTATCTTGGCAATTAACTTTAAAAAAGCAAACATCTAAATGTTATTCTATTTTGAATAAGTGGTTTTTTTTTTTTTAAAAAATTAATATGAAAGCTTCTTTCTTTTTGTGTGCAGAATTTTTTTGAAGAAGTAGCAACAATGACTAATGTATTGCCAAATATTTTTAAATAATAAATATTTTTGAACATTTAAATTATTGTTTATTATTTTTTTATTCTTTCTCTTATATATTAAGTACAAATTACAGGTAAACAAGTATTTGAACTTCATTCATTTGCTACAAATGCTAGCACAGACGTTCGTTACATTGTTTTTTTATATATAATTATTAAATAAGTTAAAATAAAAAGTTCGCATTTAAAAACTTTCTTTAAAAA
The DNA here is from genome assembly GCA_028023455.1 of Epiperipatus broadwayi. NCBI lineage: Eukaryota > Metazoa > Onychophora > Udeonychophora > Euonychophora > Peripatidae > Epiperipatus > Epiperipatus broadwayi. Next base: position 10,864,870 of record JAQFVV010012407.1, read on the forward strand.
TTAAAAATTGAAATTAAATATCAACTTAAACTCTTATATATTAAGTCGCACAGATAATGAAAAATTATTAAAATAAAATTTTTTAAAGCAAAAGGTATTTTTAAAACTAAATTTTAAAAAAAGATTTGGAGATAAAATTATATCTTTAAATTTGTCTTGAAATATATTTTTGATTTGGAAAACAGGTTAATTAATCAGAAATGGAAATGATTGTTAATTAGTTAAATGTAAACCAGCCTTGAGCATTTAAATGAAATAATTTCAGTCAGATAGAAAGAAAACAATAGAAACGGATTAGCCAATGAAAGAAATCCATTTGGGAAATCGGACCTCAGCGAAAGGATCATTACATCCATGACGCAATGTTAATTCAATCCTTTGACAAAAATATAAAAAGGACAAGTTTTGGAAAGCTTGAGTTAGTGACTGGAAATTGATTGATTATTGACGATGTAACAGCTAGGTGTTAGCGCTGGGGGGATTGAAAAAGACGCACAGCTTCAATCCCTTCAGTTCTGCTAAGAAAGAGAAAAAAAATGGGCCATCGTGTATACAATGAGGACCAACTACCCGAAAAACAAAATATCCAAAGGATAAATAAATAAATCAACCGGATACTAATCTTCGGACGACGTGGGAATTCACGTTTAAACGGCCAGGAATATAATAGGATGAACTATTTCAATAACCGTAAGAACTTTAAAATTTATGAACATTAAGTTAAAAACTTTTCGTATTTAAAATAATTGCATTAGTTTCCTATCTGACCAAACTAAATTAATAATGTTATTTGATGTATTTTTTTTCTTATTTATTTTGTAAAATCATTTCCATTTATTTATTTTTTGTTCTTTAAGTTTTATTATGATTGTTGTTTTCCGTTAAATTAATTATAAAAATGTTAAACTTAAGTCGGGCGTGAATGGCTGTATAGATTTGTAAAGTTATATTAGGGGAGGGTAATCTTAGGTTATTTATGTCGTTGTTAGATTGGGTCAATGGATTGGATATATTGATGTAGTTAGTAGATGTAATCGGAGATTCGCCACGGGCAGAATCGTTTATGTATACGCCGCACTCACCCGTTTGCCTATGGAAGGAATTATAAGACGGAGAACGCAGTTCCTTTCTATGGAGTTTTTTTTTTTATTGTTCTTCTCGTTAGATAGATGTAATATTCCTATCTGATTGAGAGTCAATGTCTTTTCTTAATTCTTTTGGTGCTGCCGTATTTCGTATTACATTGAATACATCGATGTATCAGATGGATTGATGCCAGTTTGACTGCAAATTTTAGCCTAAGATTAAATAGGGATAGAATATTTTATTTTCGAATGCAAATCTATATAGTATATTCAGGCTCGATCCTATAAAACTATTAAATTTAAGTTGTTTATAGACGCTTGCATGGATTGGCTATCGGTTAAATATGTTTGCGTTTTCATATTTGATCAAAATATATAGACATTCGACAAATACTGATACCTTACGGTGAGTATCTAAAAGGTATTTATTCGGATGTCTTTTAAGTTATTGGTGACGATGCAGGTATCTTACGATGAATACTAGAGGGTTTCTTATATTTCCCTCTGCAATTGTCAGTAATCAATAACTTTGTATTTTGATCGTTTATGTTTACTTTGAAATGTTTTTGACCGTTGAAATATATGTAACCGATCTATAGCAACATATTAAACAGGTTAATATAATCCCATCTGTGCGAACTTGATTAAAAATGTAAATTTATAATATAATAGTAATGCAATGTAAATTAAAGTAAAATCAAAGTAAAAAAAATAAATAAAATAATGTTAAATTAAATGTAAATCACTAAAGTAATTTTAAACCTTATATATATGTGTATAAATAAATGTTTGTATGTGAATTACTGGCAGTGGCTTACTTTATTCTTTTATATCCTAGTAAATGATATTATTAAATCTCTGCTATTCCACTGAGCTAGTGACATGGGCTAACGACCGGAATCAAAATTTAAGAAAAAAAAATATATTTTTTTTTTGACTCACGTATCTGCCTACTTTATAAATTTTTCTAGGTTCAAATGCCTAGATGGCGCCCCGTAGTGCAGTTTACGTTAAGTGTCATTCTCCGGATCGTCCGGATCGTTACAATGGCTCCGGATCGTTACAATGGCGCAACCAACTGGGCCGATCTTTAATAAACCACAAATACCCTGAGCAAATTTTGTCAAAATGAAATAAATGTTTTATCTGTTTACATAAGTCGTATATTTTAAATCTTATAAAAGCACTGCCAGAAAGAAATTGCGCATATATATTAAACACGAAAAAGTATAAATAATTTTAAAAACTAATTTTTGTTAAAAAAAAAAAAAAAAAGTCAAAAGGTTGCAATAAATATGTTTTTTTTTTTTATTGATATATATTATGCTTTAACGTGTATAGGCGCGCACAGCCACGTAAGTTTATGATCGAAATGTGGTGCCTTACGATGAGTACCTTTGGGAATTACTTCAGTGTAACCCTATGTATGCATTTCAATCAGTCATAAATAAGTTGGTGGTGTTTATAATTGTGCTGCAAATATACACGTTTAAACCCATTATTTCTTAAAACATATTTATCTCAATGCAACCTTATTTAAATAAATAATTTATAAAATTTGTTTGTCATGCCGTAAATAAAAATCAAATGGATAAAATAAAATAGAATTCTCGGGGGGAGGGGTGTAAACGTAAATGGTCCTTAGGTAGGCGATGGTCAACATTTTCTTTTTCTTTTTGTATAGAGTTTTTTGTAAAATTATTAACCGAATGTTTGTAAATTTTGTTAATACCGTAATTACTAACCCTAAGTAAAATATTTTTTTTTTTTTGATCATTTTTTTTTTAAGTAACTTTACTGATATGTAACGAGCACAGACGTTCGTTACATTGTTTTTTTATATATAATTATTAAATAAGTTAAAATAAAAAGTTCGCATTTAAAAACTTTCTTTAAAAATTAAAAATTGAAATTAAATATCAACTTAAACTCTTATATATTAAGTCGCACAGATAATGAAAAATTATTAAAATAAAATTTTTTAAAGCAAAAGGTATTTTTAAAACTAAATTTTAAAAAAAGATTTGGAGATAAAATTATATCTTTAAATTTGTCTTGAAATATATTTTTGATTTGGAAAACAGGTTAATTAATCAGAAATGGAAATGATTGTTAATTAGTTAAATGTAAACCAGCCTTGAGCATTTAAATGAAATAATTTCAGTCAGATAGAAAGAAAACAATAGAAACGGATTAGCCAATGAAAGAAATCCATTTGGGAAATCGGACCTCAGCGAAAGGATCATTACATCCATGACGCAATGTTAATTCAATCCTTTGACAAAAATATAAAAAGGACAAGTTTTGGAAAGCATAGGTTAGTGACTGGAAATTGATTGATTATTGACGATGTAACAGCTAGGTGTTAGCGCTGGGGGGATTGAAAAAGACGCACAGCTTCAATCCCTTCAGTTCTGCTAAGAAAGAGAAAAAAAATGGGCCATCGTGTATACAATGAGGACCAACTACCCGAAAAAACAAAATATCCAAAGGATAAATAAATAAATCAACCGGATACTAATCTTCGGACGACGTGGGAATTCACGTTTAAACGGCCAGGAATATAATAGGATGAACTATTTTCAATAACCGTAAGAACTTTAAAATTTATGAACATTAAGTTAAAAACTTTTCGTATTTAAAATAATTGCATTAGTTTCCTATCTGACCAAACTAAATTAATAATGTTATTTGATGTATTTTTTTTCTTATTTATTTTGTAAAATCATTTCCATTTATTTATTTTTTGTTCTTTAAGTTTTATTATGATTGTTGTTTTCCGTTAAATTAATTATAAAAATGTTAAACTTAAGTCGGGCGTGAATGGCTGTATAGATTTGTAAAGTTATATTAGGGGAGGGTAATCTTAGGTTATTTATGTCGTTGTTAGATTGGGTCAATGGATTGGATATATTGATGTAGTTAGTAGATGTAATCGGAGATTCGCCACGGGCAGAATCGTTTATGTATACGCCGCACTCACCCGTTTGCCTATGGAAGGAATTATAAGACGGAGAACGCAGTTCCTTTCTATGGAGTTTTTTTTTTTTTATTGTTCTTCTCGTTAGATAGATGTAATATTCCTATCTGATTGAGAGTCAATGTCTTTTCTTAATTCTTTTGGTGCTGCCGTATTTCGTATTACATTGAATACATCGATGTATCAGATGGATTGATGCCAGTTTGACTGCAAATTTTAGCCTAAGATTAAATAGGGATAGAATATTTTATTTTCGAATGCAAATCTATATAGTATATTCAGGCTCGATCCTATAAAACTATTAAATTTAAGTTGTTTATAGACGCTTGCATAGATTGGCTATCGGTTAAATATGTTTGCGTTTTCATATTTGATCAAAATATATAGACATTCGACAAATACTGATACCTTACGGTGAGTATCTAAAAGGTATTTATTCGGATGTCTTTTAAGTTATTGGTGACGATGCAGGTATCTTACGATGAATACTAGAGGGTTTCTTATATTTCCCTCTGCAATTGTCAGTAATCAATAACTTTGTATTTTGATCGTTTATGTTTACTTTGAAATGTTTTTGACCGTTGAAATCTATGTAACCGATCTATAGCAACATATTAAACAGGTTAATATAATCCCATCTGTGCGAACTTGATTAAAAATGTAAATTTATAATATAATAGTAACTCAATGGAAATTAAAGTAAAATCAAAGTTAAAAATAATGTTAAATGTTTAAATGTAAATCACTAAAATAATTTTAAACCTTATATATATGTGCATAAATAAATCTGTTTGTATGATAATTACTGGCAGTGGCTTATTTTATTTATATTGAAATATAATTAGATAAGATATTATATTAATCTCTGCTATTTAACATTTAACATTTAACATTATTTTTTTTTACCTTGATTTTACTTTAATTTACATTGCATTACTATTATATTATAAATTTACATTAATATAAAAAGGACAAGTTTGGAAATTATTAGTTAGTGAGTGACTGGAAATTGATTGATTATTGACGATGTAATAGCTAGGTGTTAGCGCTGGGGGGATTGAAAAAGACGCACAGCTTCAATCCCTTCAGTTCTGCTAAGAAAAAGAAAAAAATGGGCCATCGTTTATACAATGAGGACCAACTACCCGAAAAACAAAATCTCCAAAGGATAAATAAATAAATCAACCGGATACTAATTTTCGGACGACGTGGGAATTCACGTTTAAACGGCCAGGAATATAATAGGATGAACTATTTCAATAACCGTAAGAACTTTAAAATTTATGAACAGTAAATTAAAAACTTTTCATATTTAAAATGATTTTAATATTATTCTATCTGACCAACAATATTTATTAATTGGTTATAATTTTATTTAATGTATTTAATTTGTAAAATCATTTCCATTTATTTATTTAATTTTGTTCTTTAAGTTGTTATGATTTCTGTTTTCCGTTAAATAAATTATAAAAAAAATGTTAAACTTGAGTCGGGCGTGAATGGCTGTATCGATTTGTAAAGATAATTAAGGGAGGGTAATCTTGGGTTGTTCATTTCGTAGTTGAATTGGTTCAATGGATTGGATATATTTATGTAATTAGTAGGTGTAAGCATGAGATCCGCTACGGGCAGGATTATAAAATACGCCACACACCCTCTGTTTGCCTATGGATGGGTTTGTAAGTCGGCAGAAGACCGCAGCCCATTCCTATGGAGTTTTTAGTTTATTGATCTACTTGCCCACAGATGTCACATTCCTGTGGGTGGAGAGTCAATGTCGTTTTTCTTTCTTCATATTGTTCAGATGTACATTCCTGACAATATAATTGTGTTGTCGTATCATGCTACATTGAATACATGAATGTATCAGATGGATTGGCGCCGGTTGATTGCGAAATGTGTTGCCTAGGGTTAAATAGGGATAGAATATTTTATTTTTAAATGCAAATCTATGTAGTCGATTCAGGCTCGATCCTAAATAAAACTATTAAATTTAAGTTGTTTATAGACGCTTGCATAGATTGGCTATCGGTTAAATATGTTTGCGTTTTCATATTTGATCGAAATATATAGACATTCGACAAATACTGATACCTTACGGTGAGTATCTAAAAGGTATTTATTCGGATGTCTTTTAAGTTGTTGGTGACGATGCAGGTATCTTACGATGAATACTAGAGGGTTTCTTATATTTCCCTCTGCAATTGTCAGTAATCAATAACTTTGTATTTTGATCGTTTATGTTTACTTTGAAATGTTTTTGACCGTTGAAATCTATGTAACCGATCTATAGCAACATATTAAACAGGTTAATATAATCCCATCTGTGCGAACTTGATTAAAAATGTAAATTTATAATATAATAGTAACTCAATGTAAATTAAAGTAAAATCAAAGTTAAAAAATAATGTTAAATGTTTAAATGTAAATCACTAAAATAATTTTAAACCTTATATATATGTGCATCAATAAATCTGTTTGTATGATAATTACTGGCAGTGGCTTACTTTATTCTTTTATATACTAGTAAATGATATTATTAAATCTCTGCGCTTTCCCCGGATCGTTACAATGGCGCAACCAACTGGGCCGATCTTTAATAAACCACAAATACCCTGAGCAAATTTTGTCAAAATGAAATGTTTTATCTGTTTACATAAGTCGTATATTTTAAATCTTATAAAAGCACTGCCAGCAAGAAATTGCGCATATATATTAAATAAAAAAAGTAATCTTTAATAAACCACAAATACCCTGAGCAAATTTTGTCAAAATGAAATAAATGTTTTATCTGCTTACATAAGTCGGATATTTTTAAATTTTATAAAAGCACTGCCAGGAAGAAATTGCGCATATATATTAAATACGAGAAAGTATAAAATAATTTTAAAACTAATTTTTGTAAATTAAAAAAAAAAAGTCAAAAGGTTGCAATAAATATGTTTTTTTTTTGTTGTTGATATATATTATGCTTTAACGTGTATAGGCGCGCACAGCCACGTAAGTTTATGATCGAAATGTGGTGCCTTACGATGAGTACCTTTGGGAATTACTTAAGTATAACCCTATTTATGCATTTCAATCAGTCATAAATAAGTTGGTGGTATTTATAATTGTTCTGCAAATATACACGTTTAAACCCATTATTTCTTAAAACATATTTCTCAATGCAACCTTCTTTAAATAAATAATTTATAAAATAACTTGCTTGTCATGCCGTGTGTAAAAATAAAGTGTATAAAATAAAATAGAACTCTTGTGGGGAGGGGTGTAAACGTAAATGGTCCTTAGGTAAGCGATAGTAAACACTTTTCTTTTTGTATATAGTCTTTTTGTAAAATTATTAACTGAATGTTTGTAAATTTTGTTAATACCGTAATTACTAACCCTAAGTAAAATATTTTTTTTTTTTTTGATCATTTTTTTTTAAGTAACTTTACTGATATGTAACGAGCACAGACGTTCGTTACATTGTTTTTTTTTATATATATTATTAAACAAGTTAAAATAAAAAGTTCGCATTTAAAAACTTTCTTTAAAAATTGAAATTAAAATATCGTCTTAAACTCTTATATATTAAATCGCACAGATAATGAAAAATTATTAAAATAAAATTTTTATTAAAGAAAAAGGTATTTTTTAAAACTAAATTTTAAAAAAGATTTGGAGATAAAATTATATCTTTAAATTTGTCTTGAAATATATTTTTGATTTGGAAAACAGGGTAATTAATTAGAAATGGAAATGATTGTTAATTAGTTAAATTAAAACCAGCCTTCGGCATTTAAATGTAAAAACACGGGTCAGATAAGAAACAATAGAAACTGTTAGCAAATAAGAAGAAATCCCTATGGAATCGGACCGCAGCGAAAGGACCATCGCATCGGTGACGTAATGTAAATTCAATCCTTCACATTAATATAAAAGGAAAATTTGGAAATTATTAATCAGTGACTGGAAATTGATTATTACGATGTGACTATATGTAGTAGTCCGGAGTTGGAGGAATTGACAGACGCACGGTCAATTCTTTCAGCTGTTAAAGAAGGGAGAAATGAACTATCGTTTCCTACATTGAGGACCAACTAAATTAAAAAACCTCCGAATGAATAAATAAAACAACGGCTAAATGGATACGACGCTCTTCCGAGGACGGCGTGGGAATTCCCGTTCAAACTTACAAACGACAGATGAAGATGAACTGTTTAAAACCGTAAGAACTTTACAAGTAATGAACATTAAGTTAAAAACTTTTCGTATTTAAAATAATTGCATTAGTTTCCTATCTGACCAAACTAAATTAATAATGTTATTTGATGTATTTTTTTTTCTTATTTATTTTGTAAAATCATTTCCATTTATTTATTTTTTGTTCCTTAAGTTTTATTATGATTTCTGTTTTCCGTTAAATAAATTATAAAAAAATGTTAAACTTGAGTCGGGCGTGAAATGGCTGTATCGATTTGTAAAGATAATTAAGGGAGGGTAATCTTGGGTTGTTCATTTCGTGGTTGAATTGGTTCAATGGATTGGATATATTTATGTAATTAGTAAATGTAATATGAGATCCGCTACGGGCAGGATTATAGATATACGCCACACATTTTATATATTTATAAACTCCATAGGAATGGGCTGCGGTCTTCTGCCGACTTACAAACCCATCCATAGGCAAACAGAGGGTGTGTGGCGTATTTTATAATCCTGCCCGTATTTCGTATTACATTGAATACATCGATGTATCAGATGGATTGATGCCAGTTTGACTGCGAATTTTAGCCTAAGGTTAAATAGGGATAGAATATTTTATTTTCGAATGCAAATCTATATAGTATATTCAGGCTCGATCCTATAAACTATTAAATTTAAGTTGTTTATAGACGCTTGCATAGATTGGCTATCGGTTAAATATGTTTGCGTTTTCATATTTGATCAAAATATATAGACATTCGACAAATACTGATACCTTACGGTGAGTATCTAAAAGGTATTTATTCGGATGTCTTTTAAGTTATTGGTGACGATCCGGAGAAAGCGACTTAACGTAAACTGCACTACGGGGCGCCATCTAGGCATTTGAACCTAGAAAAATTTATAAAGTAGGCAGATACGTAAGTCAAAAAAAAAAATATATTTTTTTTTTTTCTTAAATTTTGATTCCGGTCGTTAGCCCATGTCACTAGCTCAGTGGAATAGCAGAGATTTAATAATATCATTTACTAGGATATAAAAGAATAAAGTAAGCCACTGCCAGTAATTCACATACAAACAGATTTATTTATGCACATATATATAAGGTTTAAAATTACTTTAGTGATTTACATTTAATTTAACATTTAACATTATTTTTTTTTACCTTGATTTTACTTTAATTTACATTGCATTACTATTATATTATAAATTTACATTTTTAATCAAGTTCGCACAGATGGGATTATATTAACCTGTTTAATATGTTGCTATAGATCGGTTACATAGATTTCAACGGTCAAAAACATTTCAAAGTAAACATAAACGATCAAAATACAAAGTTATTGATTACTGACAATTGCAGAGGGAAATATAAGAAACCCTCTAGTATTCATCGTAAGATACCTGCATCGTCACCAATAACTTAAAAGACATCCGAATAAATACCTTTTAGATACTCACCGTAAGGTATCAGTATTTGTCGAATGTCTATATATTTTGATCAAATATGAAAACGCAAACATATTTAACCGATAGCCAATCTATGCAAGCGTCTATAAACAACTTCAATTTAATAGTTTTATAGGATCGAGCCTGAATATACTATATAGATCTGCATTCGAAAATAAAATATTCTATCCCTATTTAACCCTAGGCAACACATTTCGCAATCAACCGGCGCCAATCCATCTGATACATTCATGTATTCAATGTAGCATGATACGTTGGGCGCCATTGTAACGATCCGGAGCCATTGTAACGATCCGGACGATCCGGAGAATGACACTTAACGTAAACTGCACTACGGGGCGCCATCTAGGCATTTGAACCTAGAAAAATTTATAAAGTAGGCAGATACGTGAGTCAAAAAAAAAATATATTTTTTTTTCTTAAATTTTGATTCCGGTCGTTAGCCCATGTCACTAGCTCAGTGGAATAGCAGAGATTTAATAATATCATTTACTAGGATATAAAAGAATAAAGTAAGCCACTGCCAGTAATTCACATACAAACATTTATTTATACACATATATATAAGGTTTAAAATTACTTTAGTGATTTACATTTAATTTAACATTATTTTATTTATTTTTTTTACTTTGATTTTACTTTAATTTACATTGCATTACTATTATATTATAAATTTACATTTTTAATCAAGTTCGCACAGATGGGATTATATTAACCTGTTTAATATGTTGCTATAGATCGGTTACATATATTTCAACGGTCAAAAACATTTCAAAGTAAACATAAACGATCAAAATACAAAGTTATTGATTACTGACAATTGCAGAGGGAAATATAAGAAACCCTCTAGTATTCATCGTAAGATACCTGCATCGTCACCAATAACTTAAAAGACATCCGAATAAATACCTTTTAGATACTCACCGTAAGGTATCAGTATTTGTCGAATGTCTATATATTTTGATCAAATATGAAAACGCAAACATATTTAACCGATAGCCAATCTATGCAAGCGTCTATAAACAACTTAAATTTAATAGTTTTATAGGATCGAGCCTGAATATACTATATAGATTTGCATTCGAAAATAAAATATTCTATCCCTATTTAACCTTAGGCTAAAATTCGCAGTCAAACTGGCATCAATCCATCTGATACATCGATGTATTCAATGTAATACGAAATACGGCAGCACCAAAAGAATTAAGAAAAGACATTGACTCTCAATCAGATAGGAATATTACATCTATCTAACGAGAAGAACAATAAAAAAAAAACTCCATAGAAAGGAACTGCGTTCTCCGTCTTATAATTCCTTCCATAGGCAAACGGGTGAGTGCGGCGTATACATAAACGATTCTGCCCGTGGCGAATCTCCGATTACATCTACTAACTACATCAATATATCCAATCCATTGACCCAATCTAACAACGACATAAATAACCTAAGATTACCCTCCCCTAATATAACTTTACAAATCTATACAGCCATTCACGCCCGACTTAAGTTTAACATTTTTATAATTAATTTAACGGAAAACAACAATCATAATAAAACTTAAAGAACAAAAAATAAATAAATGGAAATGATTTTACAAAATAAATAAGAAAAAAAATACATCAACTAACATTATTAATTTAGTTTGGTCAGATAGGAAACTAATGCAATTATTTTAAATACGAAAAGTTTTTAACTTAATGTTCATAAATTTTAAAGTTCTTACGGTTATTGAAATAGTTCATCCTATTATATTCCTGGCCGTTTAAACGTGAATTCCCACGTCGTCCGAAGATTAGTATCCGGTTGATTTATTTATTTATCCTTTGGAGATTTTGTTTTTCGGGTAGTTGGTCCTCATTGTATAAACGATGGCCCATTTTTTTCTCTTTCTTAGCAGAACTGAAGGGATTGAAGCTGTGCGTCTTTTTCAATCCCCCCCAGCGCTAACACCTAGCTGTTACATCGTCAATAATCAATCAATTTCCAGTCACTAACCCTTATCAATAATTTCCAAAATTTTCCTTTTATATTAATGTGAAGGATTGAATTTACATTACGTCATCGATGAGATGATCCTTTTCGTTGAGGTCCGATTCCATAGGGATTTCTTCTTATTTGCTAACAGTTTTTATTGTTTTCTTATCTGACAGGTGTTTTTACATTTAAATGCCGAAGGCTGGTTTACATTTAACTAATTAACAATCATTTCCATTTCTAATTAATTACCCTGTTTTCCAAATCAAAAATATATTTCAAGACAAATTTAAAGATATAATTTTATCTCCAAATCTTTTTAAAATTTAGTTTTAAAAATACCTTTTTCTTTAATAAAAATTTTATTTTAATAATTTTTCATTATCTGTGCGACTTAATATATAAGAGTTTAAGACGATATTTTAATTTCAATTTTTAAAGAAAGTTTTTAAATGCGAACTTTTTATTTTAACTTGTTTAATAATATATATAAAAAAAAACAATGTAACGAACGTCTGTGCTCGTTACATATCAGTAAAGTTACTTAAAAAAAAAATGATCAAAAAAAAAAAAAAAAATATTTTACTTAGGGTTAGTAATTACGGTATTAACAAAATTTACAAACATTCAGTTAATAATTTTACAAAAAACTATATACAAAAAGAAAAAGAAAATGTTGACTATCGCTTACCTAAGGACCATTTACGTTTACACCTCCTCCCCCCGAGAATTCTATTTTATTTTATACATTTTATTTTTACTCACGGCATGACAAGCAAATTATTTAAATTATTTAGGAAGGTTGCATTGAAATAAATATGTTCTAAGATAAGGGATTTATACGTGTATATTTGCAGCACAATTATAACTACCACCAACTTATTTATGACTGATTGAAATGCATAAATAGGATTACACTGACGTAAATTCCCAACGGTACTCATCGTAAGGTACCACATTTCGATCATAAACTTCCGTGGCTGTGCTCCTATACACGTTAACGCATAAATATATATTAACAAAAAAAAACATATCCAATGCAACCTTTTGATTTTCTTTTTAATTTACAAAAATTAGTTTTAAAATTATTTATACTTTCTTTTATTTAATATATATGCGCAATTTCTTGCTGGCAGTGCTTTTATAAGATTTAAAATATACGACTTATGTAAACAGATAAAACATTTCATTTTGACAAAATTTGCTCAGGGTATTTGTGGTTTATTAAAGATCGGCCCAGTTGGTTGCGCCATTGTAACGATCCGGGGAAAGCGACCTAACGTAAACTGCACTACGGGGCGCCATCTAGGCATTTGAACCTAGAAAAATTTATAAAGTAGGCAGATACGTAAGTAAAAAAAAAAAAAAAAAATTTTTTTCTTTTTTAAATATTTTGGTTCCGGTCGTTAGCCCATGTCACTAGCTCAGGGAATAGCAGAGATTTAATAAGATAATCTAAGAGTATATATAAAAAAAGGAATAAAATAAGCCACTGCCAGTAATTCACATACAAACATTTATTTATGCACATATATATAAGATTTAAAATTATTTTATTATTAGTTTTACATTTAAACATTTAACATTATTTTTAACTTTGATTTTACTTTAATTTACATTGAGTTACTATTATATTATAAATTTACATTTTTAATCAAGTTCGCACAGATGGGATTATATTAACCTGTTTAATATGTTGCTATAGATCGGTTACATAGATTTCAACGGTCAAAAACATTTCAAAGTAAACATAAACGATCAAAATACAAAGTTATTGATTACTGACAATTGCAGAGGGAAATATAAGAAACCCTCTAGTATTCATCGTAAGATACCTGCATCGTCACCAATAACTTAAAAGACATCCGAATAAATACCTTTTAGATACTCACCGTAAGGTATCAGTATTTGTCGAATGTCTATATATTTTGATCAAATATGAAAACGCAAACATATTTAACCGATAGCCAATCTATGCAAGCGTCTATAAACAACTTAAATTTAATAGTTTTATAGGATCGAGCCTGAATATACTATATAGATTTGCATTCGAAAATAAAATATTCTATCCCTATTTAACCCTAGGCAACACATTTCGCAATCAACCGGCGCCAATCCATCTGATACATTCATGTATTCAATGTAGCATGATACGACAACACAATTATATTGTCAGGAATGTACATCTGAACAATATGAAGAAAGAAAAACGACATTGACTCTCCACCCACAGGAATGTGACATCTGTGGGCAAGTAGATCAATAAACTAAAAACTCCATAGGAATGGGCTGCGGTCTTCTGCCGACTTACAAACCCATCCATAGGCAAACAGAGGGTGTGTGGCGTATATCTATAATCCTGCCCGTAGCGGATCTCATATTACATTTACTAATTACATAAATATATCCAATCCATTGAACCAATTCAACCACGAAATGAACAACCCAAGATTACCCTCCCTTAATTATCTTTACAAATCGATACAGCCATTCACGCCCGACTCAAGTTTAACATTTTTTTATAATTTATTTAACGGAAAACAGAAATCATAATAAAACTTAAGGAACAAAAAATAAATAAATGGAAATGATTTTACAAAATAAATAAGAAAAAAAAATACATCAAATAACATTATTAATTTAGTTTGGTCAGATAGGAAACTAATGCAATTATTTTAAATACGAAAAGTTTTTAACTTAATGTTCATTACTTGTAAAGTTCTTACGGTTTTAAACAGTTCATCTTCATCTGTCGTTTGTAAGTTTGAACGGGAATTCCCACGCCGTCCTAAAATTTGGTATCCATTTAGCCGTTGTTTTATTTATTCATTCGGAGGTTTTTTAATTTAGTTGGTCCTCAATGTAGGAAACGATAGTTCATTTCTCCCTTCTTTAACAGCTGAAAGAATTGACCGTGCGTCTGTCAATTCCTCCAACTCCGGACTACTACATATAGTCACATCGTAATAATCAATTTCCAGTCACTGATTAATAATTTCCAAATTTTCCTTTTATATTAATGTGAAGGATTGAATTTACATTACGTCACCGATGCGATGGTCCTTTCGCTGCGGTCCGATTCCATAGGGATTTCTTCTTATTTGCTAACAGTTTCTATTGTTTCTTATCTGACCCGTGTTTTTACATTTAAATGCCGAAGGCTGGTTTTAATTTAACTAATTAACAATCATTTCCATTTCTAATTAATTACCCTGTTTTCCAAATCAAAAATATATTTAAAGACAGATTTAAAGATATAATTTTATCTCCAAATCTTTTTAAAATTTAGTTTTAAAAATACCCTTTTCTTTAATAAAAATTTTATTTTAATAATTTTTCATTATCTGTGCGACTTAATATATAAGAGTTTAAGACGATATTTTAATTTCAATTTTTAAAGAAAGTTTTTAAATGCGAACTTTTTATTTTAACTTGTTTAATAATATATATAAAAAAAAAAAATGTAACGAACGTCTGTGCTCGTTACATATCAGTAAAGTTACTTAAAAAAAAATGATAAAAAAAAAAAAAAAAATATTTTACTTAGGGTTAGTAATTACGGTATTAACAAAATTTACAAACATTCAGTTAATAATTTTACAAAAAACTATATACAAAAAGAAAAAGAAAATGTTTACTATCGCTTACCTAAGGACCATTTACGTTTACACCCCTCCCCACAAGAGTTCTATTTTATTTTATACATTTTATTTTTACACACGGCATGACAAGCAAGTTATTTTATAAATTATTTATTTAAAGAAGGTTGCATTGAGATAAATATGTTTTAAGAAATAATGGGTTTAAACGTGTATATTTGCAGAACAATTATAAATACCACCAACTTATTTATGACTGATTGAAATGCATAAATAGGGTTATACTTAAGTAATTCCCAAAGGTACTCATCGTAAGGCACCACATTTCGATCATAAACTTACGTGGCTGTGCGCGCCTATACACGTTAAAGCATAATATATATCAACAACAAAAAAAAAACATATTTATTGCAACCTTTTGACTTTTTTTTTTTAATTTACAAAAATTAGTTTTAAAATTATTTTATACTTTCTCGTATTTAATATATATGCGCAATTTCTTCCTGGCAGTGCTTTTATAAAATTTAAAAATATCCGACTTATGTAAGCAGATAAAACATTTATTTCATTTTGACAAAATTTGCTCAGGGTATTTGTGGTTTATTAAAGATCGGCCCAGTTGGTTGCGCCATTGTAACGATCCGGAGAAAAGGACTTAACGTAAACTGCACTACGGGGCGCCATCTAGGCATTTGAACCTAGAAAAATTTATAAAGTAGGCAGATACGTAAGTCAAAAAAAAAAATATATTAAGTCGCACAGATAATAAAAATTATTAAAATAAAATTTTTATTAAAGAAAAAGGTATTTTTAAAACTAAATTTTAAAAAGATTTGGAGATAAAATTATATCTCTAAATCTGTCTTTAAATATATTTTTGATTTGGAAAACAGGGTAATTAATTAGAAATGGAAATGATTGTTAATTAGTTAAATGTAAACCAGCCTTGAGCATTTAAATGAAATAACTTCAGTCAGATGGAAAGAAAACAATAGAAACTGATTAGCCAGTGAAAGAAATCCATTTGGGAAATCGGACCTCAGCGAAAGAATCATCACTCCATGACGCAATGTTAATTCAATCCTGGACATTAATATAAAAAGGACAAGTTTGGAAATTATTAGTTTTAGTGACTGGAAATTGATTGATTATTGACGATGTAACAGCTAGGTGTTAGCGCTGGGGGGATTGAAAAAGACGCACAGCTTCAATCCCTTCAGTTCTGCTAAGAAAGAGAAAAAAATGGGCCATCGTTTATACAATGAGGACCAACTACACGAAAAACAAAATCTCCAAAGGATAAATAAATAAATCAACCGGATACTAATCTTCGGACGACGTGGGAATTCACGTTTAAACGGCAGGAATATAATAGGATGAACTATTTCAATAACCGTAAGAACTTTAAAATTTATGAACAGTAAATTAAAAACTTTCATATTTAAAATGATTTCAATATTATTCTACCTGACCAACATTATTGTATTAATTAGTTATAATTTTATTTAATGTATTTAATTTGTAAAATCATTTCCATTTATTTATTTATTTATTTAATTTTGTTCTTTAAGTTGTTATGATTTCTGTTTTCCGTTAAATAAATTATAAAAAAAATGTTAAACTTGAGTCGGGCGTGAATGGCTGTATCGATTTGTAAAGATAATTAAGGGAGGGTAATCTTGGGTTGTTCATTTCGTGGTTGAATTGGTTCAATGGATTGGATATATTTATGTAATTAGTAGGTGTAAGCATGAGATCCGCTACGGGCAGGATTATAAAATACGCCACACACCCTCTGTTTGCCTATGGATGGGTTTGTAAGTCGGCAGAAGACCGCAGCCCATTCCTATGGAGTTTTTAGTTTATTGATCTACTTGCCCACAGATGTCACATTCCTGTGGGTGGAGAGTCAATGTCGTTTTTCTTTCTTCATATTGTTCAGATGTACATTCCTGACAATATCGTTGTGTTGTCGTATCATGCTACATTGAATACATAAATGTATCAGATGGATTGGCGCCGGTTGATTGCGAAATGTGTTGCCTAAGGTTAAGTAGGGATAGAATATTTTATTTTTAAATGCAAATCTATATAGTATATTCAGGCTCGATCCTATAAAACTATTAAATTTAAGTTGTTTATAGACGCTTGCATAGATTGGCTATCGGTTAAATATGTTTGCGTTTTCATATTTGATCAAAATATATAGACATTCGACAAATACTGATACCTTACGGTGAGTATCTAAAAGGTATTTATTCGGATGTCTTTTAAGTTATTGGTGACGATGCAGGTATCTTACGATGAATACTAGAGGGTTTCTTATATTTCCCTCTGCAATTGTCAGTAATCAATAACTTTGTATTTTGATCGTTTATGTTTACTTTGAAATGTTTTTGACCGTTGAAATCTATGTAACCGATCTATAGCAACATATTAAACAGGTTAATATAATCCCATCTGTGCGAACTTGATTAAAAATGTAAATTTATAATATAATAGTAATGCAATGTAAATTAAAGTAAAATCAAGGTAAAAAAAAATAATGTTAAATGTTAAATTAAATGTAAATCACTAAAGTAATTTTAAACCTTATATATATGTGCATAAATAAATCTGTTTGTATGTGAATTACTGGCAGTGGCTTACTTTATTCTTTTATATCCTAGTAAATGATATTATTAAATCTCTGCTATTCCACTGAGCTAGTGACATGGGCTAACGACCGGAATCAAAATTTAAGAAAAAAAAAAATATATTTTTTTTTTTGACTTACGTATCTGCCTACTTTATAAATTTTTCTAGGTTCAAATGCCTAGATGGTGCCCCGTAGTGCAGTTTACGTTAAGTCGCTTTCTCCGGATCGTTAAGTCGCATTTTTCCGGATCGTTACAACTGGCTTTCCCAATCTGGGGCCGATCTTTAATAAACCACAAATACCCTGAGCAAATTTTGTCAAAATGAAATATTTTTATCTGTTTACATAAAGTCGTATACTTTAAATCTGATAAAAGCACTGCCAGAAAGAAATAGCACATATATTAAACACGAGAAAGTATAAATAATTCTAAACTGTATTTCGTTAAAAAGAAAGTCAAAAGGTTGCGATTGATATGTTTTTTTGTTGTTGTAATATAAATTATACTTTAATGTGTATAGGTGCGCACAGCCACGTAAGTTTATGATCGAAATGTGGTGCCTTACGATGAGTACTTTGGGGAATTACTTCAGTGTAACCCTGTGTATGCATTTCAATCAGTCATAAATAAGTTGGTGGTGTTTATAATTGTGCGGCAAATAGACACGTTTAAACCCATTATTTCTTAAAACATATTTATCTCAATGCAACCTTATTTAAATAAATAACTTATAAAATAAGTTGCTTGTCATGCCGTGTGTAAAAATAAAATGTATAAAATAAAATAGAACTCTTGTGGGGAGGGGTGTAAACGTAAATGGTCCTTGGGTAGGCGATAGTCAACATTTTCCTTTTCTTTTTGTATATAGTCTTTATACTAACCAAATGTTTTGTAAATTTTGTTAATCGTGTACCGTAATTACTAACCCTAAGTAAAATATTTTTTTTTTTTGATCATTTTTTTTTTAAGTAACTTTACTGATATGTAACGAGCACAGACGTTCGTTACATTGTTTTTTTATATATAATTATTAAACAAGTTAAAATAAAAAGTTCGCATTTAAAAACTTTCTTTAAAAATTAAAAATTGAAATTAAAATATCGTCTTAAACTCTTATATATTAAGTCGCACAGATAATAAAAATTATTAAAATAAAATTTTTATTAAAGAAAAAGGTATTTTTAAAACTAAATTTTAAAAAAAGATTTGGAGATAAAATTATATCTTTAAATTTGTCTTGAAATATATTTTTGATTTGGAAAACAGGGTAATTAATTAGAAATGGAAATGATTGTTAATTAGTTAAATGTAAACCAGCCTTGAGCATTTAAATGAAATAACTTCAGTCAGATAGAAAGAAAACAATAGAAACGGATTAGCCAATGAAAGAAATCCATTTGGGAAATCGGACCTCAGCGAAAGGATCATTACATCCATGACGCAATGTTAATTCAATCCTTTGACAAAAATATAAAAAGGACAAGTTTTGGAAAGCATAGAGTTAGTGACTGGAAATTGATTGATTATTGACGATGTAACAGCTAGGTGTTAGCGCTGGGGGGATTGAAAAAGACGCACAGCTTCAATCCCTTCAGTTCTGCTAAGAAAGAGAAAAAAATGGGCCATCGTTTATACAATGAGGACCAACTACACGAAAAACAAAATCTCCAAAGGATAAATAAATAAATCAACCGGATACTAATCTTCGGACGACGTGGGAATTCACGTTTAAACGGCCAGGAATATAATAGGATGAACTATTTCAATAACCGTAAGAACTTTAAAATTTATGAACATTAAGTTAAAAACTTTTCGTATTTAAAATAATTGCATTAGTTTCCTATCTGACCAAACTAAATTAATAATGTTATTTGATGTATTTTTTTTCTTATTTATTTTGTAAAATCATTTCCATTTATTTATTTTTTGTTCTTTAAGTTTTATTATGATTGTTGTTTTCCGTTAAATTAATTATAAAAATGTTAAACTTAAGTCGGGCGTGAATGGCTGTATAGATTTGTAAAGTTATATTAGGGGAGGGTAATCTTAGGTTATTTATGTCGTTGTTAGATTGGGTCAATGGATTGGATATATTGATGTAGTTAGTAGATGTAATCGGAGATTCGCCACGGGCAGAATCGTTTATGTATACGCCGCACTCACCCGTTTGCCTATGGAAGGAATTATAAGACGGAGAACGCAGTTCCTTTCTATGGAGTTTTTTTTTTTATTGTTCTTCTCGTTAGATAGATGTAATATTCCTATCTGATTGAGAGTCAATGTCTTTTCTTAATTCTTTTGGTGCTGCCGTATTTCGTATTACATTGAATACATCGATGTATCAGATGGATTGATGCCAGTTTGACTGCAAATTTTAGCCTAAGGTTAAATAGGGATAGAATATTTTATTTTCGAATGCAAATCTATATAGTATATTCAGGCTCGATCCTATAAAACTATTAAATTTAAGTTGTTTATAGACGCTTGCATAGATTGGCTATCGGTTAAATATGTTTGCGTTTTCATATTTGATCAAAATATATAGACATTCGACAAATACTGATACCTTACGGTGAGTATCTAAAAGGTATTTATTCGGATGTCTTTTAAGTTATTGGTGACGATGCAGGTATCTTACGATGAATACTAGAGGGTTTCTTATATTTCCCTCTGCAATTGTCAGTAATCAATAACTTTGTATTTTGATCGTTTATGTTTACTTTGAAATGTTTTTGACCGTTGAAATCTATGTAACCGATCTATAGCAACATATTAAACAGGTTAATATAATCCCATCTGTGCGAACTTGATTAAAAATGTAAATTTATAATATAATAGTAACTCAATGGAAATTAAAGTAAAATCAAAGTTAAAAATAATGTTAAATGTATCCGGAGATAACGACTTAACGTAAACTGCACTACGAGGCGCCATCTAGGCATTTGAACCTAGAAAAATTTATAAAGTAGGCAGATACGTGAGTCAAAAAAAAAATATATATTTTTTTTTTTCTTAAATTTTGATTCCGGTCGTTAGCCCATGTCACTAGCTCAGTGGAATAGCAGAGATTAATATAATATCTTATCTAATTATATTTCAATATAAATAAAATAAGCCACTGCCAGTAATTATCATACAAACAGATTTATTTATGCACATATATATAAGGTTTAAAATTATTTTAGTGATTTACATTTAAACATTTAACATTATTTTTAACTTTGATTTTACTTTAATTTCCATTGAGTTACTATTATATTATAAATTTACATTTTTAATCAAGTTCGCACAGATGGGATTATATTAACCTGTTTAATATGTTGCTATAGATCGGTTACATAGATTTCAACGGTCAAAAACATTTCAAAGTAAACATAAACGATCAAAATACAAAGTTATTGATTACTGACAATTGCAGAGGGAAATATAAGAAACCCTCTAGTATTCATCGTAAGATACCTGCATCGTCACCAATAACTTAAAAGACATCCGAATAAATACCTTTTAGATACTCACCGTAAGGTATCAGTATTTGTCGAATGTCTATATATTTTGATCAAATATGAAAACGCAAACATATTTAACCGATAGCCAATCTATGCAAGCGTCTATAAACAACTTAAATTTAATAGTTTTATAGGATCGAGCCTGAATATACTATATAGATTTGCATTCGAAAATAAAATATTCTATCCCTATTTAACCTTAGGCTAAAATTCGCAGTCAAACTGGCATCAATCCATCTGATACATCGATGTATTCAATGTAATACGAAATACGGCAGCACCAAAAGAATTAAGAAAAGACATTGACTCTCAATCAGATAGGAATATTACATCTATCTAACGAGAAGAACAATAAAAAAAAAAACTCCATAGAAAGGAACTGCGTTCTCCGTCTTATAATTCCTTCCATAGGCAAACGGGTGAGTGCGGCGTATACATAAACGATTCTGCCCGTGGCGAATCTCCGATTACATCTACTAACTACATCAATATATCCAATCCATTGACCCAATCTAACAACGACATAAATAACCTAAGATTACCCTCCCCTAATATAACTTTACAAATCTATACAGCCATTCACGCCCGACTTAAGTTTAACATTTTTATAATTAATTTAACGGAAAACAACAATCATAATAAAACTTAAAGAACAAAAAATAAATAAATGGAAATGATTTTACAAAATAAATAAGAAAAAAAATACATCAAATAACATTATTAATTTAGTTTGGTCAGATAGGAAACTAATGCAATTATTTTAAATACGAAAAGTTTTTAACTTAATGTTCATAAATTTTAAAGTTCTTACGGTTATTGAAATAGTTCATCCTATTATATTCCTGGCCGTTTAAACGTGAATTCCCACGTCGTCCGAAGATTAGTATCCGGTTGATTTATTTATTTATCCTTTGGATATTTTGTTTTTCGGGTAGTTGGTCCTCATTGTATACACGATGGCCCATTTTTTTCTCTTTCTTAGCAGAACTGAAGGGATTGAAGCTGTGCGTCTTTTTCAATCCCCCCAGCGCTAACACCTAGCTGTTACATCGTCAATAATCAATCAATTTCCAGTCACTCACTACCAAGCTTTCCAAAACCTGTCCTTTTTATATTAATGTCAAGGATTGAATTAACATTGCGTCATGGATGTAATGATCCTTTCGCTGAGGTCCGATTCCATATGGATTTCTTCTCATTGGCTAATCAGTTTCTATTGTTTTCTTTCTATCTGACTGATGTTTTTTCATTTAAATGCTCAAGGCTGGTTTACATTTAACTAATTAACAATCATTTCCATTTCTGATTAATTAACCTGTTTTCCAAATCAAAAATATATTTCAAGACAAATTTAAAGATATAATTTTATCTCCAAATCTTTTTTTAAAATTTAGTTTTAAAAATACCTTTTGCTTTAATAAAAATTTTATTTTAATAATTTTTCATTATCTGTGCGACTTAATATATAAGAGTTTAAGTTGATATTTAATTTCAATTTTTAATTTTTAAAGAAAGTTTTTAAATGCGAACTTTTTATTTTAACTTATTTAATAATTATATATAAAAAAACAATGTAACGAACGTCTGTGCTCGTTACATATCAGTAAAGTTACTTAAAAAAAAAATGATCAAAAAAAAAAAAATATTTTACTTAGGGTTAGTAATTACGGTATTAACAAAATTTACAAACATTCGGTTAATAATTTTACAAAAAACTCTATACAAAAAGAAAAAGAAAATGTTGACCATCGCCTACCTAAGGACCATTTACGTTTACACCCCTCCCCCCGAGAATTCTATTTTATTTTATCCATTTGATTTTTATTTACGGCATGACAAACAAATTTTATAAATTATTTATTTAAATAAGGTTGCATTGAGATAAATATGTTTTAAGAAATAATGGGTTTAAACGTGTATATTTGCAGCACAATTATAAACACCACCAACTTATTTATGACTGATTGAAATGCATACATAGGGTTACACTGAAGTAATTCCCAAAGGTACTCATCGTAAGGCACCACATTTCGATCATAAACTTACGTGGCTGTGCGCGCCTATACACGTTAAAGCATAATATATATCAATAAAAAAAAAAAACATATTTATTGCAACCTTTTGACTTTTTTTTTTTTTTTTTAACAAAAATTAGTTTTTAAAATTATTTATACTTTTTCGTGTTTAATATATATGCGCAATTTCTTTCTGGCAGTGCTTTTATAAGATTTAAAATATACGACTTATGTAAACAGATAAAACATTTATTTCATTTTGACAAAATTTGCTCAGGGTATTTGTGGTTTATTAAAGATCGGCCCAGTTGGTTGCGCCATTGTAACGATCCGGAGAAAAGGACTTAACGTAAACTGCACTACGGGGCGCCATCTAGGCATTTGAACCTAGAAAAATTTATAAAGTAGGCAGATACGTAAGTAAAAAAAAAAAAAAATTTTTTTCTTTTTTAAATATTTTGGTTCCGGTCGTTAGCCCATGTCACTAGCTCAGGGAATAGCAGAGATTTAATAAGATAATCTAAGAGTATATATAAAAAAAGGAATAAAATAAGCCACTGCCAGTAATTCACATACAAACATTTATTTATGCACATATATATAAGATTTAAAATTATTTTATTATTAGTTTTACATTTAAACATTTAACATTATTTTTAACTTTGATTTTACTTTAATTTACATTGAGTTACTATTATATTATAAATTTACATTTTTAATCAAGTTCGCACAGATGGGATTATATTAACCTGTTTAATATGTTGCTATAGATCGGTTACATAGATTTCAACGGTCAAAAACATTTCAAAGTAAACATAAACGATCAAAATACAAAGTTATTGATTACTGACAATTGCAGAGGGAAATATAAGAAACCCTCTAGTATTCATCGTAAGATACCTGCATCGTCACCAATAACTTAAAAGACATCCGAATAAATACCTTTTAGATACTCACCGTAAGGTATCAGTATTTGTCGAATGTCTATATATTTTGATCAAATATGAAAACGCAAACATATTTAACCGATAGCCAATCTATGCAAGCGTCTATAAACAACTTAAATTTAATAGTTTTATAGGATCGAGCCTGAATATACTATATAGATTTGCATTCGAAAATAAAATATTCTATCCCTATTTAACCCTAGGCAACACATTTCGCAATCAACCGGCGCCAATCCATCTGATACATTCATGTATTCAATGTAGCATGATACGACAACACAATTATATTGTCAGGAATATACATCTGAACAATATGAAGAAAGAAAAACGACATTGCCTCTCCACCCACAGGAATGTGACATCTGTGGGCAAGTAGATCAATAAACTAAAAACTCCATAGGAATGGGCTGCGGTCTTCTGCCGACTTACAAACCCATCCATAGGCAAACAGAGGGTGTGTGGCGTATATCTATAATCCTGCCCGTAGCGGATCTCATATTACATTTACTAATTACATAAATATATCCAATCCATTGAACCAATTCAACCACGAAATGAACAACCCAAGATTACCCTCCCTTAATTATCTTTACAAATCGATACAGCCATTTCACGCCCGACTCAAGTTTAACATTTTTTTATAATTTATTTAACGGAAAACAGAAATCATAATAAAACTTAAGGAACAAAAAATAAATAAATGGAAATGATTTTACAAAATAAATAAGAAAAAAAAATACATCAAATAACATTATTAATTTAGTTTGGTCAGATAGGAAACTAATGCAATTATTTTAAATACGAAAAGTTTTTAACTTAATGTTCATTAATTGTAAAGTTCTTACGGTTTTAAACAGTTCATCTTTATCTGTCGTTTGTAAGTTTGAACGGGAATTCCCACGCCGTCCTAAAATTGGTATCCATTTAGCCGTTGTTTTATTTATTCATTCGGAGGTTTTTTAATTTAGTTGGTCCTCAATGTAGGAAACGATAGTTCATTTCTCCCTTCTTTAACAGCTGAAAGAATTGACCGTGCGTCTGTCAATTCCTCCAACTCCGGACTACTACATATAGTCACATCGTAATAATCAATTTCCAGTCACTGATTAATAATTTCCAAATTTTCCTTTTATATTAATGTGAAGGATTGAATTTACATTACGTCACCGATGCGATGGTCCTTTCGCTGCGGTCCGATTCCATAGGGATTTCTTCTTATTTGCTAACAGTTTCTATTGTTTCTTATCTGACCCGTGTTTTTACATTTAAATGCCGAAGGCTGGTTTTAATTTAACTAATTAACAATCATTTCCATTTCTAATTAATTACCCTGTTTTCCAAATCAAAAATATATTTCAAGACAAATTTAAAGATATAATTTTATCTCCAAATCTTTTTTAAAATTTAGTTTTAAAAAATACCTTTTTCTTTAATAAAAATTTTATTTTAATAATTTTTCATTATCTGTGCGACTTAATATATAAGAGTTTAAGACGATATTTTAATTTCAATTTTTAAAGAAAGTTTTTAAATGCGAACTTTTTATTTTAACTTGTTTAATAATATATATAAAAAAAAAAATGTAACGAACGTCTGTGCTCGTTACATATCAGTAAAGTTACTTAAAAAAAAATGATAAAAAAAAAAAAAAAAATATTTTACTTAGGGTTAGTAATTACGGTATTAACAAAATTTACAAACATTCAGTTAATAATTTTACAAAAAACTATATACAAAAAGAAAAAGAAAATGTTTACTATCGCTTGCCTAAGGACCATTTACGTTTACACCCCTCCCCACAAGAGTTCTATTTTATTTTATACCCTTTATTTTTACACACGGCATGACAAGCAAGTTATTTTATAAATTATTTATTTAAAGAAGGTTGCATTGAGATAAATATGTTTTAAGAAATAATGGGTTTAAACGTGTATATTTGCAGAACAATTATAAATACCACCAACTTATTTATGACTGATTGAAATGCATAAATAGGGTTATACTTAAGTAATTCCCAAAGGTACTCATCGTAAGGCACCACATTTCGATCATAAACTTACGTGGCTGTGCGCGCCTATACACGTTAAAGCATAATATATATCAACAACAAAAAAAAAACATATTTATTGCAACCTTTTGATTTTTTTTTTAATTTACAAAAATTAGTTTTAAAATTATTTTATACTTTCTCGTATTTAATATATATGCGCAATTTCTTCCTGGCAGTGCTTTTATAAAATTTAAAAATATCCGACTTATGTAAGCAGATAAAACATTTATTTCATTTTGACAAAATTTGCTCAGGGTATTTGTGGTTTATTAAAGATCGGCCCAGTTGGTTGCGCCATTGTAACGATCCGGAGAAAAGGAACTTAACGCGCTGTTAGGATTCCACTTTATTTACATATTTAGATCGTTAGCCCATTGTCACTAGCTCAGGGGAGACGCTGAGATAAAAAAAAAAATCTATAAATTTAGATATACATATAAAAAAAAATAATAAAAGCCACTGCCAGAAATTAACACATAAAAATATTTATTTACGCATATATAAAATAATACTAAACCCGAGGAAGAAGTTTAACATTTAGGTTTTATATTCTTATTATGCTTTAATTTTACATTTATATAAATTTCAATGATTTTAATTTTGTTTTATTTAGATTGTCAAGTATGAATAGACTACGTGGATCGGCATTTGAAAAGAAAACATTCTATCCCTATTTAACCCTCCCTTAATATAACTTTACAAATCCATATAGCCATTCACGCCCGACTTAATTTTAACATTTATATACGTTCGCAACAGATTTATTTAACATAATGTTGGGTATAGATCGATTACACAGATTCCACGGTCAAAAACATTTCAAATAAACATAAACGATCAAAATACAAAATTATTGATACCGACAATCGCAGAGGGAAACTTATAAGTAACCCAATAGTATTCAACCGTAAGATACTTGCGTTGTCACCAATAACTTAAAAGACATCCGAATAAATACATTTCGATACTCACCGTAAGGTATCATTATTTATCGAATGTCTATATATTTTGATCAAATATGAAAACCAAAATATAATTAACCGCAAACAAATCCATGCAAGCGTCTATAACCAACTTTAAATTTAACCATTTAAAATTTAACAATAAATATTAATACAATAACTAACAAATGGAAATGATTTTTTTTTATCAAACGCATGCATATATATAAAATTCCACATTATAAATTTAGTTGACACATAAGTCAGAGAACAGTTCCTTTTTATAAAATTAAATTTATCAATCTTTAAAGTTCTTAATTAATGTTCAGTTTTTCAACAATTGTTCATTTCTATTGCTTACGGTAGAGAAGTCCATGTCCCGTTGGCAATTCCCACGCAGACTTTCCTGGAAGACCGGTCTGATGTTTTGGAGGTGGCAGTTGCTGGTCCTGTCCTGGTATCACAGTCTTTGCATTTTTAAATCAGTGAGGGAGGACGGCAAGACGCGTCTTGCCTCCAGACCCACCAAAAAACAAGTTGGAAAAAAGCAAGCTCTCTTTGCCAATATTTTTTTCTCTTTTATATTATCCACCAGGATTCACTGAACAAAACGTCACTGCTCTGTTTTTCCGTTCTGGTCCGAGCCAAGGCCCAGTGCTTCCATTTGTCAAGCTAAATTCCTTTCTTCTCTTATCTACCTTTCCATCTGACTTTTTAATTAAACAGTTTTTAAACAATTAATAAACAATCATTTCCATTTATAGATTACAGGAATTAATTAATACCTGTTTTTTATTTTAAAAATACTTTTATAAATCTTTTTTTTATAAAAAACACATTCAAATACCTTTTTTTTTTATTTATCAAAAAACTACTTTTAAAGTTTAACATCTGTGCGAATGTATATACGTATAACAAACATTTTTAATTTTAGCGTTTAGTTTTTTTTTTACTTCTATTTTTAATACACTTATTTTTATATGCGAACTTACAAGTTTTTTATTTTAAATTAATGTAACGACATATTTATATATCGTTACATATCAGTAAACTTCCTCAAAAAAAATAAAAACATTAAAAAAAAAAAAAAATAGAATTTACTTAGTTAGTAATTACGTTATACAAATTTGTTATATATGAAATTTCAAAAGTTGACTGATGACTCCTTAGTACCAGCTAAATTTCTGCCCCCTCCCTTCCAAGTTTCGTTTCTCCTACCTTTAAATATTATTTAGGCAAGTTAAACGATTAAATTTTACACAAGACTTTTTTTAAAAAAAAAAATTATGATTTATATTTATTAATTACGTTTTATTTATTACTTTTTTTATTCCTCGTATTTCTCTTTACATATGCGCAATTTTTCTTACTGGCAGTACCTTTTTACACAAAATTTAAACTATAACTTTACTTTAATACAAAACATATATCTATATAATTTTCCGAAAAAATTTACGGGCATGATTCCCATTTAAAATTCTCAGGGCACTCGTGTTTATTTAAGATAGGAAATTTCAGCATCAATTCCCCTTCTCAGGGTCAATTTCTGAGGTAAGGCCACACTTGGGACGCCATTTTAACGATCCACCACTTCGTTTGGATCGTTAAAATGGCGTCCCAAGTGTGGCCTTACCTCAGAAATTGACCCTGAGAAGGGGAATTGATGCTGAAATTTCCTATCTTAAATAAACACGAGTGCCCTGAGAATTTTAAATGGGAATCATGCCCGTAAATTTTTTCGGAAAATTATATAGATATATGTTTTGTATTAAAGTAAAGTTATAGTTTAAATTTTGTGTAAAAAGGTACTGCCAGTAAGAAAAATTGCGCATATGTAAAGAGAAATACGAGGAATAAAAAAAGTAATAAATAAAACGTAATTAATAAATATAAATCATAATTTTTTTTTAAAAAAAGTCTTGTGTAAAATTTAATCGTTTAACTTGCCTAAATAATATTTAAAGGTAGGAGAAACGAAACTTGGAAGGGAGGGGGCAGAAATTTAGCTGGTACTAAGGAATCATCAGTCAACTTTTGAAATTTCATATATAACAAATTTGTATAACGTAATTACTAACACTAAGTAAATTCTATTTTTTTTTTTTTAATGTTTTTATTTTTTTTGAGGAAGTTTACTGATATGTAACGATATATAAATATGTCGTTACATTAATTTAAAATAAAAAACTTGTAAGTTCGCATATAAAAATAAGTGTATTAAAAATAGAAGTAAAAAAAAAACTAAACGCTAAAATTAAAAATGTTTGTTATACGTATATACATTCGCACAGATGTTAAACTTTAAAAGTAGTTTTTTGATAAATAAAAAAAAAAGGTATTTGAATGTGTTTTTTATAAAAAAAAGATTTATAAAAGTATTTTAAAAAAAAAAAAAAAATAACGTAAGTTAAAATAAAAAACAGGTATTAATTAATTCCTGTAATCTATAAATGGAAATGATTGTTTGTTAATTGTTTAAAAAACTGTTTAATTAAAAAGTGAGATGGAAAGGTAGATAAGAGAAGAAAGGAATTTAGTTTGACAAATGGAAGCACTGGGCCTTGGCTCGGACCAGAACGGAAAAACAGAGCAGTGACGTTTTGTTCAGTGAATCCTGGTGGATAATATAAAAGAGAAAAAAATATTGGCAAAGAGAGCTTGCTTTTTTCCAACTTGATTTTGGTGGGTCTGGAGGCAAGACGCACTTGCCGTCCTCCCTCACTGATTTAAAAATGCAAAGACTGTGATACCAGGACAGGACCAGCAACTGCCACCTCCAAAACATCAGACCGGTCTTCCAGGAAAGTCTGCGTGGGAATTGCCAACGGGACATGGACTTCTCTACCGTAAGCAATAGAAATGAACAATTGTTGAAAAACTGAACATTAATTAAGAACTTTAAAGATTGATAAATTTAATTTTATAAAAAGGAACTGTTCTCTGACTTATGTGTCAACTAAATTTATAATGTGGAATTTTATATATATGCATGCGTTTGATAAAAAAAAATCATTTCCATTTGTTAGTTATTGTATTAATATTTATTGTTAAATTTTAAATGGTTAAATTTAAAGTTGGTTATAGACGCTTGCATGGATTTGTTTGCGGTTAATTATATTTTGGTTTTCATATTTGATCAAAATATATAGACATTCGATAAATAATGATACCTTACGGTGAGTATCGAAATGTATTTATTCGGATGTCTTTTAAGTTATTGGTGACAACGCAAGTATCTTACGGTTGAATACTATTGGGTTACTTATAAGTTTCCCTCTGCGATTGTCGGTATCAATAATTTTGTATTTTGATCGTTTATGTTTATTTGAAATGTTTTTGACCGTGGAATCTGTGTAATCGATCTATACCCAACATTGTGTTAAATAAATCTGTTGCGAACGTATATAAATGTTAAAATTAAGTCGAGCGTGAATGGCTATATGGATTTGTAAAGTTATATTAAGGGAGGGTTAAATAGGGATAGAATGTTTTCTTTTCAAATGCCGATCCACGTAGTCTATTCATACTTGACAATCTAAATAAAACAAAATTAAAATCATTGAAATTTATATAAATGTAAAATTAAAGCATAATAAGAATATAAAACCTAAATGTTAAACTTCTTCCTCGGGTTTAGTATTATTTTATATATGCGTAAATAAATATTTTTATGTGTTAATTTCTGGCAGTGGCTTTTATTATTTTTTTTTATATGTATATCTAAATTTATAGATTTTTTTTTTATCTCAGCGTCTCCACTGAGCTAGTGACAATGGGCTAACGATCTAAATATGTAAATAAAGTGGAATCCTAACAGCGCGTATCTGCCTACTTTATAAATTTTCTAGGCTCAAATGCCTAGATGGCGCCCTTTGGTAGTGCGGTGCGGTGCGATGCGATCTACCACTTCGTTTGGATCGTTATAATTGGCGTCCCAAGTGTGGCCTTACCTCAGAGATTGACCCTGAGAAGGGGAATTAATGCTGAAATTTCCGATCTTTAATAAACCACAAATACCCTGAGCAAATTTTATCAAAATGAAATAAATGTTTTATCTGCTTACATAAGTCGGATATTTTTAAATTTTATAAAAGCACTGCCAGCAAGAAATTGCGCATATATATTAAATAAAAGAAAGTATAAAATAATTTTAAAACTAATTTTTGTAAATTAAAAAGAAAATCAAAAGGTTGCATTGGATATGTTTTTTTTTGTTAATATATATTTATGCGTTAACGTGTATAGGCGCACAGCCACGGAAGTTTATGATCGAAATGTGGTACCTTACGATGAGTACCGTTGGGAATTTACGTCAGTGTAATCCTATTTATGCATTTCAATCAGTCATAAATAAGTTGGTGGTGTAAATTGGAACTATACACGTATAACTCCACTATCTTGGAACATATTCATCTCAGTGCAACTTTGAACCTAGAAAAGTTTAATAATTTGTTAGGCAGATACGTAAGAAATCAAATGGATAAAATAAAATAGAATTCTCGGGGTGTTTTTTATATTAATGGTTCCTTAGGTAGGCGTTAGTCCACATGTCTCTTGCTCATTGGAATAGTAGTAGATTTAATAATATGATTGTTTGTAAATTTTGTTAATACCGTATATTACTAACCCAAGTTAAAATATTTTTTTTGATCATTTTTTTTAAGTAACTTTACTGATATGTAACGACAGACGTCGTTACATGTTTTTTATATATATTATTAAACAAGTTAAAATAAAAAGTTCGCATTTAAAAACTTTCTTTAAAAATTGAAATTAAAATATCGTCTTAAACTCTTATATATTAAGTCGCACAGATAATGAAAAATTATTAAAATAAAATTTTTATTAAAGAAAAAGGTATTTTTAAAACTAAATTTTAAAAAGATTTGGAGATAAAATTATATCTTTAAATTTGTCTTGAAATATATTTTTGATTTGGAAATTAGGGTAATTAATTAGAAATGGAAATGATTGTTAATTAGTTAAATGTAAACCAGCCTTCGGCATTTAAATGTAAAAACACCTGTCAGATAAGAAAACAATAAAAACTGTTAGCAAATAAGAAGAAATCCCTATGGAATCGGACCTCAACGAAAAGGATCATCTCATCGATGACGTAATGTAAATTCAATCCTTCACATTAATATAAAAGGAAAATTTTGGAAATTATTAATCAGTGACTAGTGACTGGAAATTGATTGATTATTGACGATGTAACAGCTAGGTGTTAGCGCTGGGGGGATTGAAAAAGACGCACAGCTTCAATCCCTTCAGTTCTGCTAAGAAAGAGAAAAAAATGGGCCATCGTTTATACAATGAGGACCAACTACACGAAAAACAAAATCTCCAAAGGATAAATAAATAAATCAACCGGATACTAATCTTCGGACGACGTGGGAATTCACGTTTAAACGGCCAGGAATATAATAGGATGAACTATTTCAATAACCGTAAGAACTTTAAAATTTATGAACAGTAAATTAAAAACTTTTCATATTTAAAATGAGTTTAATATTATTCTATCTGACCAACAATATTTATTAATTGGTTATAATTTTATTTAATGTATTTAATTTGTAAAATCATTTCCATTTATTTATTTATTTATTTAATTTTGTTCTTTAAGTTTTATTATGATTTCTGTTTTCCGTTAAATAAATTATAAAAAAAATGTTAAACTTGAGTCGGGCGTGAATGGCTGTATCGATTTGTAAAGATAATTAAGGGAGGGTAATCTTGGGTTGTTCATTTCGTGGTTGAATTGGTTCAATGGATTGGATATATTTATGTAATTAGTAGGTGTAAGCATGAGATCCGCTACGGGCAGGATTATAAAATACGCCACACACCCTCTGTTTGCCTATGGATGGGTTTGTAAGTCGGCAGAAGACCGCAGCCCATTCCTATGGAGTTTTTAGTTTATTGATCTACTTGCCCACAGATGTCACATTCCTGTGGGTGGAGAGTCAATGTCGTTTTTCTTTCTTCATATTGTTCAGATGTACATTCCTGACAATATAATTGTGTTGTCGTATCATGCTACATTGAATACATGAATGTATCAGATGGATTGGCGCCGGTTGATTGCGAAATGTGTTGCCTAGGGTTAAATAGGGATAGAATATTTTATTTTCGAATGCAGATCTATATAGTATATTCAGGCTCGATCCTATAAAACTATTAAATTGAAGTTGTTTATAGACGCTTGCATAGATTGGCTATCGGTTAAATATGTTTGCGTTTTCATATTTGATCAAAATATATAGACATTCGACAAATATTGATACCTTACGGTGAGTATCTAAAAGGTATTTATTCGGATGTCTTTTAAGTTATTGGTGACGATGCAGGTATCTTACGATGAATACTAGAGGGTTTCTTATATTTCCCTCTGCAATTGTCAGTAATCAATAACTTTGTATTTTGATCGTTTATGTTTACTTTGAAATGTTTTTGACCGTTGAAATCTATGTAACCGATCTATAGCAACATATTAAACAGGTTAATATAATCCCATCTGTGTGAACTTGATTAAAAATGTAAATTTATAATATAATAGTAATGCAATGTAAATTAAAGTAAAATCAAAGTAAAAAAAAAAATAATGTTAAATGTTAAATTAAATGTAAATCACTAAAGTAATTTTAAACCTTATATATATGTGCATAAATAAATGTTTGTATGTGAATTACTGGCAGTGGCTTACTTTATTCTTTTATATACTAGTAAATGATATTATTAAATCTCTGCTATTCCACTGAGCTAGTGACATGGGCTAACGACCGGAATCAAAATAAAAATAAAAAAATAAAAAAAATTTTTTTTTTTTTTGACTTACGTATCTGCCTACTTTATAAATTTTTCTAGGTTCAAATGCCTAGATGGCGCCCCGTAGTGCAGTTTACGTAAGTCCCAATTCCGTATCGTTACAATATATATATATATATATTCTACAAATGTATGCTAAAAGTTGATAATTATCTACAAGTTTTGACATTAAATGTTACTTTGCTGAACCAGGCTTTTGATACAGCATATCTTTATTAAGACACGGCTATAGTGAAAATTAGCAAATACACTAACATATCTGCACATGCACATAAATTACATTAAACTAAAGCTTATTATCATACATTTAAATATTTGTACATGTAAATTCACAGAGCAGTTGGCTGTATCATTAGATTAAATGACCAGGGCTTGCTGAGATGAATACTATTTATTGACCCTTATATTTATGGAATTCTTAGAATTAATTGTCAAGCTTGTTTTATTTTTTATTACCACTTTCTAAGCAAAGAATTTTAGCATGAGTACGTTTAAAAGAATGATCAGATTTTTTCTCATACTCTACAAATACCGAGTAACAAGTGCTGTTGCATTTAGTTTTGTTTTACAAACGAACATGGTGAGTGATTATCGATTTTTTGCTTTACACATGTTTCTCTATAGTATATGACATTGTAAAATTGGAAATCCAAGGTGTATACCCATTAAGCTTTATTATGACCTTTAATCTTATCCTTGCTTAGCAAAATAATAAATATTGTTTTATACCAAAAATTTATAAACATAATAGTTGATAATTATCAAGATACTCTTGTAGGATAGATTTTATTACATATTATCTAAGCTATATACATATAGTTTATTCTTTATATATATTATAACGGGACGATCCTTTTCAGGACTCAAAGAAGTCACATCTAACTATATTCGGCCTTTGAGTCTTCTTATAGAATGCCATGGATGATGTGATTTAAAATATAATCCAATCCACTCCTCTATTAATAACCTCATTACTCTCGGAATTCGAGCTCAGAGTAGAATTCGCAATTGACTCTCTTCAGGCATTTCCACAAATATCCCATGGTAATAATAAATTTAGTATAAGCTATATATAACTTTTTTATAAATACTAAATCATTAAGTTAATTCAACATATATATGTATGAATATGTATATTTATAATTATTGGTTTTATAAAATGACTAAATAAAATAAACAAAGGACACCTCTTTAATTGTAAAATCAAGTTTAACACATTTTAATCAGTAATAGGAAGAAAAATATTATCACGTAAATATATAAAAATATTAAAATTTAGAATTATAATCTGTGCTTATATATGATACAATAATAAACTATTTAACATCCAAAAAAACCATAATGTAATTTATATATATAATTTAAAATTATGTGTACAATAAATAATACCACCATACATTATAAATCTACCTATTGTGTCATTAAAATGATTCAGTGTGTATTCTATGTTTGTACCTGATATCAACCATTCACACTAGAATAACAATAGAATGTATTCTTATATTAATTATGTTATTGATTAAAAAGAAATTATGATAATTGTCAGGTAAGGTTCAATATGGAATATAATAAAACTTACTTCCAAATTGAAATAATTTAGAAAACTTTTACCTTAGTCAACCGTCACTTTCATCAGAGCATATATCAAAATATCAACATCTAGATTTTATTAAATAAATAAAATAAAATGTTCATCTTGTCAGTTCTTCATTCATCCTGTTAAGATCAATTTGATAACTGAAATAATTTTTCCATGTAAATACAATTTATTCACAAAAGAAATAAAGTTTAAGAGTTATTAAAGTACACAATGAAGTAATCCAAGACAAGAAAGAATAATGGTTGTATATCCCTTCTTAGATGAAATAAAATGACGATGAATGTTGAAAGATAAAGTTCATTGATCATCCTTCTAAGAGGCCATCCAAGTATTCATTCCTTTAAATATTTGCATAGTAAAATATTTAACATCTTCTTCATTAAAATAGTCCATTATTAAGGCAGCTTTTTTAATGGAAATTATGATGATTATATTTTAGGCATTAAGTAGGAATAAATTTACATGTTCAAGTTTAAAACATCAGCAGAAATACTTGGCATAAATTGTCTAGCCAGAGAACATCTTTGTAAATTTTTGTCTTCTTAAACATATATTTTGAAACTCATTTCGAAGACATTGATTTTTCTTATAACCTTATCAATTTAAATGATTATTTTTTTAGTTCTTTATAATATTAAAAGTAAGTAAATTAATTACTTGAAGAAAGTTTTAAAATAGTGAATCTTCTTTTTTTTTTAAATGTGTTCTAAATTCGAACACATTTAAATTTACTGACGAAGTTATTGCTTCGATAACTAAATAGAAGATTATTGTTATAACAATATTAGTTCGTTTTTATACTTGGATTAATTTTTGTTTCAACTGATAAAATGCACCATTGACTTAAGGCTTGGTCAATGTCAAGTTTTAGTTAATAAAAAAAATACTATTAGTTGGAAACATTTATTTATGTATGCATATAAATAAATTAAAATAATTCATTTTTAGAATTATTCTTTTAATATTTAATTAGTTTATATATAAATATAGCTGATATATGAAAAGCTTAAGATAGGTGGAGGTTATTTATATCTGTTAATTTGATATAGGCACAGATAAGTTCATAAAGAATCAAATTGTTTTAGGTGAGGCTCATGTGGTACTCTCACAATATATATATATATATATATATTCTAACCCAATATTTTTTTTATTAGAAATTTATTTGTTTATTTACACTTTTCACCCATGACACTAATTTTTCAGGTTGTTGTTAAGGCAACCAAAATAAAGCAACATATCCATTAATTTTCCAATATGATCTAAAATACTTTTCATATAATACAATTGTACATTCAATTCTCTTAAACCATGCCACGATTGTAATAACAACAATAATTGATCACTTATTAATTTAAAGAATAATTATAATAATCTTAATCTCAGGGTTCTTTGTTTCATGTAAGGAAATGCTCGGCAGTATTGTGTTGTCGCATATGACTGGCATTCTGGTCGGCTATAGGAAACATTTATTTTACTTAAATTCAATGTGTCTTCATCTCTCATATCCACTGCTATATTATTTAAAGAGATGATAATTCTATTCAATAATGACGTATAATTTTGAATAACACAGCCTTTTTTTTTTTTTTTTTTTTAGAATCTCAGTCAGAATAATAAAAAGACAAGGGTGCTTTTTGTGTCCTTCCATCATCCATGACAACACAATAAT
Source organism: Epiperipatus broadwayi (assembly GCA_028023455.1). Lineage (NCBI taxonomy): Eukaryota > Metazoa > Onychophora > Udeonychophora > Euonychophora > Peripatidae > Epiperipatus > Epiperipatus broadwayi. The sequence goes on from JAQFVV010012407.1 coordinate 10,902,368, forward strand.
ATAACTAAGATTTATTACTTAGACAATTTAACTAAATGGGAATGGAATAATGTGCGACCAAAGTTAATGGTTTGAGAATAAATTCATTTTTTTTTTCTTAACACAAAGGTGAATGTTTAGTCTTAAGTTTTCAACTCCATAAATAATTATCATTAAACTAAAATATAATGACATATTCCGATCTACTCAACTTTATTTATCTGGTATATTAAGTTTTTAAGAATTTGGAATGATTTCAGACTCAAGAAAAGGTTTTGCAAATATTGTGCAAACACTTATATTTAGCATATAAAAACAAAAAAATGAATCTACAACAAATTTTAACAAGACTATAATTTATTATTATCACAAAAAAAAAATATATGAACATTTATTCAATAATCCCATAGTAATACAAAAATATAAAATATAACTGACATTAATCTGTATACTCTTTTGGTTATGGACTAGAGGTTACTACTTCTCCTGTATGCAATCATATGGATTGATTAACTAAAAGTACATTTCATTACCAATACATTGTTTATTAAATTTTGGTAACCTTGTAGAAGCTTTTATTCAAAATTAAATATTGCATTGACTATTTTTTTTTTTTTAAAATGATTAATGCAATCATATGCAATACGCAAAATATTAAATTTATTTCTAATACATTTACTTTATTTATGGTCTTTAATGGGATAACCTATTCTAATTATAGGCCAGTTATCAGAAGTTACACTTACCATCTTACATTTAACTTAATGCTAACTTAAGTTATGATATAAATTTTATTCATACGTATAATTTTAAATATGAGTATTATTTAATTACTAACCAGAATTAAATATTGCATTTGAATATTCCTTCAGTAAATAAGCGTTTTAAATTACACAATTTTAATTACTTTCTCCATTGATTTACTTGTCAAATACTAGCAATATTTAGCAGCACAATACAGATATTGATCCTAGTTACTAACGCACTATTTATATTAAAGTGGATCTTGAGGAACTAACACCTCCAATATAACCTTTATCTTGCCCGAACTTTCAAAATTAAGCACAATAATCAACACCTTCCATGGTGGAGCTATCTTTATTTTCACATGAGGAATATGGAATAACCACAAAGGTCTGTAGAGTAATCTACTACATTAAAATATTTTGGTGGTTTCTTGCCTTTTACTTGGGCATACAACGAACACACACCAAATACAATCCTCTCCTGGGATTTAAACGAATGAAGCATACTAAATGCTAGATAAATTCTTGATCGTCCTAACTATGAGAATCGATCACTTGGGCTATAAACATACCCAAACATTATATTTAAAATCTTCCTCTCATGGAAAACAAAGCTTTTGGGGAGATCATTTTTCATCCCACAAAATAAATACATTATAATTATTACCTATGTGAATATTAAGCATATACCAATGCTATATCTGGGCAGGATAAGTAAATACACTGATTATAATAAACTTATGTTACCGTGTATACTTTGATCAACATCTGAAATCAATGGACATCATAGAATAAAAGTATAATTTTTTTTTTTTAATTTTAATAAAGGAACATTCAAAATAGTTGGTAGCATACTATCTTAAACTAAATAAAGTGGATGTGTTATTTAAGAATAATTAGGAATAAATTCCTCAATTAATACAGTATAAATTCGTTTCAAAACTTTAACAAGAAATATTTTGTTATAGCATTTTTTTTTTTTTTTTAGTTACTTCTGATAATTTTCAATATTTATTTTACCCCTTAAATATCTAAATATTTTTCTTTTACGTATCTAACATACAAAATTTCTACCTACAATTGTATGTAATAATTAAAACATATTTTATAGATTTTTTTCTTTCGTGTTAAATATCAACTTAACCTATAATAATTATATTAAAACATACCTTTGTCATTACAAGGCTATTAAATATTCCTTGACCATACAGACTTTAACCTATGTGATATAACAAAAAAAATACATATCATTTATAACTTAGTTTTAAACAATCATTAATTAACAAGTGCATATTCTGTCATTAGAAAATGTTTTTCTGTTGAGCAATTGGTCCAGGTGAAGAGCTTTATCCAGTCGTATTTCACGAAGCCAGTTTAAAAACAATAAACACTTGGTATTATTTCCTTTAAATAAAAGTTTTCTCTCTTTTTGTGCGTTTAATAAATTAGGTAAAGAAACATATAGCAGAATTGAAGATTAATTCTTACTTGAATTAAACTACTACACTTTTGGGATCCAAGAAAAAAAAATAGACTTCTAACATAGATGAATATTTGACTATAGACGATAAACATACATAATATTTATTTATTTTTTATTGACGATACGTATACTTATTAGCTAGCTTACTTATGGACGAAAATGCGCAATTTTCCGAGAGATTATTATGATAATAACTGCAGTCAATTTACGTGTACAGGAAGTTTTAATAATTCCAACTGATGTATAATATAATATATCATTTATTTTTATCATTAAGTCACTAAGATATTTGGTTTTGTTTATACTTTAGGAATTATAATTTTTTTTAACGGTAACTTCTCCGTAAGAATGCCCCTATATAACTTTTCCTATATTTACTCTGAGAAAGTTTATATATATTTTTTTTTTTTTAAAAAAAATATACAGGTGCATAATTTAATCTTATTTATCATTATTATTATTTCCAGACAATTCTTGGTGAGTAAAACATATTTTAACGTATGTAACTACATTACTTGTAAAGGCAGACAATATTGAGAAAGAGCGCGAAAATGTTTCTAGTTGATTTTCCTTGGTTTCAAAATATTTCTTTCAATTATTTTTTTTTCTTTCTATACCAAGAAAATATCAATAAATGACATAAAGTTAATAAATAATTATTTCTCACTTGGAAATCATTTATCTTCCTTAATTTAGACATAATAACACTTTTTGTGATTCCCTTAGTTAATTCTGTCATTTTTAACTTTAGCGTGAGACAATAAATTTTAAGTATAAAAGGTCTTTAAATAGGTTGATGGCAAAGAAAATCAGGATATCTTATCAAAAAAATTTAGCCACACATTATATTATTAAAATTTTACTTTGATTACATTTATTTCTGCAAAATAAAATGAAAAAATTGAGTTACCAAATTTCAGCACTGTTCCTTCCTTGAAAACTAAAAGCAGACTATCTTTTTTTTTCAAAAAAAAAATGATCTTGATTATGAAATTGATTGTTTCATTTTGTTGTTGTTGTTTTTTTTTTTTTACTTTAGCGACCTCTTCCAGAAAAATAATCATTTGATTATAACATAAACAAAAGAAAGGAAAAACTTATTACAATCATATAGTTTTCAGTATTATTTACCTGGATTACAAAGTAATTTGACAATATAAAAAAAATAATAATAAATACATTAAATTAACAATCAGTGATGTATAATTCTTTAAACATTATTTTTTTTCTTTTTTTTTAATTTTCTTTTTTACAAAAAGAAATTACCAGAAGTTATTGTGCTTTATGATAAGACACTCATCCACTCTCCCCTCTACCCATCCAAAATCAATTACTGTTTAGCTTTTATACCATATTAATTTGCTCTAATTATTAAGATCTCAATTAAATTATTCATGTTCTCTCTTTAAAATGACATTGAGTTATTAAATCTATTAGTTATTCACCCAAAACAAGCCAAAGTGAGTGAATAGCATACTTTATTAATCAATTATTACTATTGTTATTTTATCTTTTTATTTCTTTAAAGAATAGCATTGTTTTCCTGCAGAAATAATGCCAAGTAAACCAAGTGTCAATAACACTAGGTTACAATTCTCCCACCATTATAATAAATAAAAAATAAAATAATATATGCATTTTTTTAACACCTCTTATGGTATTACTAAGTTTATATCCTACTTCTTTCTTATGTCAATAAATACAGTTTAAAGGATTTAATTTTGCTTGGGATATGGTAGTAAGCTTCGGGCATTATAGGTACCTCTTGTTCCATCAGGGGTTGAGACCAAAAAGGCATTCTCACCCACTTGTTTCACAATTTCATAGGGGCCTTCATAAAGATACCTGAATTTTCTAAACATATGTTTCCAGAGATTACTCACATGGGGAGTTCTAATTAAAACAAAATCATGGACTTTAAAAGGATGTGGACTGGTTTTGGAATAACGAGTGCGTTTATCACCCATCTTTTTAAGGTTAATTCTGGCGAGTGCTTGGTCATGTTCCACATTAATATTTTCCACTATTACGGGTAACAGTGTTTTGATTAGTAAAGGTTCAGGTCTACCAAAGTGCAGCTGAATTGGAGACATCTTAGTTGACTCATTAATAGTTAAATTTATATAATTAATCACCTGTGACAACTTATTGACCCACTGTTTGTGATCTTGTTCCATATATACTCAGAACAACCTACTTATCTCACGCATGATTCTTTCACTTGGATTGGATTGGGGATTTCTAATCGAGCACATGATATGTTGAATATTTTGCTTTTTACCCCACTTTTTCCATGTACCAGAAATGAATGCAGTAGCGTGGACGGTAAGTATTGAAGCTGGTTTTCCTATTAATGGAATTTGATAAGTTTCCAAGCACTTAATAACATTTTTAGCATCTGTTTTTGGAACTGGGTAAGCAGAGACATATTTGGTAAAAACGTCATACATCACAAGAATAAATTTTTGACGGTTGAAAGGTGGAAGTGGTCCATAAAATTCCAGTGCCAATAATTCATTGGGCTGACTGGGCAGTATGGGTTGAAGTGTTCCCACATATGATTTATTTTGAAACTTAGTTTTTAAACAAATCTCGCATTCCCTAAGTCTACGGGCAATGTATTCAGACATCTTATGAAAATAAAAATTCTTCTTAATAATAGGTTCAATTTTCTGAATTCCATAATGTCCATATTGGGTGTGAACATAATCTATAAGTTTATTGACTAAACATAAAGGAATAATCACTCTCCAAGAATTTTCATCTCCCCTTTTTAATTTCTTCATTAAAATTCTATCTTTAAACCTATACCCCTCTTTAATTCTATCAGCATATCTACTTTTCTGACCTAATTTAGCTGGATCTGATAAGAAGTGAACTATTCTCTCCAGCCTAGCATCCTGTGCTTGCAGTAATTCTAAATTTGTATAATCTCTAACTATTTCTTCCTCTAACAAACTAGACATATTACAAATAATTATATTTTCAGTACTGGGGTTCTGATAATTAACAGAAACAGGATTGTGGCTAAGAATATCTGCAATGACATTATCCTGTCCTGAACAATATATGATTTCATACTGATACTGTTGGAGATAGAGGCTCCATCTGATTAATCTTTCATCATTAAGGTAACTCTTGTTGAGAAACTCTAAACTACAATGATCAGTTAATACTATAATTTTTGATCCCAACAAAAGCTGTCTAAGTTTTTGAAATCCCCACACAACAGCTAATGCCTCTTTTTCTGTGGTGGTATAGTTAAGTTCCGCTCCCCTTAAATGTCGGCTTAAGAAATATAAGACTCTAGGTTCCTTATTCTCATTAAATTGGTATAGAATCACCCCTAAAATGAACCCACTACAGTCGGTTTGCAAATAGAACTCTTTATTTAAATCTGGATAGGCTAAAATTACTGTTTTTAAAAAGTTATCTTTAACAATTTGAAATTCCCTTGTATGTTCCTGGGTCCACCTCCACTTTTCACACTTTTTTAATAAAACAGATAAGTGCATAGTATCATATGAAAATTTTTTATAAAACCTGTGATAGTAATTACACAGTCCCAAAAACGATCTCAAGTGCTTTCTGGTTTTAGGGATGAGAAACCTTTGAATGGCGGCAATTTTGTCCGGGTGAGGTTTGACCCCTTCAGCACTAACCAAATGACCAAGAAAAGAGATTTCTCAGGCAATTAAAATACATTTTTCTAAGTTGACTTTTATATTGTTATCTGAACACTCACAAAGAAACATGCTAAGATGCTGTAAATGATCATTTAAATTTTCCAAAACAATGACAATATCATCGACATATATAACTAACAAATTTTTCAGTTCTTTTGAAAAGATCATATTCAAGCATCTGATAAGGCCAGCCCCACTATTAATTAAACCAAAGGGCATCCTTTGAAAAATATAAGATTGGCCCTGGTAACGGAATGCCGTATACTTTTGATCATTTTTGTGGAGTGGGATTTGCCAATAGCTGGCGGTTAAATCAAATGTGGAGAATATGTTCTTCCCTTTGAACTTCGTCAATAATTCCTGAATAGGTGATGGTATGTCATGCTCTGGGACAGTATGCTGGTTAAGTGTACGTGCATCCAGACAGACTCTAATTGATCCATCTTTCTTTTTGACTACTACTAATGGATTCACGTAAGACGAAGAGCTGGGCTTAATTATTTGCCAGTCAATCATCTTATTAATCTGCAGTTGAACCTCTGCCTGGTATTGATAAGGAATAAGATAAGTACGCTGCTGGAAAGGCTCATTATCTTTCAAATTGATTCTATGGACATACCCTTTTAATATACCAGGTATTTTGGAGAAAACACGATACTGGAACAACAACTGGAAAAATGGTTTATAGTATTCTGTGCCAATAATACATGAACCATCCAACTTAACTTTAATATTTACATCAACTGTTGTCTCCTGTATGGTCATTAATTGATTCATCTGACTATTACAATTGACTACAAGAGGGCAAATCTCCTCTTTACATCCAAAAGTTTCATCTCTGTAATTAATATAACAATTATTTAGAGTCATGAAATCCGAACCAATATTGGCTTCATGAATCAAACCTGGCATGATTAAAAAGACATGCTCAAATTTGCACAAATTAATTTCTAATGTAATAAAAACCTGTCTATTAGATAACTTAGTCTTCTTTCCATTAGCAAGTATTACTCTAATCACCTTAGTTGGTAAAATTGGAATAGATTGGTCAGCTGACTGAATTTTCAAGTAAGTTTCTTCAGACAACAAGGAAGCTTGACTGCCTGAATCAATTAAGGTGTTGACAACAATTCCTGAAATGATAATCTTTATCATGGGACAGTTGTACAAGATAGGTGGCTCAGACATTTTGCCAGGTTCCAAATAATCAATGTCAAGGTCTATATTATTGATAATCCACATCATGCTGTTCCGCATATGTTTAAAAATAGGACCCCGAAGTGAAGAACATTCCTGCGAGGTCCTTTTTAATTTAATGCCCTGCTACTTTTACTACCTTTTATATTTTTCTTTGGTATTGTTGGGATACCACTAGTAGAAGGCTGATTCTCATTCAGAATTCTACTCTTAACTGTTGGCCTACTGAGGTGGCTATTCTGTCTACCATAGGGATTCGTCCTATAATATCCTTTTTCTCTAACTAACTTCCTCCTTCCCATATGTGACCTATCTGCGAAATTGATATTACTCACCATCGGATGGGTGTCTCTATTTACCCTAATTCTATTATCAATATTCCTATCGCTGGTCTCTAACGAATCTAAAATTTCTACTACCTCTTCTATGGTATGTCTGTCAGCAGCAATCAAGATCTGCTCTATATGCCTCGGCAGATTATGGCGAATTATTTGCACAATTTGTGTCTCAGATAAAGGATAAGCTGTCAAGGTTTTCAATTTGATGGCCTGACTCCTGAAAAACTGAGTATAACTACCCTTATTTACATGATATCTTTCCTGAGATATCTGATATTTCAGGTTATCTTGGCGGTCTTCCCCCCAAAAACTGGCTAACATAAGATATTTGAAGTCTCCATATGTTTCTGGTTTAATAAATAATGATTGCCACCAGTCTTTAGATGCTGCACACAAATGGTTAGCGGCAATAGCAATCTTTTCTATCTCAGATAAATGACATAAGGTGAATAACTCCTCCAGATTCTGGAGATACTCGTGTGGATTCTCCAGATATTCACCTCTAAAAAATTTTATTTTTAAGAATTTTAAGGCCATGGAGCTATTACTTTCTGGCTCTAGCATGACTTTACTTCTAGCCTCATTTAATGGATCGTATATTGATTCTACTGGACTAATTACCATATGTAACTCAGATATTACTTGGTTATTATGACCATTATTTGTTTCCTTTACTTGAGTTTCAGATAAACCTTTACTTTGAACAACTTTTTTACTTTTTGTAAAATTATCCCTATTATAGTCTATAGCTTGCATTCGACTCTCTAATTCTAACTTATAGTTCTGCCATTCACAGTCTATTCTCTTTGAACTATCTTTTAGGCATACATTTAAGTGTTTAATCTGTTGTTCCAATTGGTTAATAGTTTCATCTTTATCTATCCCGAATTTATCTTCTAACCTTTGATAGACTTTACTCTCACACTGAGTCATTAATTCTCCTATTTCATCTTGGAGATTATTATGTAATAGCTGTGCATTACTCTTTATTATATCATTAAAATTTTCTACTCTTCCCATAACTTGACTTAGCTCACTTTCTAGATTTTGATTAATCTCACATTGGGTCAACTCTTGAGTTTTTAGTTTAGCTATTAATCTGGTAATCTGGCTCTGACATCCTTTCACTACATTGTCCGGTGCTAGAGTTATATTTTTAACTTCCTCTTTCAAATTACTAACTTCACTTCTAGCACTGTCTAATTCTCCCTTAATAGATTCAACTCTATCCTGAACTTCTCTTTGAAATACTACTGTTTCCTTTTGATAATTTCTTATTTCCTGTACTTCATTGTTTAATACAATATATTGACTTTTAAAGTCCTGCTGGATAGCCTCAATCATATTTTCTGCCCTTTCAGAATTTGTTTCGATCTCTTTTCTTATTCTTATTTCCAGCTTTTCAGAGGCCAATTTTGATTCTTCTACATGATTTCTCAAATCTTCCCTTAAGTCCTTTATCTCCTGTACTTGATTTTGAGATGTCTCTTTGATCTCCTGCATTTGATTCTCTAATTTAATATTTAAATTTTGTTACTGACTTTTTAATTCACTTTTTAATTCACTATTTGAGTTTTGTATCTGACTTTTTAATTCACTATTTGATTGTTCTAATTTACTATTTGAGTTTTGGATCTGACTTTTTAATTCACTATTTGATTGTTCTAATTTACTATTTGAGTTTTGGATCTGACTTTTTAATTCACTTTTCAATTCACTATTTGATTTTCCTAATTTTTTCAAGAATTCCTCCAATGTATTTCTCATTAATTGATCTGGCTCATTTTCATGTTTTCCCTTTATTATTGTGGCTTCGTCTGGTTTAGCTATATCCAAATCTTCCCCTTCCTCTTTTAATTCTACAGTAAAATATGGAGTCTGGGTATCAGGGGATTGTAACTCTTGGGATCCTCCCAAATCCTCAGAAATACTATGATTATCTTTGTTTTCACTCATATTAAAATTCTAACTCTTTTAGTATTTAACAGTACTGAAATATTAGCAATGAACTATTAATAAATTTATCGATAAGAAATTATTGACAAGACATCCTGCCTCCATGCCTCTCCTACCAAAAACAATCTACACCAAAAACTATGCTCTGACATTTAATATCCCTAAAGCTCCAACATTAACTACTAAATATGCTCTTTTTTTTTTTTCACATGCTTCTTGGTCCATATAAATCTCATTAGATATTATGTAATATAGCATAAGTGCCAATCACAAGACCAGACAAACAGATCATTATAAATGGTGAATCTTTACAGTGTTTTATGGAATTGCCTACAGACCACAACATCATAAACTGACAACTTAATTATTTATTTTTCAGTGGCAAAAGATTAGATCATATAAGAGATATTCACATAATATCTTATGGCTAAAACAATTCATTATTGGCAAATATTTTTAATCAATGAATAACTAATCCATTCAAGTGCAAACAATATTAATATTGACTTCAAGAAAAGTTTACTAAATTCCTCGTGGCCAGCTATAGCCATCGATGGCCCCTGTAGTTGGGCGGCCATTTCTAACCCAGTATTTTATTTAGTTTATTTATTTGAAATTTATTTTATTTGCACCCATGCACTTTTGACACTAATTTTTCAGGTTGTTGTTAAGGCAACCAAAATAAAGCAACATATCCATTAATTTTCCAATATGATCTAAAATACTTTTCATATAATACAATTGTACATTCAATTCTCTTAAGCCATGCCACGATTGTAATAACAACAATAATTGATCACTTATTAATTTAAAAAATAATTATAATAATCTTAATCTCAGGGTTCTTTGTTTCATGTAAGGAAATGCTCAGCAGTATTGTGTTGTCGCATATGACTGGCATTCTGGTCGGCTATAGGAAACATTTATTTTACTTAAATTCAATGTGTCTTCATCTCTCATATCCACTGCTATATTATTTAAAGAGATGATAATTCTATTCAATAATGATGTATAATTTTGAATAACACAGCCTTTTTTTTTTCTTTAGAATCTCAGTCAGAATAATAAAAAGACAAGGGTGCTTTTTGTGTCCTTCCATCATCCATGACAACACAATAATATAGCTAAGATTTATTACTTAGACAATTTAACTAAATGGGAATGGAATAATGTGCGACCAAAGTTAATGGTTTGGGAATAAATTCATTTTTTTTCTTTACACAAAGGTAAATGTTTAGTCTTAAGTTTTCAACTCCATAAATAATTATCATTAAACTAAAATATAATGACATATTCCGATCTGCTCAACTTTATTTATCTGGTATATTAAGTTTTTAAGAATTTGGAATGATTTTGGACTCAAGAAAAGGTTTTGCAAATATTGTGCAAACACTTATATTTAGCATATAAAAACAAAAAAATGAATCTACAACAAATTTTAACAAGACTATAATTTATTATTATCACAAAAAAAATATATATATGAACATTTATTCAATAATCCCATAGTAATACAAAAATATAAAATATAACTGACATTAATCTGTATACTCTTTTGGTTATGGACTAGAGGTTACTACTTCTCCTGTATGCAATCATATGGATTGATTAACTAAAAGTACATTTCATTACCTATACATTGTTTATTAAATTTTGGTAACCTTGTAGAAGCTTTTATTCAAAATTATTGACTAACTATTTTTTTTTTTTTAAAATGATTAATCCAATCATATGCAATACGCAAAATATTAAATTTATTTCTAATACATTTACTTTATTTATGGTCTTTAATGGGATAACCTATTCTAATTATAGGCCAGTTATCAGAAGTTACACTTACCATCTTACATTTAACTTAATGCTAACTTAAGTTATGATACAAATTTTATTCATACGTATAATTTTAAATATGAGTATTATTTAATTACTAACCAGAATTAAATATTGCATTTGAATATTCCTTTAGTAAATAAGTGTTTTAAATTACGCAATTTTAATTACTTTCTCCATTGATTTACTTGTCAAATACTAGAAATATTTAGCAGCACAATACAGATATTGATCCTAGTTACTAATGCACTATTTATACTAAAGTGGATCTTGAGGAACTAACACCTCCAATATAACCTTTATCTTGCCCGAACTTTCAAAATTAAGCACAATAATCAACACCTTCCATGGTGGAGCTATCTTTATTTTCACATGAGGAATATGGAATAACCACGAAGGTCTGTAGAGTAATCTACTACATTAAAATATTTTGGTGGTTTCTTGCCTCTTACTTGGGCATACAACGAACACACACCAAATACAATCCTCTCCTGGGATTTAAACGAATGAAGCATACTAAATGCTAGATAAATTCTTGATCGTCCTATCTATGAGAATCGATCACTTGGGCTATAAACATACCCGAACATTATATTTAAAATCTTCCTCTCATGGAAAACAAAGCTTTTGGGGAGATCATTTTTCATCCCACAAAATAAATACATTATAATTATTACCTATGCGAATATTAAGCATATACCAATGCTATATCTGGGCAGGATAAGTAAATACACTGATTATAATAAACTTATGTTACCGTGTATACTTTGATCAACATCTGAAATCAATGGACATCATAGAATAAAAGTATAAAATTTTTTTTTTTAATTTTAATAAAGGAACATTCAAAATAGTTGGTAGCATACTATCTTAAACTAAATAAAGTGGATGTGTTATTTAAGAATAATTAGGAATAAATTCCTCAATTAATACAGTATAAATTCGTTTCAAAACTTTAACAAGAAATATTTTGTTATAGCATTTTTTTTTTTTAGTTACTTCTGATAATTTTCAATATTTATTTTACCCCTTAAATATCTAAATATTTTTCTTTTACGTATCTAACATACAAAATTTCTACCTACAATTGTATGTAATAATTAAAACATATTTTATAGATTTTTTTCTTTCATGTTAAATATCAACTTAACCTATAATAATTATATTAAAACATACCTTTGTCATTACAAGGCTATTAAATATTCCTTGACCATACAGACTTTAACCTATGTGATATAACAAAAAAAATACATATCATTTATAACTTAGTTTTAAACAATCATTAATTAACAAGTGCATATTCTCTCATTAGAAAATGTTTTTCTGTTGAGCAATTGGTCCAGGTGAAGAGCTTTATCCAGTCGTATTTCATGAAGCAAGTTTAAAAACAATAAATGCATGGTATTATTTCCTTTAAATAAAAGTTTTCTCTCTTTTTGTGCGTTTAATAAATTAGGTAAAGAAACATTTAGCAGAATTGAAGATTAATTCTTACTTGAATTAAACTACTACACTTTTGGGATCCAAGAAAAAAAAATAGACTTCTAACATAGATGAATATTTGACTATAGATGATAAACATACACAATATTTTTTTTTATTATTGACGATACGTATACTTATTAGCTAGCTTACTTATGGACGAAAATGCGCAATTTTCTGAGAGATTATTATGATAATAACTGCAGTCAATTTACGTGTACAGGAAGTTTTAATAATTCCAACTGATGTATAATATAATATATCATTTATTTTTATCATTAAGTCACTAAGATATTTGGTTTTGTTCATACTTTAGGAATTATAAATTTTTTTTAACGGTAACTTCTCCGTAAGAATGCCCCTATATAACTTTTCCTATATTTACTCTGAGAAAGTTTATATTTTTTTTATTTTTTTTTAAAAAAATATACAGGTGCATAATTTAATCTTATTTATCATTATTATTATTTCCAGACAATTCTTGGTGAATAAAACATATTTTAACGTATGTAACTACATTACTTGTAAAGGCAGATAATATTGAGAAAGAGCGCGAAAATGTTTCTAGTTGATTTTCCTTGGTTTCAAAATATTTCTTTCTATTATTATTATTTTTTCTTTCTATACCAAGAAAATATCAATAAATGACATAAAGTTAATAAATAATTATTTCTCACTTGGAAATCATTTATCTTCCTTAATTTAGACATAATAACACTTTTCGTGATTCCCTTAGTTAATTCTGTCATTTTTAACTTTAGCGTGAGACAATAAATTTTAAGTATAAAAGGTCTTTAAATAGGTAGATGGCAAAGAAAATCAGGATATCTTATCAAAAAAATTTAGCCACACATTATATTATTAAAATTTTACTTTGATTACATTTATTTCTGCAAAATAAAATGAAAAAATTGAGTTACCAAATTTCAGCACTGTTCCTTCCTTGAAAACTAAAAGCAGACTATCTTTTTTTTTAAAAAAAAAAAGATCTTGATTATGAAATTGGTTGTTTCGTTTTGTTGTTGTTTTTTTTTTTTACTTTAGCGACCTCTTCCAGAAATATAATCATTTGATTATAACATAAACAAAAGAAAGGAAAAACTTATTACAATCATATAGTTTTCAGTATTATTTACCTGCATTACAAAGTAATTTGACAATATAAAAAAAAATAATAATAAATACATGAAATTAACAATCAGTGATGTATAATTCTTTAAACATTATTTTTTTTTTCTTTTTTTTTTTTAATTTTCTTTTTTACAAAAAGAAATTACGAGAAGTTATTGTGCTTTATGATAAGACACTCATCCACTCTCCCCTCTACCCATCCAAAATCAATTACTGTTTAGCTTTTATACCATATTAATTTGCTCTAATTATTAATATCTCAATTAAATTATTCAAGTTCTCTCTTTAAAATGACATTGAGTTATTAAATCTATTAGTTATTCACCCAAAACATGCCAAAGTGAGTGAATAGCATACTTTATTAATCAATTATTACTATTGTTATTTTATCTTTTTATTTCTTTAAAGAATAGCATTGTTTTCCTGCAGAAATAATGCCAAGTAAACCAAGTGTCAATAACACTAGGTTACAATATATATATATATATATATATATATATATATATATATATATATATATATATATATATATATATATATATATATATATATATATATATATATATATATATATATATGAAAAAGTTATGCTGGTTAATTATTTAAAAATATATTTGTATTAAACATCAATTTTTGAAATATTTTGCATTTCATTATAATAATTAATTTTATCAAACAAAAGAGTTACAATCAAATACATTATACAGTTATTCTAAAAAAGAATGGAATAAAATTTGACAGTGGTAAACCACAGACATTTTGAATACTGTGCTGTTAGAGTGGAGTTTTGAAAATGCTAAGAGAAAGAGGAAAAAAGGTGTTTTTCTTCTCATCAACTGGACTTCGAAAAAACTTCAAAAAAGTCAATTATGAATATACCAATAATTCAGCTGCTGAGACAGTTTGAACATAATCAAAGCAGAACTCATTGTATTAGATATAATATTACTTGAAGTTTTACTCTAAGATTGAAAGGAACTGACAAAACAAGACATCAAACTAGAGGGAGATAAAAAATAAAAGGATCATGCAATTGTTAACAAAGTAAATAGTACATTTGTTTATTACAAAATATAACTGTACATTAGTAAAAAAAATTAAGTTGTGTTTCATATAGCTTTAATGATTTTTTTAACAAAACAAATCCTTAAATAATATTCAAAAATTGTAAAGTAAAATAAATCCACAGTTACTGATAGATATAATCTTGACACAAACAATCAAAGATAAACATTTTTTTTAATTGCATTATGCATATTTATGTTATTTATATTTATTAAAATTAAGAAGAATAAGGGTACTGATACATATGACAATCCATCCCACTTGGTGGTGTTGTTGCTAACCGAAAGTAGGTATAAATCCTGTTTATCAGGCACAACTTCTCAATTGGTATCAGTAATTGAATGCTAGCAATTGAGTCTTTTAGATAACGGTGGCTTGCAGCATGTATGTGATCAATTGCTCTCGCAATTCATACTTACCTTACCATATCAGTTAGCTCTGATACATGTTGTTTACCCTCTATATGAATGCTGACATTTAACATATCACTAAGTTATCATGATAGGATGTGAATAATTTTAATAACAGAATGTGAACCTATATTCTCTCAGAAGTAATTACTTTCAAACTTAAATGAATTACTATAAGATCCTCCAAATTGTCACACTGTACCTAATGTCACTCCCTGTAAACATCTTAAAATTAGAAAATGTGGTAATTTGGCATACCTGAATATAAAGTCTTGTACCTTGTGAGAGCTTGCATTGGTGAAAAAATGGCTACTTGTGAAAAAAACTATTCGTTCAAACTATCTCTATTGCCTAATATATTAAATTACAGGTCGCAAAAAAAAAAACACATTTATTACCAAACAAAAATACATTGGTTATTGAGGCATTGTTTATCAACCAAAAATAAAACTATGATTGAAATAATCAAATCAATGTTAGTGAAAAAAACTTAACAAACAAACCTAACCTAAATGAACATTTCTTACAAAATAAAAAATTCTTGGTTATTTAAAAAAAAAGCTAAAATAAAAGAACATTTATTATAAAAACCCCAAAATGCTTATTAATTGAAAATCTACAAAATTAGTTTAAATAATAATAAAAAATGTAATTTTAAAGATTGTCTGTGTATTGTTTATTTGTTAAAATATTAAAGAAAATGTAATGGCCCGGTAATGTTGTAATGATGTGTTTTGTTGAAGGAACAATGCCATCAAGTGGGATGGATTATCATATGTATTAGTATTGGAATAAGTTTATTAATAATGCATCAACAGATATAATTTTTTACTATTTTTTAATGTATAGAATTAAGCATACATATGTCAAAATAAAGTAATAAAATATTATAACAGCAAAATACATAATATTTAATGAAATTGGATAGATGGATCTTTTTTTGATAAAAGGAGTAAATATGTATAATTAGTCTTTTTATATAATTATTAAAGAATGCACATATATTACCATATTAAATATTAAATTAGAAGAAAGAGATCTCAATCTTTCATGAATGAGTTAAATAAATTTATTCTTTAATAGATTTCTAAACTTAGAAAATATATTGCACATATGGTAATCTTAGTACACAGTAAGCCACAATAAATTATAAGTGGGCACATCTATATTTATGACAGAGATTGAGTAGAAAGTGAGTATAACAATAATCTCTGATATAATAGTATAAAATAATTTAAAGACTATTTTCAGAGAAAATTAATTTGGAAATACTTTTTGAGTATTTCTACCCAGATTCAAATGTAAGGTTGTGTAATCAATTCATTATCTATAAAACAAATATGATGAATAATTGAAAAGTATGATTAAATTAATGAGTGTCATGGTGTTATTGTCTTACAAATATATATGAATTTGATCAGTGAGACAGATATTTTATGTCTGATTCATTAAAGTGTAATTTCAATATAGTTATTTATTTTATTTTGAAAATATAGTAAAAAATTTCTAGTTAAAGATTTAATAAATATTTGAAGATTGAGTAAAATTTTGAGGATATTATCTGCACCATATATTTATTTACATTTATGTTATTGTTGTTTAGTTATTTTACAATTAATTGTTAAAATTTTTATATGATATTTTTGTGTATACTTCTGCAATAAAGTTATATTGTTATAATTTATGTGGTCCAATTGTGTGCTCATTCATTCTACTATTTATGTAAATTTTATAAATATCTATTTTTTTGATGGATTATGATATCATTTTATCATAAGATTTGTACATTATTATCAACATAGTAATTGATATTCTGTCTCGTAACTTGTATTTATAGAGTGCTTGTCAATAAGAGCTAATATAATGAAAGTAGAGAGACTGTATAGATTGGATAAATATCCTGATTTACATGAGGCTCATAAAGTATAAATATTGTATGTTGGAATCAATTAATACGATTTATTTTATAGAATAAATATTTTTATTCATACTTTTTAACATTGTAATATTTATATATATATGTACATGTGTATTTTGGTTCATGTGTACTATTATTCATTTTATTTTAAATTAATCAATATTACATACTTTAGAAAAAGGACAACATTAATGAATAATTTAAAGTTTGAAATGTGCCTAATTGAAATAAAGTATACACATGCTTTTATACATAAGAATGATGATAATAAAACTTACTTTATGTGAAGATTGGATTTATCTAAAATATACGAATAACTGTAAAGAAAGAGTAAAAGGTTTTGGAAGAATGGAAGTATTAAAGAAATTTAGAAAGAGATAGAATGATAAAATAAAGAATAAAAAAATAATCAATTGGTCTGAAAGATGTAAAGAAGTAAGAATTTTTAATGATAAGATTTATAAATTTGGGGGAAAAATTATAAATATAAAATAAGACTTAAATGAAATATAAAATAGAATTATAATTTGTAATGTAGAAGGATAAATATGAATGGAGAGATAAGGATGGACAAAATAGATGATAAAAAGATGCTAATAGAAGATTTTCTTGTCATAAAGGTTGTAAATGTATGCTATAAAGAATAGAAACAGATATAAAACCATATGTGCTTTAATTATAGTAAAAGTTGAAAGAAATATACAATTCAGAACACACTTAATGATACTTTAATTACAAGGATTCTGTGGATTTCTAATAATAGTAATAATATTAAAAAATAAAATAGTATAATATTTTGAGAAAATTCAAAATAATTTATTTTAAAATACATTTTTAAACTGTTTTATCATGTAAGAAATATATGACAAAAATTATGTGTTAAACACTTAATAAGGTAAATGTAAGAGTAAGATATGCTACATTTCTAAGTGTTAGACCTCACTGCTACATTAACAAACTATTACATGCAGTAACATATATTTTAATTTATCCTCGAAAAATATTCATAATAAGGTTTTATAATACAAACAGAAATATAAAATAATAGAATTAAAAATATTGTATATTCATTATTTAGGACTTTTATTGTTTGAATTGATAATTTATCATATAGTTATCTATTTTATTATTATTATTATTAATTTTTTAAGAATAGTATTTTAAATAACTTTATTAAAGTCAGAAGATTATGATTTCCTCAAATATTTTTTTAAATAGAAAAATTAAGTTTTGGAAAAAAGATAATTTTAAAATTAACTAATTTTTTAGTCTTTGATTATTTTAACAATAGATTGGATGCAATTTTATAAACTAAACTAAAATGATTAAAAGTTTCAAGTTTGATTGTACTCCTATGAATTAGATTGCTACTATAGTAAGAAAATAGTTATTTGAAAACAAATTATTTATTGTTGACTAAATAAAAAAAAGAACCTGGACTTTTATATTTATAAAAAAATTGAAAACATTTTATTTGAGATTTCATATAGTATACAGCTTATAAATATATTTGAAAAACCAACCAAATGCATAAATAAAAAATATATATATAAAAAACCTTTTTAGATGATTATAATTATTTAAAAAAATAGTTATTATGCATAAAGTTTTTCCATGTTTATAACAAAACAGACAAAAGAATAAAATACTATAACTTTCTTTATAATCATAAAAATTAATG
The DNA here is from genome assembly GCA_028023455.1 of Epiperipatus broadwayi. Lineage (NCBI taxonomy): Eukaryota > Metazoa > Onychophora > Udeonychophora > Euonychophora > Peripatidae > Epiperipatus > Epiperipatus broadwayi. The sequence goes on from JAQFVV010012407.1 coordinate 10,921,270, forward strand.
TAATAAATGGGAAAGAACATTTTTATAAATTTAAATTTAAAAAATTTATATACAAAGTAACCAGAATTATAATTACGAAAACATTAAAGCTATGCTGACAAATAAATGGTAAGATTATAAATAAAGTAGAAAACAAATTTTAATTTTTTATTAACATAATTTGAAAATGTTCTTTAATCAAATTATAAAGGTAAAATTATTTTTTTACACAAAAGTTAAATATAAATGAGTCATAAAATATTAGTTTTAATTATATATACTCTTAAAAAAGTTTATAGCAAAATTAAAATATTTTATATAATAATTACTGTTTAAAATGTTAAAGTAATGAAGATGATATAATTCTGAAAAAACAGTGAAATTAAATTATATTGAGAAATAAAATAAACTTTTGCCTCAATTAATATAATATTTTTTTTTATCTCATAACCATGATTTTTTTATTCTTAAAGTGATAACCATATGATAAATGATACTATATTTGGAATGAAAAAAAACAATTTTTATATTGAATTAAAACTTATATTTCATTTTGACAAATATAATATAAAATTTCCCACTGTATTATGCAAAAAGTGAATGAATTTAAAGATATTTCTATTCCTTGATTATAATACTATCTAATTACAATATACATAAACTAAAATGTAGATCAATACTCATGAAATATAAAGTAATAAACAATACAGAACTACTAAATAAGTGATTAATTACATAATAGCATCAGTTCAGACAAAAGCATGGTCAACAAAATAGAATAGGCAATGCCATCTTACTTTACATACAGAATGAATGAAGAGAGAAGTATCCAATACCATAAAATTGTTTTTATAAAAAAATTCTCCCATAGGACTAGTATTGATAGTTAAAGGTTTATCATAAGATATTTTGGTTCCATATTCACAAAAACAAAGCTAAGTATAACAATATTCCCCACACTTATTACATTTTATTTACCAATATCAATAAGAAATGCTAGATTGGATAAAAATCATATGTTAATGATGCAGTGGTTATCAAAAATATATTAGACCTGATAATTATATAGAAATTAAAATGGTATCTTTTGACTTATATAAAAAAAAATATAAAACTATGATACTAATCACTATTAAAATTAAAAATAAAGATATGAATTTCATCATATACTAAAACTAGGGAAAAATGTAATAAAAGAAATTGTTAGCATTTTTGAATGTGGGAACATATCTTTAATACAGAAATTAGAATATTTCAAGCCGAACTATTTTCTGATAAGTTTAGATATGAAAGATTGTCATAGGTATAAAATAGAAAAAGTGCTGTCAATATTAAATTATAGTGTTAGGTAAAACATTTGAGAGTATTATAGAGTTAATGCTTAATCAGATTTTAACTTTAACTTAAAGGATAAAGGCTAAATTGATTGTTTTGTTATGAACACATTAAAAAAATATATTCTTTAAAATAATAATAATAATTTGTCTGTAATTAAAATGAATATCTTCATTATTATAAACATATTAATTCAAATAAATTATGAAACATTTTGGAGAAAAGCCTTTAATATGTTTGGTAAAGTTTAGCATTGTCTTAATATAATATGATTGAAGTAAGATGAAAGCAGCCTTGAGATAAAAAATAAAATTTGAATGCCATCATCATAATTTTTAATCATTTCATTTCACTATAGGATTAAAGTCTCTCTAAGTTCAATCCATCTTTGCCAATCTCTAGTATTTTGCTTTCACATCATTTCAGCACACTCCCTTATTTCATCCATCCATTTCACATGTGATTTCACTGGATTTGTTACAATCTCTTGAAATCCAGTTTAAGATTTCAACTGTGCATCTATTATCATCTCTTTTAGCAATATATTCAGTATAACTCCACTTCAGTCTTTTAATAGTTTCAATGATATCCTTCTGTTAATAAGATTTTGTATGGTAACTTTGTTAAAAATTCAAAACGAATATGCCAAAACTAGGAAATAAATAAGGCATTAACAATAAAATTTGTAATTATTTATGCAACAAATGGGGATTAAATCTTAATATTGACAGTCATTATATTAATAATGAAGCAGAAGTTAATAATTGTAAATTTCAAATAATTATAGCTAATCATATATGAAATTGAAACAGAAGTAAACTATTTTTTCATCACCTATGGAAATATAACAGTATATTAAAAATGATTAGATCCCCCCCCCCAATTCTTTAAATTGGGAAAAGTTTATTAATATTGCAAGTGTAATGTATAGTGGAATCTATTCTATTCTTTATCATTTTTTAGCATAGAGAAAATTATTTAGTCATAGTTTATAGCAGAATTGTTTATTTGTGATTCAATTTCATATACAATAAGTTATGATTATTTGACATTTATAATTATTAATTTATATATTTATTACTAATACAAGGTTTATTAAATATGAGTATTAGTTTCTATATTTTTATAATTGATTAAAAGTTCAAATATATTACATATACTTTGAATTTCCAACAAATGTATCATACAAATACTTATTAACAATTAAAATTTATGAATAGATAGGTAGTGTTTTTTATCATTACTATTTCAGAAAGAGTAATTTATTCATTTTATGTTTGGCTTGAAACTTGCAATACATCAAAACATAAGATAGACTTTAGGGATGATTACAACATAGAGGTTTTAACAGTGAGAAGTATATAAAATACACTCCACAATGCCATTGCTATTGTGAAAATTCTCCAAGTACTATCATATTATAATATTAGGAAAATTCCCAAAACAATGATTAACACCATATTTCATTTAAATATAGCTTTAACTATTTTTCTATAATTTCAAAATCTCAAAATAATAAAATTAAAACAAAAATTACATGAAATTAAAAGAATTAATGCTATCCTATGGCTATCTCAGGGGTCATAATTATTCTATTGTAAAATTTATTATAATAATTAAATTTATAATTAAATAATTGAATCACAAGAGAGATTTTACTGGTATCCAACCATTTAAATAAAATCACATTTATTATTACAAACTTTGATTAACCTCCTATTTGAAAATTAATCTAACTATAATCATAAGACATAAAAATTAGTGATCACTATCTACTCATTACCTTCATTAAATAATTTAATTTACTTTCCTAAGATTTATTCTCATACTTATATTAATAACAATCACTATAGAATATTCATTTTTATTATAATCAAAAGCTTTATTACACAGGTATTATTTACAAAGTCTAACTTAATTAAATACATTTCTTAATTACTTAGCATTCACCCATTGTAATTAGATCCTTCAGACTTAACAACCTTAAAATATATTTAGTCAGTAACTTGTATTCTGAAATAATATAATACTCATTTATGATATAATATACATTTTAAAATTAGAATACAAAATCAGAATGTGAGTTTTAAAAACATACTATTAATTTCTATTATATGCTCTCCATTTATCTCAATAATGTTATTAAAAATGTACAATGTTACAAGATGTAAATGGAAATATACTATCTCTAAGTGAGGTGACAAAATAATTTAGTTTGAGGTTATTAATTATAATCCTTCTAGATTTTCAAAGACCAGGACATGAGTGAACTAGATGGACAAATGGTTCATTGTGCATCTGACAGGTGGGGCAGTTAGAATCCATCTTCTTAATACCATGTCTATAGACGAAAAACCAGTTAGTGCTTATTGAGTTCAAGTTTATTTTAATAGTAAAATTTAAATATTTATGCTCTCCATTTTGTAATACGTAATCTTCAAGAATCTTTTATGTCTAATAAAAACATGAAGTACTACAAACTCTCTTTAATATAGTTATAGTTTAAAAGCAATTGATAATTAATGTGTCAATTATAGATTCTGAAATATAACTCTTCAGCCGTGCAAATCTTCGTTTTAACATATATATATATATATATGATTCTATGTGGACAGTGTGTTTTATTAATATGACTTTGTAATGGAAGTGTTTTTCAAATGCAATGAAATTACTAATACAAAATTTAAATCAAAATAGTCATTTATTTATAACAATAATAATGAACAAGAAACAACTATACCTCTTCTGTTAAAGAATTCACTAACAAATACTCATTTAAATGTACAATAAAATTATTTACATTTAGCACAGATGGACATAATAATTATTTTTACATTTTAATCTTCTCCATATTCAGTATCTAATTCTCTTAAAATGATAAGTTCATTCTTACCATCATATATGCTTTTATACTAATTTTATCCACTTTTACAATTCATGAGTTATCTGGTGGTTATCTTCTTAATCATCTTTCCTTATTTATCTTATATTTTGTAACTCCAGATATTTTAATAAAATTATCATATTTAAATTATACTTCATATTTCAAATTTTCATAAAAATATTGCACTATAATCTTATCAACAAAATTATTTCTACTGTGGTAACGTTACAAAAAAATAATAATAAAAATATTTATAATGTATTCAAAATGAGTAGTGAAATTAAGGATTTTTTTTTCATATAATGCAATTCATTTTATGTATTCATTTTCTATCTCTCACATATTTTCTTTTTGTCTTTGATCTCAAGTATTATTATTCATATAATAATTTATTCAGATTTTATTCAAATATAAAGTATTTGTTCTGTATATGGGCTTACTACTTTTAAGCTAATCTGTCAAAACTTGGGAAGAAAAACTATAAAATTCTTAAAATATTCAATCAATTTTTGATGCCTATTATATTCTTATTTATCTTAAAGCTTAATAGATAAGAAACTGATTTTATCAACAATAGTATATCATAATAGAGATATGGAGGTTTCATTTTTTATGAGGTGTTATATTTTAACAGATAATCATTTTCTTAATGATCTTACCCCAATTTTACCCTGGTTTATTCAGCAAGCACTTACAGTACATACTAAACTCATATCTTTGCAGAAGATCCTCCCATCTTTTTCTAATAAACTCTATGGGTATCACAATGGTTAATCCCATTTAACTATTCAATTAGTTCTTCAGGATGAAATTTTTATATCCTATTCTGGAATTTCAACTCATTTTTACCTATTGTGTCTTCAGCATCTATTATTATATTACCTCTGCAAGAATAATATAATCCGATCTTCTCATTAAATATTTTTCTATTCCCATTTGATCATGTTACAAAACAAGTAGACTACCTTTATCATCATCAATATGATCCTTTTTTTATATAACAAATGAGATCATGTTTATTTTTTATTTTTACATTAACATTCATTCTTTTCTTACTCTCATAAAGAACAACATATTTATGATTATTTTCCTAGAATCCTATGAATTTTTTATTTATCACCATTAGTTCATTCCCCTTTGTCAAATATACTTTCTGATAATAAATTTGCAATACATCTACAACACATTTTACCACACTCATTTTTTTAAAAATATATACTGGCTAAAAAATAAAGTTAAAATATTATACCTACATCCACTTTCATGTTATAGCCCATGTATACTCTCTTCGTATCTTTAAGCATATTCTTCATTATTTTTTTAAAAAAAAAAAAACAAGAATGAATAATAAAAATATTAATATCTTTTAACCTTATATACCAGATTGGATATAAAAAATTGTTTCAATTATTGGTAAATATAATAGCTAGCATTTATATTTCATATAAAAAAAACAATAATAAATTTAAACTTAAAATTCTTTTCATTTTTTTAAAAAATCCATTTCAATTCCTAGTTTAATACTACCATGGTGACCCAATAGATGTTCCATTTTTCACAAGTGTGGGCTTTCATATTTTCTCTCTACTAGAACACACAGACAGACACACACACACACACACACACACACACATATATATATATATATATATATATATATATATATATATATATATATATGACCATTTGACTAACAAGAACAGCACTAAATACATTACTGAAGGAGTTTAACAAATCTTCTCAATACATCTTCACATTATTTTTTCCACATTGCAAAACTTTAAAACATATTTAACTAATTCATCAATAAGTTTACTTCAACTTACTTTTTCACTTTTCTCTTACTTAGTAATCTCATAAAATTTAAGTACCAATGAATAAATTCATTTAACTTTCTGTATTATAGTGTATCATCTTCGTGACTGTCATCTACTATTAAAAGTTAAACAGACTTTTTTGGTTATCTTTTCCCTTATAATAATATAATAAGATTTCACTTTCTATTAAAACATAAAAAATATTAATTCATCTTTTACCTGTCCTTTTTTTATTCATTATTAAATATATGCTAAATATTTTCTTCTTCAAAGTATTTTTATCACATGTCAATTATTCAATTCAAACAGAATGTTAATTTTTATTATACTTATCACTCTCAACTAAAACATTATTTTTAAAGTTGATAAAATACATTTACGATTTTCTAAAATTTATTTCTAGTGACTTTAGGCTTGTTTCTTGCTTTTATTATATGACTAATAAAAATATTTAGTTTGGTATTGTAATGGGCACAGACGACATTACATTGTTTTTTTTTTTTATTAAATAATTTAATATATTAGTAAACATGAAAAGAATAAAAGTTCGCAAATAAAACTTCCTTTTTAAGAATTAAAAATTGAAAATTAAAATTCTATACTAAACTCATATATATATTGTAACGATCCGGAGAATGTGGGCTTAACGTAATCTGCACTATGGGGCGCCATCTAGGCGTTTGAACCTAGAAAAATTTATAAAGTAGGCAAATATGTAAGAAAAAAAAATTTTTTTTTATTTTGATTCCGGTCGTTAGCCCATGTCGCTAGCTCAGTGGAATAGCAGAGATTAAATAATATAATATCTTATCTAATTATATTTCAATATTAAAAAATAAATAAAATAAGCCACTGCCAGTAATTAACATACAATTATTTATTTATGCACATATATATAAGATTTAAAATTATTTTAGTATTAGTTTTACATTTTAACATTTAACATTATTTTTAACTTTGATTTTTGACTTTAATTTACCTTTAATTACTATTACATTCTGATTTTACATTTTAATTAAGTTCGCACAGATGGGATTATAAAAGCTTGTTATAATAAGTTGCTATAGATCGGTTACATAGATTACACGGTTAAAAACATTCCAAAGTAAGCATAAGCGATCAAAATATAAAATTATTGATTACTGACAATTGCGGAGGGAAATTTATATGTAACCCAATAGTATTCACCATAAGATACTTGCATTGTCACCAATAACTTAAAAGACATCCGAATAAATTACATTTTAGATACTCACCGTAAGGTATCATTATTTATCGAATGTCTATATATTTTGATCAAATATGAAAATGCAAAACATAGTTAACCGATAAACAATCCATGCAAGCGTCTATAAACAACTTAAATTTAATGCATTTTTATTTAGAATCGAGTCTGAATACTACATAGATTTGCATTGAAATTAAAAATATTCTATCCCTATTTAACCTTAGGCTAAAATTCGCAGTCAAACTGGCATCAATCCATCTGATACATCGATGTATTCAATGTAATACTGAAATACGGCACAAAAGAATTAAGAAAAGACATTGACTCTCAATCAGATAGGAATATTACATCTATCTAACGAGAAGAACAATAAAAAAAAAACTCCATAGAAAGGAACTGCGTTCTCCGTCTTATAATTCCTTCCATAGGCAAACGGGTGAGTGCGGCGTATATATAAACGATTCTGCCCGTAGCGAATCTCCGATTACATCTACTAACTACATCAATATATCCAATCCATTGACCCAATCTAACAACGACATAAATAACCCAAGATTACCCTCCCCTAATATAACTTTACAAATCTATACAGCCATTCACACCCGACTTAAGTTTAACATTTTTATAATTAATTTAACAGAAAACAAAAATCATAATAAAACTTAAAGAACAAAAAATAAATAAATGGAAATGATTTTATAAAATAAATACATTAAATAAAATTATAACTAATTAATAAATAATGTTGGTCAGATAGAATAAAATTGCAATCATTTAAATCTGGAAAGTTTTAATTTACTGTTCATAAATTTTAAAGTTCTTACGGTTATTTAAATAGTTCATCTTCATATATTCCTTGCCGTTTGAACGTGAATTCCCACGTCGTCCGAAGATTGGTATCCTGTTGGCCGATTTATTTATCCATCCGGAGATTTTTTTAGTGTAGTTGGTCCTCAATGTAGAAACGATGGCTCATTTTTCTTCCTTTCTTAGCAGAACTGAAGGGATTGAAGCTGTGCGTCTTTTTCAATCCCCTCAGCACTAACACCTAGCTGTTACATCATAATAATCATCAATAACTAGTCACTAATTAATAATTTCCAAATTTTCCTTTTATACGTATTCGAAGGATTGACTTAACATTACGTCATCGATGAGATGATTCTTTTCATTGAGGTCCGATTCCATAGGGATTTCTTCTTATTTGCTAACAGTTTCTATTGTTTTCTTATCTGACCGGTGTTTTTACATTTAAATGCCAAAGGCTGGTTTACATTTAACTAATTAACAATCATTTCCATTTCTGATTAATTAACCTGTTTTCCAAATCAAAAATATATTTAAAGATAAATTTAAAGATATAATTTCATCTCCAAATCTTTTTAAAATTTAGTTTTAAAATACTTTTTCTTTAATAAAGTTTTATTTTAATAATTTTTCATTATCTGTGCGATTTAATTAATATATAAGAGTTTAAGATGATATTTAATTTCAATTTTTAATTCTTAAAGAAAATTTTTAAATGCGAACTTTTTAATTTACTTTCATGTTTAATAAATTTAAAAAAAAAAACAATGTAACGAACGTCTATGCTCGTTACAATATATATATATATATATAATCGCACAGATAAATAATTATTAAAATAAAACTTGATTAAAGTAAAAGTATTTTAAAACTAAATTTTCAGAAAAGATTTAGAGATAAAAATATATGTTTAAGTTTGAAAACAAATTAATTAATCTTTTGTAAAATGGAAATGATTATTTTAATTAGTAAGCTAGCCCTTGGACATTTCAAATATATAAGCAATGGTCAGATAGAAGAGGAAAAACAATAGTAACAGAATGGCCAATGAAAGAAATCCATTGGGGAAATCAGACCTCAATGGAAGGATCAGCATCATCGATGACGTAATGTCAATTGAATCCTTAAAATTAATATAAAAGGAAAAGTTTGAAAATTATTAGTTAGCTATTAAAAGAGGACAGTGGTGTTATGTGTTAGTGCAGAGTTGAAGGAGAAGGGATTGAAAAGACGCACTCTTCAATCCCTTCAGTTTTGCTAAAAAAAAGAAAGAGAAATGACACCGTTTTCTACATTAAGGACCAGCTAAAGTAAAGACCTCCGGATGAATATCTTCAGTACAGCGTGGGAATTTCTGTTAAGAATTACAAACAACTACAAATTATGGACCTTTTAAAATCGTAAGATCTTTATATTCATTTGAAAACATAGAACTCTAAATTCTAAACCTTTTAGTAAATAATACGAATAGAATCCTATCTGACCAACATAAATTAATATTAATAATGTCATTTGATGTATTTTTTTTTATTTAAAATCATTTCCATTTATTTTTTTGTTGTTTTAAGTTTTTATTATGATTTTTGTTTTTCGTTAGACTAAATTACATAAATGTTAAACTTTAGTCAGGCGTGAATGGCTATATAGATTTGTAAAGTTATATTAGGGGAGGGTAATCTTAAGTTATTTGTTTCATGGTTGAATTGGATCAATGAATTGGATATATTGATGTAGTTAGTAGATGTAATTCGAGTTTTGCTACGGGCAGAATTGCTTTATATGTTGCACACTCCCGTTTTGCCTATGGAAGGGATTATAAGATGTAGAACCTTGTTCCTTTCGATGGAGTTTTTTTTTATTGCTCTTCTTGTAAGATAGATGTAGTATTTCTATCTGATGAGAGGCAATTTCTTCTCTTAACCTTTTGTGCTGCCGTATTTCATGTTACATTGAATGCATCAATATATCAGATGAATTGATGTTAGTTTGACTGCGAACTTTTAGCCTAAGGTTAAATAAGGATAGAATATTTTCTTTCAAATGCAAATCTATGTAGTCTATTCATACTTGACACTCTAAATAAATAAGGCATTAAATTTAAGTTGGGTATGAAAGTTGCATGGATTCATTATCGGTTAATTATGTTTTTGGTTTTCATATTTGATCGAAATATATAGGCATTCGATAAAGAATGATACCTTACGGTGAGTATCTAAAATGTATTTATTCGGATGTGTTTTAAGTTATTGGTGTCAATGCAAGCATCTTATGGTGAATGCTATGGGGTTACTTATAAATTTCCCTCTGCAATTGACAATATCAATGACTTTGTATTTTGATTGTTTATGTTTATTTTGAAATGTTTTTACCATGAAATCTATGTAACCGATCCATACTCAACATTATAAAACAAACTTTCATAAATCTATCTGTGCAAACTTAATTAAAATGTAAACTTATAATATTATAAAAATTAAAATGTAAATTTAAATTCTAAAATCAAATTAAAATCTAAAAATAAACATACTAAAATAATAATGTTAAATTTTATATATATGTGCGTAAATAAATGTTTGTATGTTAATTACTGGCAGTGGCTTATTTTATTCTTTTTTATATATTCTTAGATAAAAATTTATTATAATTATTTAATCTCTGCTACTCCTTGAGCTAGTGACATGGGCTAATGACCGGATATCAAAATATATATATAAAATTTTTTTTTGACTTATGTATCTTCCTACTTTATAAATTTTTCTAGGTTCAAATGCCTAGATGGCGCTCTGTAGTGCAGATGATGTTAGCTTCTTTTCTCCAGATCATTATAATATAAATAAGTGAATGTTTTCTTATGTAAATGCAGATATATCTTTCTTTGAAGAAATGTAGTTGTCTTTTCTTTCTCATGATTACCCAATAAGAATAATAGCTTTAGCTTTTTTAGACTTTTTTTATAAATTATTTTAGTTATAAGTAGATGATCAGAACTGTAACTAGGTCATAAAAAGAAAATTGGTTTGGATTCATTCAATGATGTTAACAATTGCTATAAAATATATTATTTTCTTAGACAGATTTTTAAATATTATTAAATCATTTAAAACTTTTGTAATTTTTTTTACCAAGAAATAAAATTGAAACAGTTCCCTGCTTTATTTTTTTTATGAATCTGTGCCTCAATCATCTGCTTCACTCTTTCTCTTAAAAACCCCAGGATAAAGTGATGTCAGAAAACTACTTACTCAAATCTCATTGGTTAATATCCCAAATCAACTATTACAACTTTTAAATAAATATTTTTCTGCCACTATTTAAAATAATTAAAATCAATAAATATTTTACAAACAATACTAATTTAAATCATTTCTTTAAGACTAAAGTACAATGTATAATTAATTATATTTCTAATATCTGTTATTAATTAAATTCAAATATAAAGTTTAATAATAAATATTTATACTTAAATATATTATTATTATGATAATTTTAAAATAAATCATTATCTTGTAATCTCTAATCGATCCTTCTTTTATTTACTGCAATTCTATATATTTAGCTTTTAAGCCAAATTTATAGTAATAATGTTTGTTTGTATTGACAACTATTGTAATAAAATTATATAGAGGATTATAATATAAATGATTATCATTAAAGAATAGTTATTAATTCTCTACAAAATCTTATCTTTACTCTTTGTGCACTAGGCCATTTATTTATGTTATACCAAAATTTATAGCATCACTATTATCTCAAATTTTAAATTTTGGAGCTATAATATACATTTTATATTTTAATTCTTACCATGGATAACCAGTCAAAAGGTTACATATATATATATATATATATATATATATTGTAACCTTTTGTATATATGTATTGTATATATATATATATATATATATATATTACAAACATGAACATTACAAATTTTGATATATACAATGATCAAATAATCAGTATAAAAATTATTTGTCCATGATGTTGTTATACATATATACTTAATATAATAATAAATAAAATTAAAACAATAATTATTAATACAGCTTTCATTTCTTATTGAGATCTTTTGAAAAGGTTTCAATAAAAGATAATAGTCATGATAATAATTAAATAATTGTAAATATAATTAGTTGTTTAAATCTTATTTACATTATTATATTAATTACACATTTTAATCAAATGATTCAATTATTAAAATCCCAAAACTAAATATTAATCGCAAGCCAATACAATTAAAATTACTAACAATACCTTACTACTATTAACATTGTAATGTTATAGGTATTTAGTTTTGAAGTTTTAATAATGAAATTATTTGGCTAAGAATGAATAATGTTAGTATGTATTATTAATTTATTATAATCTCTAGATTTCTGCATTTAATATATATATATATTAGAAAACACTGTATTTTCTAATATTTATTTATAAATTTACGTATATTATTTTGAAGACATTGATTTGTAATATTATATATATTATAACGGGCACAAATGTCGTTACATTGTTTTTTTATTAGTAAACATGAAAAAAATAAAAGTTCGCAAATAAAACTTTTTTTTTAAGAATTAAAAATTGAAAATTAAAATTCTATACTAAACTCGTATCTATATAATCGCACAGATAAAAAAAAATTATTAAAATAAAACTTTATTAAAAAAAAAGAAAAATTATTTTAAAACTAAATTGTTAGTAAAGATTTAAAGATAAAAATATATCTAAGTTTGTACAAAACAAATTAATTAATGTTATTGAACAAATGGAAATGATTAATTTAATTAGTCAAATGTAAACTAGCCTTGGGCATTTAAATGTATAAGCATCGGTCAGATAAGAAAACAATAGAAACTAATAGTCAATGAATGAAAAACAATGGAATCGGACCTCAGCGAAAGGACCATCACATCGTCATGACATAATGTCCACTGGATCTGAAAGGCTACTATAAAAAGTATGGGAATAAAAGATTATTATGAGTGGACAGATATGTGTTAGTGTGGAGTTGAAGGAGAAGGGATTGAAAAGACGCACTCTTTGATCCCTTCAGTTCTGCTAGAAAAGAAAGAGAAATGAACTAACATTTTCTACATTGAGGACCAGCTGGAGTAAAAAACCTCCGGATGAATAAATAAAATGGCCAACAGAATACCAATCTTTTTAGGATGGTGTAAGAATCCACGTTCAAATGGCATGCAACAGATAAAGATGAACTGTTTAAAACTGTAAGAACTTTATAATTAATGAACATTAAATTAAAAACTTTCCGTATTTAAATAATTGCAATAGAATCCTATCTGACCAACTTTATTTACTAATAAGTAATTTTAATTTGATGTATTTCTTTGTAAAATCATTTCCATTTATTTATTTTTTTTGTTCTTTTAAGTTTTATTATGACGGTTTTGTTTTTCGTTAAATTAAATTTTATAAATGTTAAATTTAAGTTGGGCATGAATGGCTATATAGATTTGTAAAGTTATATTAGGGGAGGGTAATCTTAGATTATTTGTTTCGCAGTTAAATTGGGTCAATGGATTGGATGTATTGATGTAATTGGTAAATGTAGCAGGAGATCTGCTACTGGCAGGATTGCATATATATATATGCCACACACCTTCATTTTGCCTATGGATGGGATTGTAAGTCAGCAAAAAGTACCACAGTTGATTCCTATGGAGTTTTTTTGTTTATTGTTCTGCTCGCCAACAGATGTAGCATTCCTGTTGGTTGAGAGACAATGTCTTCTTTAACTCTACTTACTGTTCAGATGAACATTCCTGATAGTATAGTATTTTGTGTTGTTGTATTCATGCTGCATTGAATACATCGATATATCCGATGGATTGACGTTGGTTTGGCTGCAAACTTTTTGGCCTAAGGTTAGATAAGGGATAGAACATTTTTCTTTTCAAATACAATCTAGGTAGTATATTCATACTTGACACTCTAAATAAAAATGCATTAAATTTAGGTTGGGTATAGATGCTTGCATGGGTTCGTTACTGGTTAATTATGTTTTTGGTTTTCATATTTGATCAAAATATATAGACATTCGGTAAATACTGATACCTTACAGTGAGTATCTAAGATGTATTTATGTCAGATGTCTTTTAAGTTATTGGTGTCTTGTGGCATCTTATGGTGAATGGTATTGGGTTCTTATAAATTTCCCTCTGCAATTGACTTTATCAATGACTTTGTATTTTGATCGGTTATGTTTATTTTGAAATGTTTTTAACCGTGTAATCTATGTAACCGATCTATACTCAACATTATAAAACAAACTTTCATAAATCCATCTGTGCGAACTTAATTAAAATGTAAACTTATAATATTATAAAAATTAAAATGTAAATTTAAATTCTAAAATCAAATTAAAATCTAAAATAAACATACTAAAATAAAAATGTTAAATTTGATATATATATGTGCATAAATAAATGTTTGTATGTTAATTACTGGCAGTGGCTTATTTTATTCTTTTTTTAAAATATTCTTAGATAAGAATTTATTGTAAATATAAATCTCTACTGTTCCATTGAGCTAGTGACAATGGTCTAATGACTGGATATCAAAATATTATAAAAAAAATTTTTTTTTTTGACTTACGTATCTGCCTACTTTATAAATTTTTCTAGGTTCAAATGCCTAGATGGCCCCCTGTAGTGCAGTTTACATTAAGTCAAACTCTCCAGATCATTATAATATATTATATTAAATGTTTTCACAGTTGTATGATATAGATAAATTATTATTTTTGGGAATAAACTGGGTGTTATTTTGCATTACAAACCAATATTTCAACAAACTTGCATCCACCATTGTCAAGGTTGACTTTTGAAAGAAAAATCATTAGATCTCAAACAGTAACATGACCAAGTGTGAGATGAGAAATGAGATTCAACTTGAAGTATTTCATCATTCACAATATGAGGCTTATCAAAATGAGAGGTTTTGACATAGCTGGAATACATTGTACTTCATCAGCCCTATTTAAATCAGTAGGTCTTTTTAATATTTTAGTTATCTCTCTGATGGTTCTTAAATCATACCTTTCCAAATTAGCAAGTATTTTTATATTGTCAAAATCAGGTTTGTGACCAATTTCTAAAAAATGGGAAGTAAAAACTGATGTCTTAAATTTCTCATTAAAAGCATTTAAATGTTTATTAATTCTGATATTTATTCATCTATTAGAATGGCCTACATAGTTTCTTGAGCACTACAAACATGGAATTTCATAATCTCCCTGGTGTTCCAAAAATACTCTGTCTTTAAGATTGTGTAAAAAATCAACAATTTTCTTGTCAGTAGAAATAGTTGTCTTTATATTAAAAGTAGATAGTCTTCTATTGATCTTATCAGTAACTCCTTTAATGTAAAGCAAAACCACTGTATTATAAGATGAATTGTGAATTCTATCCTGTTTTTATCCTTTTAGCATCAATGCTATGTAAAGCCTTACACATGATGTTTCTATTATAATCATTAGAAAGTAGAATATTTTTTTGTAAATTCTATTTCTTGAGCAAGACCATCTTTATCAGACAAACTATAAGCTCTATTCAAAAGATTTTTTGCTATAGAAAATATTCGAGCAGGGCGAAAATGAGAATTAAAATTAAGATATCTGTTTGTATGGGCAGATTTCTTGTAAACTGATATTCTTGTAATTAAAACATCTAGAAAAGAAAGTGATTTGTTATTTTCCACTTCCATGGTAAATTTAATGTTAGGATTGCCAATTATTTAGAAAAACAAGAAAAGAATTTAAAGCATCAATGCCATGAGGCCATATAACAAATGTATCATCCATATATCTTAGTCAAATAGAAGGTTTTTGGGTAGCTGCATTTAATACATGACTTTCCAAGTTATCCATGAAAAGATCAGCAATTACAGGTGACAGTAGAGATCCCATAGAAAGTTCTTTAATTTGTTTAAAGTTTTGAAAATCATGAATAAAAATGTATTTTCAAGGCAATGCTTAGCTAATAGAATAATAAATTCTGGAAAATCATTGTATTGAGCTATTATAAATAATGCTTTTTCAACAGGAATATTAGTAAACATAGAATTAACATCAAAACTAACCAATATATCAGTTTCAGTTAGTTTTAAGTTTTTAATTATAGAAATAAAATGATTTGAATTTTTAATTCTTGATGAAATCTTGTTTGTTAATAGTTGTAAGCACTGGGCTAAATATCAAGCTAAAGCATGTTTGGGAAAACCTATACACACACATTAGGACACAGTGGTATCTCAGGTTTATGAATTTTAGGCAAATCATAAAATTTAGGATATAATGAACTCTCTCTGGAGAAATTTTAATTTTCACACCTTCATCTATACCAGAACGTTTGATTATATATTTTGTCTTTTTTTTCTGAATATGTCAGAGAAGCTCTAACAATCTTTTTATAAGTTCCATCGTTTAATAAATCTAAAATTTTATTATTACAATCTAAACGATTAAGTACAACAGTCTAATTATGTTTATCAGCAGAAATAACAACAATAGAATCATAGTTATTTAAATTTTGAAGTACAGCAATTCTCCTTTAGATAAATTACTTTGGATTGCATTTAAGACATCACAAACCTCAAATCTAATAAGATCAGCTGTGTGTAAATCTAATTTTTTTAAAGAAGACTCAATATTGCATATAATATTTTCAACTGGAATTATTATATAATCGAATTAAAAATAATGTAAATAGTCAATTTAATACAGCTTCAGTATTCTTTGACCACGAAAAAACTTGTAATTATAAGTTTACATTTAATAGTAATGAAATAAAAACATTAATGGAAGAAAGAAATCATAAAAAGAGGAAAATTAAAGAGGCAATATTAATTGATAAATATAAGAACAATGTTATTAATAGGCAAGTTGCAAATATAGCCATACACAGCTTATGGAAATATATGCAACGTTAAGTTTAAAAATTTGAAATTCAGTTAAAGCTGATGAGGTTTACCACATAATCAAAAGCGCTACAAAAGAATTTAGACTATAATATTATATTTACCGTTAATTTTTTTCTTTTATATATATATAATATTTAAATACAAGTAGATTATCTATACTGAACTTAATGTAATTACAAAAGATTTGAACTTAGACTTTTAAGCTTTTTATAGCTATCCACTCCATCTTATACAACCAATACACATGTATATTGTCATGTGTACTGGTTGTATAAGGAAGTGTGGATTGTTGTAGGAAACTTGAAAGACTCAGTTCAAATCTCTTTT
This sequence comes from Epiperipatus broadwayi, assembly GCA_028023455.1. NCBI lineage: Eukaryota > Metazoa > Onychophora > Udeonychophora > Euonychophora > Peripatidae > Epiperipatus > Epiperipatus broadwayi. Next base: position 10,938,581 of record JAQFVV010012407.1, read on the forward strand.
ATATATATATATATATATATATATATATATATAACATACTAATAAAATAAAATTAATGATAAATTGTAATTATGAACCTAAAACCTTACTACATAGTTTGCTTTTAGCAAATAATAATTCAGACATTTTTTAAAAAACTTTTCAAGTCTCTAAAATAAAATTTATATAAATTAGTTTGCTAATATAATTTTTTTTCATATATATTTTGTATAAAGTTTAATTGAGGTTATTTTATAAAAGTTGCACAAGTAATAATTTTAATTGCATAAATGATAACTCATATTTCTAGGCAAATTATAAATTAATTTGCAGCTAAAACTCCTTTTTAAAGAAAAAAAATATTTTAAAGTTTTTATTATTTAATTTAAATAAATTTTGATTTTCAAAATATGTCTGAAATAAAATGCAGAAAATATATCAATTGTATTCTTTTATTCACCTAGCTATCTTTATATTTTTCAAATTATTCTTTTTATTTGTAAATATTCATTCACTCGAACACTCAGATTATAGTATTAAGTTTTATAAAGTCTATTACAATTAATCAGGTTTAGCTTTAATTCCAGTTCATACATTTTCAAAAAAAAAATTCTCATTAATTTGTAACTAAGTATGTGTTTTAGTTGTCGGACGTAGTTAAGTGTAGTCTTTTTATGAATTAATTAAATATTTATTTAATCTTTAATTGAAATGTGTATACAGTTTTACCTTACTTTCAAAGAAATTTTCATAAAAATAATATATCTTTTAAATATTTTTATTTTTCGGAGGTTTCTCAGGTTGCTTTATTTATTCTTATTAATAACTAAATCCTAAGATCTATAGAAGGTAGTAGAGATGTCAAGTGATATTGGTGAATAGGTAGCAAACAGTTCTATCAGATCAGTATTGATATCTTTCTTACTGAGACTGTCTGTACACTTATTATAATCATTAGATAATTTTTATATGTGTCACATTTTGACGTTTTACAAACACATCCATAGGTTACTTCATTCTCCATAAGTCATTGTGTAAATTTTCCATGGATATCTTTGAAAATCAGTCTTACTAATGCATTATTTTTCAGTCTTGGTTGATAGATAGATATAAGGAAATCAAAATAGTCTAGATTTGAAGAAGGTTAACACAACCACTCATAGAATAGCAACAGAGTACACTTTAAAGCTTCATGATAGGTCTTGGAAAGTTATTCATTTGTAATAGGCCCTATATGGAAGAAAATTGACAATCCTATGCACATTTGATGCATTTAACCGTTTGTTTTAAGAAATATATAGTCATAAATGTAATTTATCACCACAGTATTAGAAATAATCCAAAAATATTTTTCGAAATTGATACATTGTTTTCTTACTCTCTGAAGACTAAAGAATAATGTTTCAAATATACATATTTAATTTAGAAACTTTATTTGTTTGTTTGGTGGTTTAACTCTTTTAACATCCAATTCCATCAATTTATGTGAATAAGGCCTAGTGAGATTTTCATCCACATTTGCACCATTTATTTTGTTTATTAAATATTTTTATGTCATATATTGATTATCTTTACACTTTTTATTACAAATGTAAGCTTACAAACGATAGACTTTTTAAAAGTTAATATTTGAACTTTGTAAAATAGAAAACTAAAATACTGAATGAAAATCACAATATTTTCAATGGCACTTGACACTATTAGATGTATTTTATCTATTCAAAAATGTAATAGAATGAAATATTAGATAATTAAATTTTATTTTCTAAAGTGGAAAACATATAGTTAGTTATCATTAAAAAAATAAAATATATGTTAAAAGTAAACATTAAATTTATTGTCATTAAATTTTTTTGAAAAATTATTTATCAGTTTTACTATATGTGTATTTGTATACAATATTTTAAATTGGTGTATGTGGGTATTCTAATGCTCAGACCCACTTCCATTACTAATGTAGTACATTTATATATTTGTTGTGCTTAATATATATATATATATATATATATATATAAGCACATTAAATATATTAAGTACATACAAATATATAAATATATATGTATATATATATATATATATATAAATTTACATGTGTATCTGCTGTAATGTTTTTAACAGCAGACTTTGTGCATGGACATTTGATAATACCTGGCACAATACCCTTCTCTCCAATGAGACATTTAATTGAGTATGACCATTTAAAGTCTTAAGTTTTTATTTATACATATATTATGAACAATACATGTGAGATGATTTCTAGAGCACCCTGGGCGCTATGGTATGGGTATTAGTGCACAAGCATTGTATGTGCCCTTTATTCCCTGTTCCATTTTAATCCAGCAAGCATTAACCCCATTGTACTCCAAAATTTCAAAAGGGCCTTCATAAATGTTAAAAAATTGTTTACACTGGAACTTTTCTGGAATGCTCACATGAGGCGTTCTGACCATCACTCTATTCCCTATCTTAAACTGGCAATTTCCTGCAGTCATCTCTATGGCGACACTCAAACATGGTGGCAATCCTTGTTCCACCTTCCCAAAACATTCGAGGATTGTATATATATATATATATATATATATCATTAGTAACTGAAAGCATGACAAAACAATCACAACATTCAAAGTATTCATCTAATTTTCAAGAACATTGATTTTTTTTCTCTTCCATACTACTTTAAGTATACACTCTCTATATGTGGACATTATCACGATTACTTATACTCTAAAAAATCAGTTATCTATAACTGAATAGCTAAATTTTTATATATGTGTAAGCATGTTTTATAATAATTAATTTTGCTTTTATTTATAATTTTACCTATGGTATGAAATGAAGAAATATTAAGGTGTAATGCAAGTCATTATTTATTTATATTCATTTAATGAAGATGATATGTATAGTCTCTCAATACTCCATGATTCTTTATCATTATATATATATATATATATATATATATATATATATATATATATATATATATATATATATATATATATATATATATATATATATATATATATATATTGTGCCATTACAATTTGGTCACTAGCTAAATTTATAGTAATGTGCATGTAGAAAAGGTAAACCAAAAATCATCATCACATTTTTATATAATCATAAATGAAGCTGTAGGGCATCCAAGTTCAAACCCTACAAGGTCCAGTTCTAAAAGCTTTAGATAGAAAGAGAGTGGGTCAACAGTTATATGCTTTATTTGTTTGTGTGTTGATAGAAAGGTAATACACACATTTAAACCTATTTAATATTTAAATTTTCTGTTAAAAAGCAAAGTTATAATGCATACGTATAGGTAATGTATGTGTAAGCTATTTAATTGTTTTATATTTCAAATATTCAACATTTTAACTTTCCTTAAAACTAACCTATGCTTGATCAATTCTAATATCTTATTCTATGCTTTTATTTTGCTTTTCTATAAATGTAATTGGGATTTAAAAGTTACAGATTTAATTTTAAATAATAGGGTTATAATTACTAAGCTAGCAATTATATTATTTAATGTTAGTTTATAAATGATTTGAAAGAATGAAGGATGTGTGTACATTACATTCAGAAATTTACATTTACTAAATATTGAAAGAAAAGGAAGGATTAAATCTGTCAAATTATTTTTTTTTGTACAACTTTATGTTAAAAGAGGAAATTGTTTAATCAGATATCTATCTTTGTAGCAATTTTGTTTTTTTTTTAAATAATTGTTTGTCACTTTGGGGAGCTTATAATGGGTGAGAGCTCTAATTTTGAAATTGTCTTATCTTAAGATCTAAAGAAGGAAGCTCAAAGATTGGAAATGTTACCTAAATGTAAAAAAAAAGAAAAAAAAATGAAATAAGGATTAAGTCTGTTTTTTTTAAAACAAAAGTGTCTGGAAAAAGGATTAAACTTTTCAGTTGAAAAATAATTTAGTTGAAAATAAATTAGAGATCTAATTAAAATAAATTTGTCCAAAAATAGCAAGTGACACTATCTCTGATTGGTTAAGTTAGCTAAAAATTTGATATAAAAAGTGTCTGGAATTTATTTTTTTGGTGATTATGATTCCTATTATTAAACTATTAAATTGAATGTTGAAAATATAAGAAATGGCTGGCTAGAAAAATTATATGTATGTCCCATCTTTTCCCGACCATCTGGGGAAGCTACACATCACATAGGAAAGAAAAGATGTGTCTAAAATAATATTCTACACCTTTCAACTGACAAGAGAAATAAGATGTTTTTAATGGAAGGAAGAAAGCATTCACCTGCATTCAAAGAAGATGAATTAATCTACTGATAAATATTAATCATCAAGTCCAATTAATTGTTACAACAACTGATTTTAAACTCAAGAAAATTTACAAATGTGAAAACAACCGCTGTATTTCATCCACTAAGAATCATGCTTGACAGGAAGAGAAGAAAAATTAATATAATGATTTCCAAATTGTCCACTAAAGCAAATAACCTCAATAGAGTCATCATCATCAAATAGTTATACACCTCAAGAAAGAGATTGTTCCCACGTAAAACGGAAATGGTAGCTGCAGAAATATAGACATTATACAAGACAAGTTTGAACCCTTGGAAATTCGCCACAAACAAAAGATCGGTAATATGACTTTTATATCTATTTTCTTTATGATATCAGTCTTAATAAACATTTTAGCAATAAAGTGGTATATTTTATTTAAAGAACTTTTAACGACTATTCAGATCGATTAAAAACAAGAATGTCTTACTAATAATAACTTTGAGCTTCATAAATGATCTTGAATGTATGAAAATTATTTGTTTATTAATTTTACAGTTATGAAAAATATTAATGTGTAAAACAATTTTTTTTATAGTGTTATGATTTTAGTTTTAACTAATATATTATTATTATTTTGGTTTTAAATAATATTTTGTTATTATGGGACAAAACATGCACATACATAAAGATATTTTTATATGTGTATAATTGCGAGTGAATGTGAAATAATAGGTGGTGTTAAAATATTAAATTATTTTGTCTTGAGAAAGTATAGATTTCAGCGCTTGGAAGGGAGGGGGAGATAATGATTTAAAACTCTTTTCTAAAACTTGCTCTTTCAATTCTACTAACATTTTTTTTTACATTCTATTTACATGTTAGATTTTTAAAGTATGTGTGCTAATGAGCAGATAATATTTTTTTTTCTTGAAATACTTTTCTCATGGAGTGAAAATCATGGTCAATGTGACATCCAACTTAATACAAAATACATTTGAAGGGAAAGGGGGAAGAACTTAAAATTAATCTGAGGATTGTTATATAATCAATTATTATTATTATTATTCATGTCAATTTTCATATTTATCTAGAAATTTTTATGTATATGTTAGAAATGTAGTAATAAATATTAGTTTGTTTTATTAAAAGAGGCGTATATATTTCATTAAGTGTAGTCTTTGTTAAGTGTGATTATTCATCATCATCAATGGTTGAATATTAGTTATTTAAGATATAAGTAAATATGCTAAAATTAAGCAATAATTATGAATTTCTTTATAAAATTTAGTTTTATGTTTAGGCTTAGTCCTAGAGCTGTAGTTGAAACCCTTGTCATTATTGTTATTATTATCATCATTATCATCGTCATCAATGTTGTAATTAATGAGCTGTTTAACTGTTTAAAGGCCATAAATAAATATTGATTTTATAATATTTTGTGATTTCTTAGTATTATTATAACCACATCCCGTCATCTATTTCATGCAAGGATGAGTGAATTGCCATCCTAAATTAGTTATATATAATCTGAGCTAGTAAACTTATAAAAATATTAAAACACATTTGTTATGTTAAGATCTGAGAAATGATTTATGTCTAGTATACTCCACTTTGGTTTATAGATGTTTTACTTTTACCTAAATATTAGTGCATATAGTGATATGGCTCAAAAAGCAAAATCTCCCATTTTATTAGAAATAAAGTACCAAGAAGGGATTCAAACCTGGCACATGTGAAAGGTTATCAGATATAACCGTGTCTAGATTCAGATAATCTAGTGGCGCCCTGCTAGACCATATTCACTTAGTATTTGTTTAAACATGCACTTAACATCAAACCAAGAAATGAAAGTGGATAAGACCTACTGCCTATATACCTGAGTTATAATACTTGTTAATAATAATTTATTAATAATTTGCTTATAATTATTGATATTGTTATATTTTGAGAAATCTTGATATTTGGACTCCTTTACTTATTTCTTTTGATGGTCTTTTAATTATGTTACAATGGACACCCAACTGGGGCCTGATATTTTACCATATACCTGAAAAAGGGAATCTATAGAATGATAGGAGATGTGTGGTTAAAAATAGAGAAATTTTTTAGTAAAATTTTTTTTTTTCAGTAAAAATTTTTTTCTTGTCTTACAAAATTTTCTTGGCCAAACAGTCTTATTTTAGATGATGATGTTTAATATGATTTAATTTTTCATTGATGATGATAAAATGGGTACAGCCATAAAACAGCTTGTTTTTTTTATTAATTTTGAAAATAGAGATGAATATCACAACTTAAGACAAAGGTGAAATAAATAATAGATTTTTTTTTGTGGAACATTAAAATAATTTATTGCCAGATAGGATAGGCATAGTAATAGTGATGAATTATGGAATAGTAGTCTCATGTGTGTTTGGGGAGTTCATTTTGTAAAAAGTCTATGATTTTAGAGGTTTGATTGGATATTGGATCGTTGGAGTTTGGTTGGTTAGATTACAGTTTTGATGATGAGTGGAGAGTTTTGTCATTGCCTTGAGAATGCTGTGTAGTTCGTGTAACTTATGAATGATCAAACCCATTCACTGCTCCAACCCAATTGATATGTTATCTTTATTTTATCATGAAGCAGTTAACAGCAGACCTGCCATGATATCAGCCTATAAGTCTCCAAGAGAGAGAGCATGGCATAGTTTTCCAATCAAGTTTATATGTTAGTCTTATTTTTTTTCATGAAGCAGTTAACAGTAGTCCTGCCATGATACCAGCCTATAAGTCTCCAAGAGAGAGAGCAAGGTTTCGTTTTTGTAGTCTATAATAAGCAGGGCATTCCTTGATACTTGCCACATAAGACTCCAAGAGAGAGAGCAAGGCATGGTTTATCTACTTTAGCCCCTAAGACTTAATACTTCTTTTATTGCAACAGAGTTTGCTTCATTCAATCAAGGGTTGTAGTAGTTAATAGTGACCGAATTGGGATGATCTTCTGAGTGCTCGTGATGCATTGTGTGATTATAGTGTTGTGACTGAATTCTTTTATTTATCTCAGGATTGTGAACTGCTAGTCATTCTGTGGACTGTCAATATCTGTCGTATTTCTAGGAGAATGGATGAATGTATAATTTGGGCTATTACAGACAGACATGCACTATATAGATTATTGTTGTGTAGTTCATTAAACAAGGATATTAAAATTTTTTTGTTGTATTTGTAATGCATAATAAGGTGAAAATCAAATCAGTCAGTTGGTCAGAATAGGTGTCAGACAAGGAGAGGATGTGTGGATTTTTGATGGTCAGGGAAGTACAGATGGGATATATATAGTTTTATAACATGAGTGAACTAAATTATAGTATGGAAGAGGCTCAGATAGCAAAGATGGCACCATCAGACATGGACATGATAATGCAGATGCTCAGAAGTATGAGAGAAGATAGTAAGCAGCTCATAGAAAGTTTAAGAGAAGATAGGAAGCAGTGGATGGTGAATTTGGAACAGAAGATGGAGAAAAATATAGAAAGTCTAAAAGAGGATACTAAAAGTTTAAAAGAAGAGGATAAGAGGAGTGAAGATGAATTAAAAGAAAATATCAATAGCTCTGTTGAAAACAACAGTAAAATTCCTATAGCTTTGGGAAATAAAATAGAGAAACATGGGAAAAGTGCCTCAATTCCTGGAGTTGATAATCTTTATAAAGAAGAGGATGGAGAGGTTATCATGGGATTAGAAGTTACTGTAAAAGTAAAGGGGATAGTAACAAGTACTGAAGAGTTTCAGATTCGAATAAAGAAGGAAGCACTATCAGGTATAAAATTGACCAGACTGATGGAAGATTGTATGTATCAAAACATACAAAAAGATTATAACAATTCCAAAAGAAATAAGAAAAGTCTGGAACAAAAGATTTGTCGTTCTGTGAAAAGATGGATAGAAAGTCTAAGAGAGGATAGCAAAAAGAGTGCAGAAAGTATAGTAGAAGGTAGTCAGATATTAGAAGATAATGCTGAAACCTCTTTAGAAGATAGAGCAGGAGAGATGGGTGAATATGTTAGAATTGTAAAACGGAAAGGTAGTCAGAGCTTACCAGTTTTAAAAGATAATCTGGATAGTCCGACCACTGATAATAAAGAAAATAATGTAAAGTTAGATACACTGATAAAGAATAGGCTTCAAGAAGTAGAAAGGCCAATAGTAGCCATAATACCAAATCTCCCAGTAAAGAAAGTAAATGAGATGATGACCAAAGAGCAGATTGGGATAGATCATGAAGTGAAAAGAAGGAAAAGAGAGTTGGAGAAAAAACTTCATGCATCCGATAAGATGATTGATTTAAGAGAGGCAATAAGGGAGATGAAACCAGTTATTTTAGAAAGAGAGCAAAAGTTTCAACAGTCTGTAGTTCTCAATGTAGTAACTAACCAGCATGTGTGGTTTCAAAAATCTGTCTTCTTAAATAGATTGGAGATACCTTATATATGGTACAGAGAGGCAATCTCTCTGAAAATTGTAAATGTCCAGTGTGTATCAGACAGAGAATCAATCTCTCTGAAAAATGTAAATGCTCTGGAAAATTTAAATGTGCCTTATATATGGTACAAAGAGTCAACCTTTCTAGAAAATTTAAAAATAAATTATACGTGACCCAGAGAATCAATTTCTCTGGAAGATTTAAGGATGAATGATATCTGGTATAGAGAGTCAATCTCTCTGAAAAACTTCAAGGCATATTATGTATGGTACCAAGAGTCCATATTTCTAAATGGAGTTTGTAAGAGGAGGTTATATAAAATAAATCCTCCGGATATGTTTTATAAATATCCAGTCAAGATGAAAAATGGAAATATTAAAAAGGGACTGGATGTACAGGTGCATTTTTATGCAGACCACAATATGGTTTGAAAAGAAAAAGCCATTCCAAATTACCAAGAAAATAGGAGAGAATGCCTTTATGCTTGCTGCTCTTGAGGGGAACAAGGGAACCTATAATTCTAGGAGTTTAATCCCTTATACTTCAGCAGAATAGCCTGGCAAAGATCTCCAAATAAATTACATTTAGTTTTCTAATGAAGAGTATGATATTTACCAGTCGTTAGAAATTTTTTTTATATATATATATATATTATGATTAGTGTGTTTATTATTATTAGTGTATTTTATTAGTTAGGATTTTTTTTTTTAGATGTAGTTAAAACAAAAGTGCTGATGATTTTATCCGAAGGGAGAGAAAGTTGTGCCATTACAATTTGGTCACTAGCTAAATTTATAGTAATGTGCATGTAGAAAAGGTAAACCAAAAATCATCATCACATTTTTATATAATCATAAATGAAGCTGTAGGGCATCCAAGTTCAAACCCTACAAGGTCCAGTTCTAAAAGCTTTAGATAGAAAGAGAGTGGGTCAACAGTTATATGCTTTATTTGTTTGTGTGTTGATAGAAAGGTAATACACACATTTAAACCTATTTAATATTTAAATTTTCTGTTAAAAAGCAAAGTTATAATGCATACGTATAGGCAATGTATGTGTAAGCTATTTAATTGTTTTATATTTCAAATATTCAACATTTTAACTTTCTTTAAAACTAACCTATGCTTGATCAATTCTAATATCTTATTCTATGCTTTTATTTTGCTTTTCTATAAATGTAATTGGGATTTAAAAGTTACAGATTTAATTTTAAATAATAGGGTTATAATTACTAAGCTAGCAATTATATTATTTAATGTTAGTTTATAAATGATTTGAAAGAATGAAGGATGTGTGTACATTACATACAGAAATTTACATTTACTAAATATTGAAAGAAAAGGAAGGATTAAATCTGTCAAATTATTTTTTTTGTACAACTTTATGTTAAAAGAGGAAATTGTTTAATCAGATATCTATCTTTGTAGCAATTTTGTTTTTTTTAAATAATTGTTTGTCACTTTGGGGAGCTTATAATGGGTGAGAACTCTAATTTTGAAATTGTCTTATCTCAAGATCTAAAGAAGGAAGCTCAAAGATTGGAAATGTTACCTAAATGTAAAAAAAAAGAAAAAAAAAGGAAATAAGGATTAAGTCTATTTTTTTAAAACAAAAGTGTCTGGAAAAAGGATTAAACTTTTCAGTTGAAAAATAATTTAGTTGAAAATAAATTAGAGATCTAATTAAAATAAATTTGTCCAAAAATAGCAAGTGACGCTATCTCTGATTGGTTAAGTTAGCTAAAAATTGGATATAAAAAGTGTCTGGAATTATTTTTTTTGGTGATTATGATTCATATTATTAAACTATTAAATTGAATGTTGAAAATATAAGAAATGGCTGGCTAGAAAAATTATATGTATGTCCCATCTTTTCCCGACCATCTGGGGAAGCTGCACATCACATAGGAAAGAAAAGATGTGTCTAAAATAATATTCTACACCTTTCAACTGACCAGAGAAATAAGATGTTTTTAATAGAAGGAAGAAAGCATTCACCTGCATTCAAAGAAGATGAATTAATCTACTGATAAATATTAATCATCAAGTCCAATTAATTGTTACAACAACTGATTTTAAACTCAAGAAAATTTACAAATGTGAAAACAACCGCTGTATTTCATCCACTAAGAATCATGCTTGACAGGAAGAGAAGAAAAATTAATATAATGATTTCCAAATTGTCCACTAAAGCAAATAACCTCAATAGAGTCATCATCATCAAATAGTTATACACCTCAAGAAAGAGATTGTTCCCACGTAAAACGGAAATGGTAGCTGCAGAAATATAGACATTATACAAGACAAGTTTGAACCCTTGGAAATTCGCCACAAACAAAAGATCGGTAATATGACTTTTATATCTATTTTCTTTATGATATCAGTCTTAATAAACATTTTAGCAATAAAGTGGTATATTTTATTTAAAGAACTTTTAAAGACTATTCAGATTGATTAAAAACAAGAATGTCTTACTAATAATAACTTTGAGCTTCATAAATGATCTTGAATGTATGAAAATTATTTGTTTATTAATTTTACAGTTATGAAAAATATTAATGTGTAAAACAATTTTTTTTATAGTGTTATGATTTTAGTTTTAACTAATATATTATTATTATTTTGGTTTTAAATAATATTTTGTTATTATGGGACAAAACATGCACATACATAATGATATTTTTATATGTGTATAATTGCGAGTGAATGTGAAATAATAGGTGGTGTTAAAATATTAAATTATTTTGTCTTGAGAAAGTATAGATTTCAGCGCTTGGAAGGGAGGGGGAGATAATGATTTAAAACTCTTTTCTAAAACTTACTCTTTCAATTCTACTAACATTTTTTTTTTACATTCTATTTACATGTTAGATTTTTAAAGTATGTGTGCTAATGAGCAGATAATATTTTTTTTCTTGAAATACTTTTCTCATGGAGTGAAAATCATGGTCAATGTGACGTCCAACTTAATACAAAATACATTTGAAGGGAAAGGGGGAAGAACTTAAAATTAATCTGAGGATTGTTATATAATCAATTATTATTATTATTATTCATGTCAATTTTCATATTTATCTAGAAATTTTTATGTATATGTGAGAAATGTAGTAATAAATATTAGTTTGTTTTATTAAACAAGGCGTATATATTTCATTAAGTGTAGTCTTTGTTAAGTGTGATTATTTATCATCATCAATGGTTGAATATTAGTTATTTAAGATATAAGTAAATATGCTAAAATTAAGCAATAATTATGAATTTCTTTATAAAATTTAGTTTTATGTTTAGGCTTAGTCCTAGAGCTGTAGTTGAAACCCTTGTCATTATTGTTATTATTATCATCATCATCATCATCATCAATGTTTTAATTAATGAGCTGTTTAACTGTTTAAAGGCCATAAATAAATATTGATTTTATAATATTTTGTGATTTCTTAGTATTATTATAACCACATCCCGTCATCTATTTCATGCAAGGATGAGTGAATTGCCATCCTAAATTAGTTATATATAATCTGAGCTAGTAAACTTATAAAAATATTGAAACACATTTGTTATGTTAAGATCTGAGAAATGATTTATGTCTAGTATACTCCACTTTGGTTTATAGATGTTTTACTTTTACCTAAATATTAGTGCATATAGTGATATGGCTCAAAAAGCAAAATCTCCCATTTTATTAGAAATAAAGTACCAAGAAGGGATTCATACCCGGTACAGGTGAAAGGTTATCAGATATAACCGTGTCTAGATTCAGATAATCTAGTGGCGCCCTGCTAGACCATATTCACTTAGTATTTGTTTAAACATGCACTTAACATCAAACCAAGAAATGAAAGTGGATAAAACCTACTGCCTATATACCTGAGTTATAATACTTGTTAATAATAATTTATTAATAATTTGCTTATAATTATTGATATTGTTATATTTTAAGAAATCTTGATATTTGGACTCCTTTAAATATTTCTTTGAGTAACTTTAATTATGTTACAATATATATATATATTATATATATATATTGTAACATAATTAAATATATATATATATATATATATATATATATGAATTTCATTTTAAAATTATGTATCAAATTATGGAAATAAATTTAAAAGTGAAATAAAATGCTAACTTTTTTCTAATACAAACAATGTCCACAAAATTTCAACTGGTACTTAAACTTTAGTGTATTTATATTTTTTCCGTTATGTCTGACATCTGTGGATGAAAGGGAAACCAATACATTTAGAATGATTAGAGTTAAGAAAAAATCATTTGACACAAAATTGCTTTAAAATTTTTATATCTTTTACCTTTTACTAGTGACCATACAATTATAAGTATTGTTAGTAAAACATAAACAATATCTGTAAAAATTCAAAAACCTAATGCTTTCTTATTTTTTTTAAATTTATTGGTGGAAATTATGTGTTAAATGGTTCCGTTTTAACACTAAATTCTAATTTTAGTTTTCATTGTAATTCATAAGTGAAAAGAGTAATTAAAAAATAAAGAGAGCACTAAAATATTCAGCAATATTCCATGATATAGCCTACCAGTCAGATAAAGTGTTAAGCATAAAGTATTAACAATGCATACGGAGTAAATAAAAAAAAAAATTAATTACTCTGCATTTATTTGAGTAAAAGAAATAAATATGAATTACTTCAATTAGTCATCTAGAGGCAATAGTAACAATTGCTATATTATTGACTCTGAAAAACAATAGAGACAGATTTGTATATAAATGAAAAAAACCAAAGAAAAATGGAATCAGTCACTGAAAATACAATGAAAATGTCAGGCTATGATAGAGCATGTTTAAACACTTTCAGCAGAAGATGGCTTATTTGCCAGAGAAGACCATCTCTACAGGTTTAAAATGGATCTAGGTTTGAACAGATAATCCCAATAAGTTTTAGAGACACTATCTGAAAATAATATTTTTATTGATATTTGTATATTATAGAAGGCTATAGTATTGTGTGGTTGTTAATATAATTAATTAATTAATTTTTAATATTCATATGCTAACATTTTCATAAATCGATTATCAATAAATAGTTATAAGTCATTAATTTCAGTTGGGACTTATATGATATATATTTCAAATTTTGTTTTTATCAGTGCTTCTCCAACCTCAACTCAATTAAATCACAGTCACCCTTCATTGTAGAAATTCAGACTATTCTCTCTCACTATGCATGCGTTTGGTGAATAACTTGAATTTTGGGGTGAATTAGTTGTATCAATATCCGAACTTTTATCAGAGATATTATATATAGTAATTAAAAGCGTATTGACGTTTTTATTCATTCAAGACAAATTGTAATAATTTGATTTAAAAAAAAAACTTAATTATTTGAAACAAGCCCCGTATAAACTGCTCAAGACGACAATTAATTTTTGCGCTTTGTTTAAATGTATATATATTAGTTTTATTTATTATTTGAAATATGAAATAACATTTTAAAGTAAGCACATCTTCTAGAAGCGGAAGAATTAAAGTTTCTGCAAAATATGAAAGGATATTATGATAATTTTTAATTAACAGTTTGCTTCTTTAATATATCTAATTACTTTGCTCTTTAATAAACAAATGCAAATGAAGAACTTCTTTACGTAATAATATTAAAATTCTGAGATAAGGAAATTGCGACCGGTTTTTTTTTTTAAAGTGTACAAAAATCAGATTTTTTCTGACACTTTGTATAGCAATGAGGAAATTAAGTTTGGTTTTGATAGAAATAATAAACAGGTTGTGGCATTTGAATGTCATTTAATTTATTAATTAAGAATTTTTGGATAATATAGAATAGAAAATAAGCCCGCCAATCAAACATATTAAATAAATTGTAACTTCTAAAATTAATCTTATTTTTTTTTTTTGTTTCGTTTCGTAATCCATAAATAGATGTTAATTTAAAATATGTAACAATTCTTTTTAACGATCACATTGAGAAGTTTTTAAAATAAAAAGTCCCATAATTTATCAGGGGGAAAAATAGAATTTTATCAAAGTTTAATTTACTTACATAACATATTTCAAATGATGATATTACTGATTGAAATATTCAAATACTTTTATTTCTTTATTTTATCTATCTATTTATTTATTTCACATATCCATAGCCATACATGTATGAATAAAAAGGTTAAAACAAAAGACTCTGATTATATCAATCAAGGCAAAGATATCTTGAGCTAAACCAATGAAAAAAGTCATTATTCACCAGGTTTGTAAATGGGTAAATGGTTAAAGAGCAAATGATTTTTAAATTATTTTTATTTTTAGCCTTGCCAAAACTATATATCTTAGTTGCCAATAAGATCAAAATCTTTTTTTAAAAATATATTGAAACGTAAAAAAAAGAATATAATTTTTAATAGGAAGGGATTCAAACTTAAAACATGGGCAAGTCAGATATGTAGTACCACTACATCACAATAATCTTACCTACGTTTGAGTATACAATTATAAGTATTCTTTAAAAATTATTTGTTTTAAAATTATATATTATTTCATAAATAGAATTTGCTAAATTTTCATTTACCATTATCAAATTCTCTCCTCTCATAACTTTGATGCCATCCATTTCAGATAAATACAATAATGATTATTACTAATCATTTTTGAAACTAGAGATTATCTCTAAGACAGATATACTAGATAAATACTTTTCATATAACAGAGATATATATGAGAGATAGTGACCTAGACCAACTAATGAGTGCTGGTTCAGCAGGAAATGCATCTTGGGGGTCATTTGCCTTTTATTGTATCTTTATTAATATGAATTTAAAAAGGATGTGTTTATTATATATAAGTAGAATTTGCTAGTATTAATCTTAATAATTTAAAAGCACATTCAAGTTTACGATGTAATTCTCATTATTAATTTTCCAGAATAGATTGTGTTAAAAAACTGGCAAGTAAAGCAAGATTATTATAACTGACACTGATCAAATGTTCCTCTTTGATCATAGTGTCCAATTGTTTAGCTATTCCATTTGTCTGTAAAGTAAACGTAATATATACAACAAGACGCATTAAACCTTATTTGAGAGATTTCTGTCATCAAAATGTTTATTTTTTTATTTCTTAAAGTGAGTGACTCTATTGGTGTGCATCTTACATTATAAAAGCACTTAAAACGTTTAGCTTCTTATAACACCAATTTTAAATTTTATTGATTTATTTATTTTGAAAAAATAATCTTATAAAAATAAATATATTATTAAAGACAAATTTCCTGATCAAATCATATTACAAAAACAAAAAGATTCATAATATGAGATGAAAAATAAAAAATAAAAATCGACACTATAAAATGTCATTATTCGTTTAATTTTTTAAAAATAAAACTTTTTCTAAATATCAGAAATGTAAAATAAAATGAAATATTATATCTTATTATAAAGAGTACGAAATTTAAAAAAAAAAAATTAAATAATAATAACAAATTTATAAACAAGTTTAGTCTACTTTTTATTTACTATTTATTGTATTTCACAATTGTTTTTAAATATCATAAATTTTGATAATTTTAAGAAATTAACTGTGTGATTTAAATAAGTTTGTTTTCTTTATAAATATTTCAGATAATTAATTATAATGAGTGTAAACACTGTCTACATGTGCACAATAAATATGCAAAAAATAGTATGTACATTTTAAGCTATTAATATCGTTTAGTTATTATAAATACTAGGTGATATTCCAATATTAGTAGATGATTCTAAACATAATGTAATAACCTTCCTGACAATTTCTATCAGTGGAATAATGTACATTTATCATATTGAAAAAAATATTATAATAATGTATGACAAAGTTTATATATAACATCAGTATTTAACAACTAATATATTTATGTGTCAACGCATCGGCCGGGAAACGAACCCGCAAAAACCCGCTTGACACTAATATATTTATTAAATTCTGAAAAGTTCAAATTTTAAAATGCTGGAAATATTAAGGTTTTATTCAAATGACTACCAAAATGATCAAATTGATTCCTCAGTTTTGAAAATATGTTTACTCAAAAACACGATGCTTAAGTGATATCTAAAAATATAATTTAAGCTTAATTACTCTAAGCTGATGGCTCATGAGCTTTGTGATACAAAGATTTCATTTTTAAGTCTGAATGATGCATACAATTTATAAACGTTTTATAGTCTACTTTTAAAGCAGTTTTAGGTTGATTAATAAAAATCTAAGATGATAGATTAGTAGTCTGTAACATTCAACCAAGTGTTTTACTTTTTAAAAAAAATCTTTGAAAATACACCACAAATATAAATACATTTATATGACAAAACTATTTATATTATACAGTTAGAGTTTATATCCATTATAACATTACAATAAAAAATTTTGAAGCAGTTAAATACTGTGAAATTATTATTCTTAAGTGTTTTTCTTCAATAGAATTTCCATATCCCATGTTTCAAAATCCATTGATGGACTTGCAGTTTTAAAAAAAATGAAATAACAATGAATTTTTTATTATTTTAGTTCTGATAACAAATGCTACTAAATGTAAATGGCTACTCAATATAAAGCAATTATGTAATTGAAGATATTATTTAAATATTGTATTTTATCTTTTGTCAATATCAATTTTTATCACAAAAAGAAAAAGTTAACATTTTTGGTAACTTTAATATTAACTTGAAATCATCTTGGAATTTTTTTTTTATATTTAATTTAAATTTTTATTAAAAATAAGTATATTTGTCAAGCATTGGTGGTCAAGTGGTCAGCACATCTGCCTTACAAGCAGTTGTCCTGGGTTAATGGGTTCAATTCCTGGCCAATGCTATGACACATGAAAAAAAAAGTATATTTTAAAAAAATCACACAAATATCACATAATAATCAGAAATATAATAAATTCTTTACAACATATATATATATATATATATATAATTTATTATTTTCTGATTATTATTTTGTGATAGAACAGTATATGGATTTCTGTTCTTTTCCAATTTTGATATTAGTAAAGTTTATAAATATCACATAACATTCATTAACTTGAACAATGCTGTTTTGAGAGTTGTTATAATTTAAATTTTTGTTAATTTTTTTTATTTGTATCTTACTTTGTATAATAACTTTTTAAATATTTGTAATAATTATCAAAATTCATATAAACCTGAGTATATGTCCATAGAAAATAGATACATATTAATCATTTTACAATACTGACAATGTATGTATGTATGTATATATATATATATATATATATATATATATATATATACATACTTCTATACATATATATATATATATATATATAAGTTATAGAAGAAAATTGTCATAATAAAAATAATAAAATATAACGGTAATAAATTATTATAAACAGTCTTTCAATTAGCAAAAGTACTTTTGGTTAATTTCTTAAACCTGTCTCAACTGCCATTAAATTCAAAATACAAAGCAGAAGCAAATGTTATCAATTCAAATCAATCCCATGAATCCCATATTTTAATATTAGCAGCTTGTCTATTTATTAAATGCATTTCATTTCTATTTATAAAAATTGCCTCCTTAATTTTTCTTTTATTATGGTTTCTCTGTTCATGAAGAATTTTTACACTTTCAATATCAAATTTGTATTTACATGTTTTTTCATGATCAAAGAAAACTGAAGCATTCATTAAATTACCATTATTTCTCCTTTTTGCATGCTTATATAATAATTCACACTCCTTTAATCTCTTTTCAATACTGCACCTCAATTCATCTATATATGCTAATATACATTCACAAAAAATTTGACATAGAATATTACTTTTTTGCTTGTCAGTATTTCTGTGGATTGAAAGACTGTTTATAATAGTTTATTACCATTATATTTTATTATGATTATATATATAATAAATTAGTAATTTTAATAGATGTAATTTGTTTAAATATTTTAATATATAGAAATATCCTTTGTATTTTCATATTAGAAAAATCACTATTTATATCAATTTAGACAGTAATCAACAAAAATAGTAAATTTTCCTAATAGAACCCCCCCCCCCCCGATATTTTCACATATTAAATTATTTAAAGAATTTTATCTATTAAAAATTATTAATTTATATCTAACTAATCAATGAAATACTCTATTATTTATAATAAATTGTGAAGGATATTGCTTTTCTTTTTTTAAACCATAATTAAATACTATAGTACTTTAATTTCTATATAACAGTAAGAGGTTGTATTTAAAGCCTACAGTTCTGAATGCAGAAAGTGTTTACAGTTTACTATTTTCATTGATTACTGTCTAATCATGTCTGATCATGATTTTTATATTATGAAAATACAACAGATATATATATATATATATATATATATATATATATATATATATATATATATATCTGTTAAAGTTTATATATATATATATATATATATATATATATATATATATAAACTTTAAATGAAACATAAGTCAATGTACAGGTAAACAAAGATAATAAATCATCTCCCCTTTGTTTACATATATATTGAGTTATATGTAATTTAAATTTGCATATTAAATCTTATTTAATTGTTATAATCAATGTATTAAAAGCGAGAGGCTGTCTCCAGCCTTGTATAATAACTCTTTAAATGCCATATTCCACTTCATTGATAAATTAATTTCATTCTGACTTACCAACAATGTTGATAAAAGCATGCTTATAAACATGAAAACAAGAATAAATGGTTTCATTCTATTTTTTACTTTTTGTTGAACATTTAGAGTTCTTTTACATCATAGTCTGGAGGTAATTTACTCTTTTTGTTTAATATAATGATGGGAAGACTATTTTGTTTTGTATATATATGTTGTACATTTAGTTGAAATTCACCTGAGGACGTCTATTTTTTAATAGATGAAACCATGATTGTGTAAAAATTTTAGTAAAATTTTGTTTTGGCTAGTATTGTAGTGTTATATAATTTTCTATTTTTCTAGTGTACCTTGCCCACAGGATGACAAACCTTAGAAGACATGATAAGTCCTTAAATTGGGTTATACTGTTATCATCTCCAGGTACATTTTGATTCTCTTATTTATTTCTAAGTTATGTCTGATTAGTATTAGCAATTATGAGACCTCTTATCCCAGTAACAAGATTACATACCCTTTAACATTAAACAAATACTGAAATATTTTTTCAATGGCATAAGAATACTAAGACAGTCCTCCTTATTTACTATCTAAATATTCTCATGACTAACAATAATACTTAAATAAATATAATAAAACATCTATAATTATTAAATTTAATTTAACCTACTTAATAAGTTTTATTATTATTTTATTATGTATTGATCCATTATTATTATTACTTTTATAAGATAATACTTAGGAGTAACCATACTAATATTATTATACTAAAGAGATCTCAGGATTATCATTGATTTTTAATTAACTATTCATTCCACTTATAAGATATCAAGAGGAATTTTACTTACTTAACTCTATAGGTAGTGTCTTAATGAAGAAAAGCCTTATAACCTTAATCTATAATTAAAATTACATTCCTACCTTTTATTTATGTTCTCCACTATTTAATAGTAAGTAACTATTGTTATCTAAATTTTAATAATATTTTAGAACTTTAAATAAGAATTAATTCATCCTCTGATTTCCTATAAATAATCATACTTTAATAAATTTGAAATATATTTTATCAATGACTTATGTGATGAAGGCAGTTTGCAATAATTTAAGATTCCATTTAAGAAATATTTTCCCAGATAATTGTTATACAATATTTTGTACTCAATTAATTTTCCCTCTGAATCTCAAACTGTATGTTTTGGTTAATGTGTATATTGTATTTCTTACACTCTGATGATGGTGTAGTGATGATGATCCCAACAAAAGAAATGCAACTCTAGATACTTAGTTTAACTTTTGAACGTTAACTTTAATAACATCTTATTTACACATTTTTTAAGAATTAATTTCAACTAATAAATGAATTAACATAAAACAATATAAAAAATTATTTAACAATGTAATACAATACTATATGTAAACACTTAAACATTTATTTATATTTGTCCAAATTACAATCATGTGTATTTAAAATTAATTACTCCCTTCTCATATGATAGGGTATTATTGGTATATTAAATTGACTTCTTACACAACAAAACCATATGTATTTGTTAAATAATTAATCCTTTTTAATGGATTTTACTTATACTTATTACCCCATATATTTTATTTCAAAATTATAAGAAGATTTAAAATATGACATTATTGTTTTATTTCTCAACTATTATAATTTCATTATAATATTATGACATATTACATATTTATCTGTGTTTATATTTTATGACATTCACTATTTTATCTCTCTCTTTACTTAGCACTAAAAAGATATTAATATAATAATATTGAAATCATTAATTTATTTTATAATCTAACACTCAATTTTCCTGTGATCTTAAACGCTATAATAAGATACAATAAATGAAACGTTTATCCTCTCTTCCTGAATTAATTTCCATTTACAATTTATGATATTAAGATAAATGTTGATAAATCGCTCTTTGGTGCATCCTGAAATAAAATCCATTTCTTCCTTTTACCTAATAACTCGGGTATGAACCTCCTATTGGTAAGCTGTACCTGATTTATACATGTCTTATAAATACCAGCCTATAAACAATTATAAACTAAAATTACCTATAACTCTATTGAAGCATTAATAGTTAAACATAAGACAAATTTTAAATATCATCATTTATCATTGCAGTATTATATTCGAACACGACATATCCCCTCTTTTTATATTTCACACACATTTCTTTTAATTATCGAACAATATTTAATAAAATAAAACATTAAACAATTAATTACATAGATAAACAAATCAAATTGATTATTAATTTATTTATCTATTGACTTATCTCCCCATATTTATAATGATTATTTTAAAGTCTAAATTTAACTAGATACAAACATTATGTTACAAGTTTTTCTTCTTCTTTTTTTTAAATAGCAGTTCGGTTTTTTTAAAAAAAAAACTTTAATTTTAATAGTATTTCAGTCATTCCAGATTTAAACTCGTTACACATTTTTTTCTTGCTCCTTTCATTCTCATAAGAAAATGATAAACTTATATAATTCCAATGTAAACAGATTATTAACAATTCCTGGGGGGGGGGGGCGGAGGCATGACAATCAAAGATTATTTTGAACTTGCATATTGTATTTTATTCAGATACTACTCACATTTATTATGATATCCATTCACTGGTTCACTACTAGGCTTTAGTCTTCTCATTATTTTTATGTACTCTTTATCAATGTTATCATTTAAAGTAGATCATTTCACACCTCTTTAACTATAGACAGACATGATCGTCAATATACATTTTATAGTTTCACATAAACTAATGTTTATTCCATTGATTTATTTAATTGTTTATACTTCTATACATATTCATTCTTTATTAATTGTCTTCAGTGGTAATTTGGTTTCTTACACTTATCTTTTTCTTTTTTTCATTTGCAATTTTGGTAAATAAGCCCTTCATTTTCTGAGCAGATCGCAATGATTTATTACAAGTATAAATACAATCCACATTTAAAATTTTCCTTTTGTATTTGCCTTGTATTACATCCTTACATCATTCTAACTTTTTATCTTTCATTTATTATACATACAACTCATCATTAAATTTATTATATATGAAAAAAATATTAAAACCAATAGTGATCTATTTATATCTTTTATATCATTAAAATTTTCATTTAAACAAACTTTTATATGTTTTTTGATAATACTAGGTCCATTTTTTAATATACAAATCTTTCCATTATTACTCATTACTACTTTAGTTTTAATTATCTTTAAAAAATATATACTTCACTCTGTTAGAAATAATTTTAAAAGTAAAGTTTCTTTAGAATTGAATAATGGAAAATATGCTATTTTAGATTCTGATCCTGGTAAAAAAATAAAATGTAAATTAATTAAGATTATAAAAGTTATAGAAAATAAAAATATTTTTGATAGAACTACTTATTTAAATTGTTACCCTAGTGATTATGTGGCTCCAAAGGTTTTCTTTAATTTGAAGTCTCATAAAGATAATTCTCCTTTGAGATGTATTTTTGACTTTACAGAAGGAATTGTTGATAAAATATCAACATTTATTGCAAGATATTTTAAGGATTATATAAAATTGGGTCAATTTTGTCTTTCTTCTTCTTTTGAAGCTTTTAAAAAAATAAATGGTTTTGTATTGGATGAAGATTGTGTTTTTGGTAGTTTAGACATTGAAAAAATGTACCAATCAGTTAATAGATTAAAAAGTATTGATGTTTTTCTTTCAATTTTAAAAAAAAATTGGAATGTTTTTCTACAGATAAGATTAAGGTTTTTCATGATTTGCTTTTGCTGTTAGAGGATTCAATGTATTTTATGTCTAATGATGTGTTTACAAGATTAGAGAGGGTTGGGTTATTGGTTATCTTATTTCTCCATTGATGTGTGCTGTCTATATTGATTATTTGGAGTGTAGTGTTATTAATCTGTTTTCATGTTCTATAAAATTATTTGTTAGGTATGTTGATGATTGTTTGTTTGTTATTTAGAAAGAGAATTTAGAAGAGTTTTTATGTGGACTGAATGGTTTTGATTCTAATATTAAGTTTACAAATGAGGGGGATAGTTTTGATTTTGTAAAATTAAAGTTTTTAGATTTAAATTTTGAGAAGGTTAATGATGTTTTGTTTTGCAGTCATTTTATAAAATCTAAGAATTTGAGAAATATGATTAGGCCTGATAGTTATCAGCCTTTTGTACATAAAAAATGTAGGAGTAGCAGGCTTAATAATTGTAAAATAATGCTGATATTCAAAGAAGTCAATTTGCTGCGGAATATGTAGTCATGATTTTATTTAAAAAGTTGTATTTAATAATAATGTTTATAGTCATCATTTTGATGGTAAGAATTTTGTTGGTATGGATAATGATTATATGTCATTACCATTTAAGGCTTCAATATATAATTTGGTTTATAAGAATAGTCATTTTTTAGGTGGAAAAAAGGTTGCATGAAAGAAAGGTTCTGATTTGAATTTGTTACTTAATGGTTCAAGACAGTTTTTTGATAGTAGGTCCATTCCTGGTATTGTTTATAAGATTCCATGTAGTTGTCGTAAGTTTTATGTAGAACACAGTAAGTTTAGCCTTAATGAAAGGATTAAGGGTCATATAAGTAGAGTTAAACATAGGTATCTTAACTCAACTTTATATATTCATGAATTGAATACAGGTCATAGAATATTGTTTAACAATGCTTCGGTTATTTTTTATGAAAATAATGAGTTAAAAAGAAGAATAAAGAAGACTTTGATGATAAATCTTTTTGATTCTGAGGCTATCAATCTTATAAAGACTTCTTTTGATATTAAGGGAAGGTGGTAGTTTGAATTGAATTATGGGAATGTTTTGTTTGTTTGTATATATATATATATATATATATATATATACATATATACATGTATTTGTTTTTTCATATATATATATGTTATTTTCTTTAGTTTGATTTTTAATTGAGAAGATCTATTTGTAGTAGATGAAACCATGGTTGTGTAAGGATTTTAATAAAATTTTGGATTTAATCTAGTATTGTATTGTTTTATGGTTTTGCATATATATATATATATGACAAATATAACAATTTCATTAAATCATTTATAATTTTTAAAATTTATAATTTGATTATTCTCATATACATAACATCCTAGTTCTAAATAAAAGCATTCTTACTCTGTAAAAAACATTGTATTGAGAAATTTTGTAACCTATATTTCATATTGTATGTTATAAAATTGTCACTATGAGTTAAATAAAATTACACGAATCCAATTTCTTAATCATCTTCTTCATCATAACTTAAGCTTAATTTTTGTAAATATGTATAGCTGAATACTAAAGTTCTATTCTATTTATTCTGTTTAATTTATGTAAAAGAATTTCAAATATCATTATTATATTTGCACTATTAAATATTAAGCTCTCATAAATATACACTTTTAAACTTCATATTTTTATCAACAAAATATCATTGGTCAATATTATTAAATATTTTCATTTCAAACTTATTACAGGAAACTGATAATTATATATTTTTAAATATCTTTAGCTGTAAAAATATAATTTTAACCTATTTTACAATACTTTATATGTTGTATATTGTAATTATTGCATTTAATGTGTAATTGCATTCCTATAAAAATGTCTACCTTATGCATTTAAAGTTTCTTTAGATATTCAGACCAATTGTATATTTTCTAGATATTTAATATTTTCCTTCTCCATAAATTTGAAATACCAGAGTGCATTGCTACTTTTACCTTTATCAAACTCACTTCTCTCACAACTTTGACCCAAATGTAACAATTTACTAAGACAAATACTCTTCATATAATAGAGATATATATGAGAGATAGTGAGCTGGACCAACTGATGACCGCTGGTTGAGCATGAAATGCATTTTGGGTGTCATTTGTCTTTTATTGTATCTTTATTTATATGATTTTAAAAAGAATGGGAAAGTATGGATGTTGTTTAATATATCTATATTGCTACTTTTATGGTTCATAATATGTTGTAACCTACTGCTACATCTAATTATCAGTTTTTATTATTCTGAAGATTCATCATGATATTAAACATCATTTTGCAATACAATGAAAAAAGAAAATTAATAAAATTATTTTTTGAAAAATGCCGTAGATTTTTGTAATTGACAATTACTTTAAATCAAAATTGAAAAGGTTAGTTCATATATATGCTATATACAGTGCATGTATAAATGCAAATAATAAACAAAATGTACTAATAATATGATGATATATTCATTTCAAAGATATGATTATTCAGGGAAATAGTCTTATTAATAAAATTTAGATATAGGTTTTATATTAATTGGTCTATTATTAGGTTTCGATTCTAATAAATAAAAGATAAAATAGACAAGATCCATGCAAAATGGTTTTTATAAAAGAATTACTTATTATGCTAAACAATACATTTGATGATGATTAGATAATTTTTACCCATGTTTTACCCTTTACTGAAAATAGCTAGGTAATCAATTACTAATTTATATCAGATGATTAGTTTATTTGAATAACAAGCTTAGATTCAAATCAATATAGGCCCTTTAAATCTTATAAATAAATAAAAAAACATATCAAAAGTACACCCTATGTTATTATATTATATTCATAATATCTTTTATTTTTAAAAATTAAAATAAATATTACCATCATCACCACTACTACTCCTCCATCTTTACCCTCATCTCAACCCCAACTACCATCACTACCACCCCTACTAATACTACTACTATTACTACTGATACAGCTACTATTAGTAGTATTATTGCTACAACTAATAGTACTTCTAGTACTACTAAAACAATAAAAGTAATAAAAAAATAAATAATCAAAAAAAATTTTCTAAGGAATTCAGACTAAATAATCAATTTAATTATTCTCTATTAAAACTGTATACTTAAAATAAAGTATGATAAAATAAGTTTAAATAATGAAGATAATTTTTAATATATTAAACAACAGCTTTTAATTCCCAAAAAAATAAAATAAAAATAATTAGAAAATTTTTAATAATAGGCAGTTTTTATTTGATATCAGTAAATTTTTAGTTCACTAATGTTATGCAAAAGAATAAGCAAATAAAAATTAAATATAAACATTAAATACTTATTATGAAACAAATATTTATTAATTTTACAAAAAAAGTAATAGACAAACATTGTGTAAACTTGCTTTTTCTGTTATCAAGTCAGAAAACATATATGTTGTGTATTTGCAGTAAAGTACTAAAAGTGAAAAACAGTAGTCTCATTTTTTGATTTTGCAACAATAATATCTGCTAAAATCTAAATATTTTAATTAGCATTAAAAATATTAATTGATTAAAATCATTCCATTTTTTTAACTCAAGTGTGTACTGTAAATCAACCAAATGTATTTCAGATGTTGAATCCAATTTCTCCACTCATGAATCACTTCATTTTTATTATTTAGTAAGGTAACAGGAACTTTTAGTTTTTATTATAAAGTAGTAACTCTAACATGAATGCTATAAAAAATTTCAACACTGGGATTTGCAAACTAAAATGCTACTCTGAAATCTCTATAAAAATTTCCTCCCAGATCTGAATTTCTAAAAAAAATTAAAAAACTACTGCAAAGAAAAAGATAAAATCTCTAATACATTGAAACTATTATATCATGTCATTTAGTTTCAAAACTTCTATAGTTAATCTAAATATTTATGGATATAGATGATATTCATTGTAAATACATTAATGTATACACATGTATAATATACCTATGAATATTTATACATACATAATACATAATAAGTGATATTTTACTTTGTTAAATAAAAATTAATTTATTTGTTCAATATAAAAACAATAAAATAGTTGTTTTGGTTAATGTTTATATACCTCCCTTAATTTAGGACAATCTTCTTTATATATAAAGAGAACCAATAGAAAAATAACTCCATTTATTTATTACAGTACTATTAAGCATTGAGGTAGAAGTGCGTATTATTTACTGCAACAACATATTCTATTTACATGTGCCATTATCACTGTTTTTTACTTTCATAAGGCATTGCATACTTAAAGAATTTTAAAGATTAATATAATTATTCAATTCATAACTTATTTTCACTACATCAGTTCAAAACCTATATGCTTATTTCATTCATCCATCTTATACGTAGACCTTTTTAAATGACTAACAATCTCTTGGAATTAAATTTAAAATTTTAGTAATACAACTGTTGTCACATTCTTTAGTGATGTGCCTGATTCAATTCCACTTTAGACTTTTAATTTTTTTGATGATGTTAGTGATACATATATATTTATTCAACAATGGATTTTACTTTAATGATTTCAGTGATATCTGTATACATTTTATTCTATATATTTTTACTTAATTCCACTTTGTTACTTCCAATATAGATATATTTAAATATTTTGTTTATTGTATGTAATCTTTATATAGCCATTACATTATTTTCAATTATTGTATCCATAAATAATCATTGGTAAAGCACAATTATTGAAAATTTTTTTCAAGCTCATTCACATATTTTCTTTAAATATTAAGTGATTATTATTAAAAGCACTCTATCCAAATGTTATGTATAATATTATCCATTACATTTTCATTCACCTTAAAAACATGATAAATATACTTAAAATTTGTTAACAACTAACTTATTATCATCAATATTTTTTAATGAAAAGTTACATTTCTTTAATTAACTGTTTTAGACTTTATATTTAGTTCTATTTATTTGTTTTATACATTAATTATTAATTCTGAAACATTTTTTTTTTGCAAAAACAAATATATCATTTAAAAAATCTAGATGAGTTAAACAATCGCTATTTATTTTCAATTTCTTAATTTCTCATTTAATTCACAAAATTCTCCTTTTAAAATTGTTACACAAAATTTTAGTGTGTAATTATTATATCAATATTATCTTTTAAAGATCAGCATGTAGCTAATAACTGATATAACATTACTATAAATGTTTAATTATTTTACAGTTATTGATTATATATATATATGATTTATCTAAAATTTTGTAATAAAAAAAAAAATTAACGCCATATGGTGAATTATTTTTATTATAAAGTTGGGTTGGAAAATATTATAGAAAAATTCAAACTCCATTTATACTTTTTTAAACACTTACACAATAAATTGAGTAATATTGTTTTTCTGCTTCAAGGATTGCCATTTATGTATGTCAACCAGTATATAAATTGAATTTGTAGTCTTTAAATTCATCAATAATAAATTTAAAATGTTATAATCGACATGGTTATTCTATCATAAACGACAAATAAATATTTTAAACATTTATCAGAAGAAATATCATAAAATGATTCATATGAGTACCATTTCCAGATAACGTGACATTAGTTCACAAGCTGGGTTATATTACTTTTCTTGTTTACATTGTGATTGAAAGAAGTTCTATTAAAATTATATATATATATATATATATATATATATATATATATATATATATATATATATATATATATATATATATATATATATATAAACTAGACATTTGGTTTAGCACTCATAGGTGTAAGATTATTTTAAGTAGTAATATGTGATTTCATCAGATATTTTTGTATCATTTTTTAGTATACTTTACTATTAAAATAGTAATATAAATATTAGTAATAGTGTTAGATAACCTTATTGAGAAGAAACTCAAAGGCTACTTAGTGCTTGAATTAATGTGCAAATTATTTTGCTGTTCAAAAAGTTTACAATTTTTTTGAAATGCTGCAGTTAAAAATAAAATAAAATATTTAAAAAAATGTGTAGTAGCAAAATTTTCAATAATACTCAATTTAATGAACTTGAAATTATTTTAACATCATTCTAGAAAATTTACTTCTCACATCCTTAAATCTTACATATTGTTTATCATTTCTCCAATATATTACTATCTAATGTAAAAAATGTTGACATTCTTTTTATATTACATACTTTTAACTTTTTCAATGATGTTAAAAATACATTTTGTGTTTTTGCCTGTATTATTTGACATCCAATTTGTTCTTGTTCTTCCAATCACCCCTTTCCTCATATTTCATTGAAATGTAGAATTTTTCTAATGCTTTTCTACTATCTGCCAAGTATCATATCCATAGGAAGACAATTATATTATTAAATCTTTTTTAATGTAATAAGAGGTAATTATTTTAAATATTAATTTTATTTCTATCAAAAACTTTCTATTTAAATTTGAATATATTATTATTTCATCTATAATGCTTTAATTTTTGCTCATAATTTGACCAAAATAATTGAGGTTGTGAGTTGTTTCAATTTTAAACTCTTAATATTTATTTTTTTTCTTTATCCAAAACCATATTCAAAACTAATAAATAATATCCCAAATATAAATGACATAAATAATAGGTATTTTTATTCTACTAGCTTCCATTCTAATTTACAAAATAACTTTTTTCTAAAACTGCTGAAAGAGCACTTGAAAAGATAGATTAACATTGTCATATACCTTTACCAATGTTATTTTGTTAATATCATAGAATGTCTAATTAAAATTTGAAAATATCTAGAAATTATACATGATGTTGTAGACCTGAAAATGCTGTTTAATTGCTTGTCAAATGTTTTATTCATTATTTGAAATCCATATTAATGAGGAGCTTTATTTATTGATAATTAAAATCATTCTTTCCAATATTCAGATACTCGATCTGCTATGATATAATTACTCTTAAATCTTGTATGTGAATATGCTTAGTTTGAGTCCAAAGTTTTTTAAAAATGAATTGTGATGATATTATTAAAGAGTTTGTATAGAATTGAAATAAGATGATGACATTGTAATTTGTAATAACCTTTTTTTAAAAATTTTCTTAAAAATCCATATCATTATGGATTTTTTTAATCATGTGGTATTATCTTTTAAATATTTGGCATATAACTTTTTATTTGTAGGTTATTTTAAAATATTTATAATAATTCTGTCATTTTCTAGAGCCTTTCCTCTTTTTATAGATTTAACTATGTATATATGGAAGAGCTATTTTGCTTTTTGTATTACCATAAAATAAAATGCACCCACATCTTTATAATGACTTTCTTTTTTAATAATAGTGCCATACCTTATTTTTTAATGTTAAAATTCATTTTTGCATTGCTAAGATGTTTTATATTTTTATACTTCTGAGATTTTGTACTCTTCTGTAGCCATTTTTCATTTCTTAGTTATAACATTTGTGTCATTAGTAACTTCTTTTTTATGTTTTATAGAATTTCAATTATTCCCTTTTTTAATGTACCATTTAAAAATATTTTCATATTCTTTTTTTTTTATATGGTTCTTTATCTTTATATATTTCTTTATTTTAAGCAAAATTTTTCTGTGGTATGACTGTATTTTTTTATATGGGTAACAGTACATAAAAAAAATATCAGTCATCTTTTTATTGATTATATTCAAGTTTGAGCATTCTCGTTACCAATTAATAATTTAAAATAAAATTCAGTTTTGATTTAAATTTAACAAAGTATCTATGAAACTTAAATGTATCTGTGTGTTAATATTGTTTTCCTTCATAAGTTTTGTTTCTTTAATTTTGTAATACTGCTTATTTAAAATTTCACTAAGTAAATACAACTTTATTATGTAAATTTAAAAAAAAAACATTATGGTTTTGAAATACATATTTTGCTTTAGTTACAATACAATTTTATTATTAGCTTTAGTTACAATACACTTTTATTATTATTTTCCTTGGATGTTTCAATATCCACTTCTGCTCTGGATTTTTTTTCCAAAAAATATATTTATAATATAAAGTTTTTCTATATTTGCAAGATCCCAATTCTAATTTCTTAGTGAATTGTATCCAAAATTCTAGTAGTATATTCTTCCATGTCAAATTTGAAATATTGATTGGTCAAATTTAAAGTATTCTGTAAATCTATTTAAAAGTTCTTTATTTTTTCATTACTATAAAAACTTTTTGGGACATTGATTTGATATTTGCATTTGATAAGAGTAATTAAATAGAATAATTAATAATGGCAATCTATTTGTGCATTTATAATAAAGTATATATCCACTTTTAAAATAAATTGTACCAATCTTTTTTTTCTAACTTCACAAAATCTGATAGTTCCCATTTAATGTTAAATTCTTCTAATTCTTGAAAGTACTGCACAGTTGTAAGAATCGAAATAAAAATCATGATGACAAAATGACAGCCTACATTGACAAGTATAATAGTTTTAGAATTTTTTGCTTTCAATAGAACTGTTTTAAAGGCAGCTTTTAAAAAAAAATAAGATCTGTAATTCATGTTTAGCCTATTATACTAAAAAAAAATCATTATTCACTTACAAACCTTTTCTTTTATTCTATCTTCAAGAAACTTTCTAGTCAATATCTCAGGAAAGAACTAATAGATATCTGGAAAAAAGGCTATTGGATTTATCAGCTCTTAAACCTAGAAGTATAAATCAGTAATCTAACTTTTCTGGCGGATGCATGATGTGACCAATTCATATATGTTTTACATTCAAATAATCACATATTAATAACAGTTGTAAAGAAAACATATAGAGTGATCATTAGGAATTTACCGTGTCCAGTTTCTTGAAATGTTATAAAAAAGGAATAATGGTCTTCTTTTAAAGTCATATTATATATAAAAATATATACATATATATCTATTTTATTGACTTTTTAAAAAACTAATGTTTAAATAAGTTGTTCTTGTTTTCAATTATGAAGCACGACTATTGCCTTGAAACAATTTTAATCATGATGATTTTATAATGGTAACGTAGTGAGAGCTTAATTATATAAATAAGAAAATCAATATAGCATCTTGAAATGCGAAAAGAGTGTTTTAAATTTCAAATGTTTAGTGCTCGTCTCGCTGATAGCTTCTTCTAAAGAAATATAATTCTTAATTATTTTTCTATTATTAACTAGAAGATCATTAAAATTTCTTATGAATGATATATTTTTCTATTTAGAAAAATAATTTCGAAATTTTGTTTCCTAAGACGAATTTATTAATAATTCTGCGTTTGAATTTTCAACTTGATATTTCGAAGTTAAATAATTATGATATTCTTTTAATCTTAATCTTTTGTTTAATTAATAAGTTGATTTTTACCTATTAGCTGTTTATTAATTTACTTAATTATTTACTGTTTATATATTATAAATAGTAGTTTTTAAGGTTATTGCCTTGGGCATAGATAAATAATGTTCTTGCTTAGGGCTGAAAATTTAAAGACATTCAATAAATAAGATTTATTTACAAATATTTATATTTTTACAATGCATATATAAATATTTAAATACAAGCATATTGTCTATACAGAACTTAATGTAAGTAGAAGGGTTTGAACTCAGACTTTCAAACTCTCTACAGCTATAATCCATCTTATCCAAATGATACACATGACCACATACAAGTGAAAAGGATAAATGATCTCCAATGTAAGTATTTCATGCTAAACCAGCGTTCACCAATTGGTCCGCATTATCATTTCCTACACAATGATATAATCAGTACTCAGTTACTTTAATGGACAGGGTTCAATATGCTCAATCTTCTAACTCTTCAAAGTTCTTGTGGATGCCAATATTGTTGTTATACCCATGTTGACTTTAATTCACTCTGACTTTTCACATATAGGACATTAATATGTCCATTTAAATTTAGAGAAGAGGAATTGCATAATAGAGGCTGAATATATAATATTTAATTGCAACAATAATATATTGTCTATACTGAACTTAATCTAAGTAGAAGGGATTTGAATTCAGACTTCAAGGTTCCTAAAGCTATCCACTTTATCTTATATAATTAATAAATGCTGGTTTAGTATGAAATGCATATATTGGAGATCATTCATCTTTTTCATATGGATGCAGTCATGTGCATTGGTTATATAAGGCAAAGTGGAGAGCTCTAGGGAACTTGAAAGTCTGAGTTTAAATCTTTTCTAATTGCATTAAGTTCAGTATAGACATATTTAAATGTTACATATTTAGCCTGTATTTAGTCCATCCCTCTTCAGTGTATTTAAATGGACATATTAAGAAACTATATTGAGAGGTTAGATTAACTTAAAGTTAACATGAGTATGACAATAATATTGACATCAACAAGGACTTTGAACATTCCATCATAAGATTTTCAGTGATATGGATAGCTGAAGACTTGGAGCATGGAGGAGATTGAAGCCTATCCATTAAAATTTTGAGAATTTTCTATCTTAATATAAACCAAGCACTGATTATATATATGTGTGGGAGATGATGATCTGGACCAACTGATGAGTGCTAGTTCAGCATGAAATATGTATATTGAAGATCATTTATATTTTTCACATATATGTGGTCATGTGTATTGGTTATATAAGATTGAGTGGATAGCTATAGGGAGCTTTAAAATCTGAGTTCAAATCTTTCTTTCTCTTTCTCTCTCTCTATATGTATATATATATATATATATATATATATATATATATATATATGATCAATAAATGGCATTTTACCAAAACCGCCGAACAAAGCATATATTTGTTCACATAAACAACAAAAGAGTCAGAATTCACTATCTCTTTCATTTGTCCACCCTCAGATCAGCTGATTTCAAGCTAATTTGCTATCATCAGTGAAGGATAAAGCTAGAAACTAGATCTAAACACTGACTCCAAGTGTTTATCAAAAAGTTTCTATCAGTTTGCAAGCATAAATTTTCAAGACCGGTAAAGTCTTCAAACTCAGCCTAACAAGCCAGATAGCTATATGGGTCTGATCTCAGTTCAGTTTCACCACATAGTCAAAGCCTCTGCAATATATTTCATTGCAAAAACCTTTAAAGTTACATTTATAAAAAACAAAAACAAGTTATAATCACATTAACTTGCTGTCACTTGTATTTATGATCAATAGATGGCGTTTTACCAAAAACCACCAACCAAGTGTATGTTTGTTTACATAAACGACAAAAGAGTCAGAATTCACTATCTTTTACATTTTTCCCACCCTCAGATCAGCTTATTTCAAGCTAATTTGCTATCATCAGTGAAGGATAGAGCTAGAAGCTAGATCTAAACACTGACTCAAGTGTTTATGCAAAAAGTTTTTATCAGTTTGCAAGCATGAATTTTTCAGACTGGTAAAGTCTTCAAACTCAGCCTAACAATCCAGATAGCTACATGGGTCTGATATCAGTTCAGGTTCAGTTTCACCACATAGTCAAAGCCTCTGCAATATATATCATTGCAAAAACCTTTAAAGGTACATTTATGAAAAACAAAAACAAGTTATAATCACATAACTTGATATGACTTGTATTTATGATCAATAGATGGCGTTTTACCAAAACCACTGAACAAAGTGTGTATTTGTTTACATAAATGACAAAAGAGTCAGAATTCACTATCTCTTTCGTTTGCCCACCCTCAGATCAGCTGATTTTAAGAAAATTTGCTATCATCAGTGAAGGATAGAGCTAGAAACTAGAAACTATATATATATATATATATTGTAACGGAATATATGCCGTTACATTATTTTAAAATGAAAATAAAAAGATCGTAAATAAAATTTGATTTATTAAAAAGAAAAAAAAACTTAAAAAACTGAAAATTAAAAGTTGTTTAATATATATAGATCGCATGATGGACAACTTTAAAAACTTTTAAAAAATAAAAATATTTGAAAGTAATTTTTTTTTTTGTAAAAAGTAAAGATATAAAGATTGATATTTTAAAAATAGAAATAATGTTGATTTCTATAGTCTTAGAAAATGGAAATGATTGTCTTATTAATTAAATGATTGTTCAAAAGCAAACTACCTCGTGAGGCATGTAAAATAAATTAAATGGTCAGATAAGAGAATACAAAGGAATTAAATGACCAATCCAAACACGAAAATAACAGCACGGACCATAACTGAAACACGAATGGATTAGTGACGTCTTGCTCGTTGAATCTCAAGATCTAATGATAAGAGACTAATAAAAATATAAAAGCCAAATTATTATTATAATTGTTATCTGAGAGCTGACTATGAATAGATCGTTATAACTAGCTATATTGCAGATTTTCACGATGTGGAAGTCTGCAATAAATTTAATTTTCCGGACAACCAGCTGAAGCCTCTGGATGACAGTTCCTGACCAAATGCATGGCAAGTCACAGTTTCATTTCAAAGAAGGACAAAATCTACTAAAGTGATCACGAAGATGGACTTCTCAATCTATTAAATCCGTAAAGTATGAACTATTGTATCTATCTAATAACTTTCCTAAAATTGCAAGTAATTAATAACTGAAAATAAGAACTCTTATCTGACTTAAAGAATGCAAATTCAATTATTGATATTTTTTTATGTAAATGTTTAAGCAATCATTTCCAGTTCTTTTTTTTTTGTGTGTATTATATTTTAACTAAAAATGTATTAAATTTAAAGTTGTTTATAGACGCTTGCATGGATTCGTTTGCGGTTAATTATATTTTGGTTTTCATATTTGATCAAAATATATAGACATTCGATAAATAATGATACCTTACGGTGAGTATCGAAATGTATTTATTCGGATGTCTTTTAAGTTATTGGTGACAACGCAAGTATCTTACGGTTGAATACTATTGGGTTACTTATAAGTTTCCCTCTGCGATTGTCGGCATCAATAATTTTGTATTTTGATCATTTATGTTTATTTGAAATGTTTTTGACCATGGAATCTATGTAAGCGATCTATACCCAACATTTTAAAGCAAATCTGTGCGATCTATTGAAAATAGTAATTTAAATTTTTTAAAAAAAAAAATATTAATGTTAAAATCTAAAAATAAATTTAATCTTCAATTTTAAATGTGCGTTAATAAAAATCTATTTGTGTGTTAATTACTGGCAGTGGCTTCTTTTGTTTTATTGTTCTAAATATTTAATATATACTTTGAGAATAGAAGTCTATTGAAACTTATAAATGTTTTAAAATCTCTGCTACTCCCTGAGCTAGTGACATGGGCTAACGACCGGATGCAAAATTTAAAAAAAAAAAAAAATTTTTTTTTTTTTTTGACTTACGTATCTGCCTACTTTATAAATTTTTCTAGGTTCAAATGCCTAGATGGCGCCCCGTAGTGCAGTTTACGTAAGTCTCCTTCCCCGATCGTTAAAATGGCGCCCAACGTGGGGCGATCTTTAATAAACCACGAGTGCCCTGAGAATGTTAAAAATAAATTATGCCAGTAAGATTTTTCTTTAAAAATGAGTATATACATTGAAAATGAAGCCCGTAATATTTTTTCTGAAATCAGAATATATTGTTTGTATTATATAAAGTTATGAAGTTTGTGTAAAAAGTACTGCCAGTAAGAAAATTGCGTATATGTAGAAATAAATGCGAGGAATAAAATGTAACAATTAATATAAATCATAATTTAATTAAAAAAAAAAAGTCTAAAATCACGTAACTTCTTTGACTTGCCTAAGTTAATAATGAAATGTAGGGAAAAGGGAACACTTGAGGGAGGAGGTGTAATCTCAGCTGGGGTGAAAAGGAAAGAATAGTCAGCATTTTTTCTTGTAATTACTAACCAAAGTTATGTCTTTTCATTAATAACCAAAGTTTTGTCTTTTAAAAAAAAAAAAAAATTAGTATAATCAATTTGTGTAACGTCATTACTAACACTAAGTAAATTCTTTTTTTTTTTTTTAATGTTTTTGTTTTTGAGGAAGTTTACTGATATGTAACGGAATATATGCCGTTACATTATTTTAAAATGAAAATAAAAAGATCGTAAATAAAATTTGATTTATTAAAAAGAAAAAAAAAAAACTTAAAAAACTGAAAATTAAAAGTTGTTTAATATATATAGATCGCATGATGGACAACTTTAAAAACTTTTAAAAAATAAAAATATTTGAAAGTAATTTTTTTTTTGTAAAAAGTAAAGATATAAAGATTGATATTTTAAAAATAGAAATAATGTTGATTTCTATAGTCTTAGAAAATGGAAATGATTGTCTTATTAATTAAATGATTGTTCAAAAGCAAACTACCTCGTGAGGCATGTAAAATAAATTAAATGGTCAGATAAGAGAATACAAAGGAATTAAATGACCAATCCAAACACGAAAATGACAGCACGGACCATAACTGAAACACGAATGGATTAGTGACGTCTTGCTCGTTGAATCTCAAGATCTAATGATAAGAGACTAATAAAAATATAAAAGCCAAATTATTATTATAATTGTTATCTGAGAGCTGACTATGAATAGATCGTTATAACTAGCTATATTGCAGATTTTCACGATGTGGAAGTCTGCAATAAATTTAATTTTCCGGACAACCAGCTGAAGCCTCTGGATGACAGTTCCTGACCAAATGCATGGCAAGTCACAGTTTCATTTCAAAGAAGGACAAAATCTACGAAAGTGATCACGAAGATGGACTTCTCAATCTATTAAATCCGTAAAGTATGAACTATTGTATCTATCTAATAACTTTCCTAAAATTGCAAGTAATTAATAACTGAAAATAAGAACTCTTATCTGACTTAAAGAATGCAAATTCAATTATTGATATTTTTTTTATGTAAATGTTTAAGCAATCATTTCCAGTTCTTTTTTTTTGTGTGTATTATATTTTAACTAAAAATGTATTAAATTTAAAGTTGTTTATAGACGCTTGCATGGATTCGTTTGCGGTTAATTATATTTTGGTTTTCATATTTGATCAAAATATATAGACATTCGATAAATAATGATACCTTACGGTGAGTATCGAAATGTATTTATTCGGATGTCTTTTAAGTTATTGGTGACAACGCAAGTATCTTACGGTTGAATACTATTGGGTTACTTATAAGTTTCCCTCTGCGATTGTCGGCATCAATAATTTTGTATTTTGATCATTTATGTTTATTTGAAATGTTTTTGACCATGGAATCTATGTAAGCGATCTATACCCAACATTTTAAAGCAAATCTGTGCGATCTATTGAAAATAGTAATTTAAATTTTTTTAAAAAAAAATATTAATGTTAAAATCTAAAAATAAATTTAATCTTCAATTTTAAATGTGCGTTAATAAAAATCTATTTGTGTGTTAATTACTGGCAGTGGCTTCTTTTGTTTTATTGTTCTAAATATTTAATATATACTTTGAGAATAGAAGTCTATTGAAACTTATAAATGTTTTAAAATCTCTGCTACTCCCTGAGCTAGTGACATGGGCTAACGACCGGATGCAAAATTTAAAAAAAAAAAAAAATTTTTTTTTTTTTTTTGACTTACGTATCTGCCTACTTTATAAATTTTTCTAGGTTCAAATGCCTAGATGGCGCCCCGTAGTGCAGTTTACGTAAGTCTCCTTCCCCGATCGTTAAAATATATATATATATTCAAATTTGCATATATTTGTTTGTCTGCATAAGAACATGATTTCTTTCTCATTTATAATCTAAAACTATGCACACTTTAAGTGAAGTTCATCATAATCAGACACAGATGAAAAAACAATCATAATCAGACACAGAATCCCAGAACTTTATTTTTCACCATGCATGAATTTTATGAATAATATTTACACATAAAATGAGATAGTTATCAAACACCTGATTCTTCATATTCACATTGACAGCTTGATATTTTTCCATTACATCATCTAATCATGCTATACAACGCTATTTTTCAAGTTTCTTTTTTTGTAATTTTAATCAATGCATTGCTAATTAAAAGTTTATTGTATAGAAACCATTCATCAGCATAGAAATTTATTTATTTAGCATATGCATTTTTTGACAGATTAAAACTTTTTACAAAACATCATTAAGAAACCTGCAGAGATTTCAATTAGTAGATAGAATTATCACTTATATAAATCTTTTTAATTCTGTCACAGTAGATATAGATTCGATAGTCATTTACTATGTGCTTCATAATTTATGATTGCATAGATCAGTAGCTTGAGTGCAGTTTTCTTGGGTTGTCCTGAATCTGATGAGAGTCAAGTTTATCTAGAAAAATCAAATTATCTGACTATTGTTGGATTTGGTAAAAAAAGGAAAATTGTTTGGAGCATCATGAGAATTCAAGTTTTTATATTGTAATTATTCAATTATAGATTCTTGGTTTATTACCTCAAATGGGGATGTTGATTTGAGATGATGTTAGTTTTGAAACTATATCATGAGATACAGGCAAACCCAATAGGGTTACATTTGTGGTAAACCACTCCATATACATATGTTTACATTGCTAATGAATGGAGGAAGATTAAATTTGTATATGTGATGGAAACAAAAATAAAACAAAATTAGATGGGAAAGATATTTAAACATTGTTATGTTTGTTGAATGTGTTTTTAGAATTATAAATTTTGGGGTAGACATGGTATTAGTCTATTCATTTATTAATTTCTCTTTGGATATGTTTTATATAAATGCCTTTAAGGGGGTACAAATACATATGTATATGTTACATTTGTGAGCATTACTTGTCGTAATCTGAATACTCAAAAAGTCTTGTGTTATCACTGTTCAATTGCAAACATCAACTTATATATATTCTATTGTGGTTCTCTATTTAATTTGCTGTCCAGTGTTTTGAGTCCCGATTTTGTTGTTATAGTCCCCTATATCAATAGTATGCAATCAATGACAACATTCTGTATTTTTATTTGTCAATACATGTCACATCTTTTTGAAAAAAAAATATTGGTTGATGGCACAAATTGGCAGTTATGTGAAGCCATCTTGGATGTTTGCTTGTTGTGTTATCAGTGATCAGGTTGCTGCAAAAATGTCTGGATATGCAATTTTATGGTCTCTGGCTCGTAATTTTACCAGTTTGATAAGGAATGATGATGGATAACACCTTGTGTTGTTAACTAGGTGAATGTGCACCTAGTGCACCAGTATACATAAAGCACAAAAGTGGCTGCCTGGACTGATGGGATAGAGTCTTTGTAATATGAATTAAAGATTGTCTGAAAAATTGTGTTAGATTGTCTATCCTTTTATCATTATATAATGAATTCTGTCTAGTGCTTAGAAAAGATGTTGCTGTGTTTCTTCAGCCCTGTGAGATAGGGTACAAAAAGGATATATGTTAGTGCATAGTCTCCAGTATCACAGAAAATAAGTCACAGGCAGTGTGTGCAGGTTTAATCTCAACAAAAAAAAATATTTTGGATCCAGAGATGATTTTTTAAACTTACAGAGTAATTGTTGAGTGTTGATTCTAAGTATTATCAGATTGGTGTCATGGCTCAGATTTGGATGAATTAATAAAGAAATTTGCCAGTATGAGTACTTGTATATTGTCTGGAGAGATATTTGTGGAGATGTGGTTTTTATATAATTGATAATTGATGATAGTTGGTCATGGGGAGGGGGTAGCCTAACTGTTGATATTATTTGAAGAAGGCATTCAAGCATTGGAATGTATTTGACTGTGGATGCTATTATGTTTGTGGTTTTCCATTGCAAATGGGTGGTCTGGTAAGCTGTTTTGCAGATATTGACACTTTCTTCCTCTGTTACAAAAGCTTATTGTGACATATGGGTTTAAGCCCTCTTATTAAAGGACTCAGCATGTCTTCCCAATCTACAAAGTGTGTAGGAATATTGGTTGGATGTATTTTTGGAATCTATCTCAACTTGAAATTAAAGCTATTGCTGTATACCAGCACAGGTATATCTTTCAGATAAATTGGATTGAATGCTATGACCTTGCCAAATGGCTGCATCATTTTCTGAAATATTTTGACATTGTAGCCAAGGTATGCATTCTTGAGTATGCGATAATCTGGTTATGTTGATATGGATC
This sequence comes from Epiperipatus broadwayi, assembly GCA_028023455.1. NCBI lineage: Eukaryota > Metazoa > Onychophora > Udeonychophora > Euonychophora > Peripatidae > Epiperipatus > Epiperipatus broadwayi. The sequence continues at coordinate 10,979,743 of JAQFVV010012407.1, forward strand.
TACTGCAATGAGTGCATAATTGCCTAAAGTTTTAATGATTGTTTGAAACTGAGTTTTTTGGTTTGTTGATTTGGATCTACTGCGATGAATGCATAGTTGCCTCATGTTTTAATGGTGGTTTGAAACTGGGTTTTTGGCTTTCTTGATAAAATTCAAGAATTTAGGATGATCAGCAATCCTTAGTATGTTACCCCAAAGATCATGTAGTGTTATTGCTTCCTAAAGCAAATTTCTAGGAAATTTACATAGTGATAAATTTGCCTCTGTAGCTAATAATATTATTGAACAAGGGGAAAAATTTTTTTGAATGTCACATGTAGGCCATGTGGGACCATATCATTAAATCTTTTACATATTAATTTTAAATCATCATTATTCCACTGAGAAGTATGGGGGATTGATGTTTTTGCCTTTGTATATCCAGCTGCAAAATATCATTAGTATTTATTATTCAGAAATGTTGGAAAACTTTATTTTTTTATGAGATTGCAACTTGATTATGTTCTTTTTGTTGCAAATAATTTTTTTGAAGAAAAATTGCTTTTTCTAAATTATTTTTCATTATGTTGGCATATGTTTTTGCTTCACCTGTAATTTGCACGGGCTTGGATAGCATATTGGCATCATTCTGCTGAATTGTTTTTATGATGAGCAACAAATATTTTTGTGAAAAAAACATCTCATAAAATACATATATTTTGTTAAAACACAAATTAATTTTGATTGTCCGATCACTTATTCTTCACATATATATGACTGCAAGTTCAAGATGTATTGGTTTCAGGGCTTTCTTTGTTTTAATTCCTAAGATCTCTGTAAAAAACAATCCTTTAAAATCTACTACTACTACTACTACTACTATTATTATTATTATTATTATTATTATTATTATCATCATCATCATCATTACTACTACTACTACTATTGCTATTACTACAACTACTACTACAACATTATTATTATTATTATTATTATTATTATTATTATTATTATTATTATTATTATTATTATTATTATCATTATCATCATCATCATTACTACTACTACTACTATTGCTATTTACTACTACTACTACTACTACTACTACTACTACTTTCATATTTTTTGTTAAAATACACTTGATTAACAAAATATTTGGAAAAAAAAAGATATACAAATGAAAATATGTGAATAAAAGTGTGCACATCATCTATTTCTTGTTTTACCATGGATTTCATTATTTTAGTAATTCTTTGTGGTTACAATTTCAGTGCCTATTCAGCTCAGTTTTTCTTCATGTGTCTTCAAATATTCAATTTGAGGCTTCAACTTTTAAGTTTAAATAATATTAATCTCCAGGTTAACACAAGTTTCCTGGTCAGGTTAGCACAGACTGAATTCATCCATTATACAATATAATAATTTTTATATTAACAAGTCACTTTATTGCAGTCTATGACTGTCATGATTTTGAGTGTATACACAAGGTTTGTTGCAATTTTCACCCAAGGGTATCATTTTTGTCTATACTTTCTTTTAAGAAAATAGGCTACAGTTGGATTTGTGTTGTGCAGCTTTAAGCTAAAGATCAGCATATGGTATTTTTCAAGTCAACTTGAAAAATATTTTTTGAACTATTAATGCAATCTGTCTTACTTTAGATTAAATTACTTTAGACTAAAAGTTTTAAGTTCTCACTATTCTCTTCTCAATAGCTGAGCTGCTATTGCTGTTCTCTTCTCAGTAGATGCACAAAGATGTCTGGTATTGACTATCTACTGAAGTCCATTACCATAACCAGCTCCCTATCTTTTTAGAAAAAGTTGTTATTCATCTAATCACACACTAACTCAGAAATGATAGAATTAAATGTGGACTGATTGATTCTTTTTTTACAAAAAAAATATTTTAATTAATTAAAAAATTCAATCATATGCTGGTTATTGAAATTCTATCTTTTTAATTACTAGAAATAGATAATTCTTTAATTACACATTATATTTGGAAAACATTACATTTTTTGAGATGTAGAGAAAAAAATCAACTTTAATTTATTCAAAGATTATTTGTTAACAAAAATGTTAATATCTTATTTTTTTCTTCTTTTTAAAATTTTATTTAACATATTGAACCGGATGCTTTCTCTGCTTCAAAGGCAACCATTGTGAAATCAAAACTAAACTGTATATTTATTAAGATTTTAAAGGAAAAGAGAACATTTTATTTCAAAATTTTAAAGTTGTTTTTTTTTTTTAAGAGTATGTGCCATAAAACATGTACTCGATTATAGATGAAAATTGTAAAAACATTTTAATGTAAGAATTTTGATTGAGATAAGTTTCTTTTGCTTGTTTTAATCTATTTTAAAAGCAGAAACTCATTTTCTAACAATTGGATAAAAAAAGCTCTGGTTAAAATTTTAATTAAGATCTGGGTGGAGATAAAGACTAGTCCCACTTAGATTTTAAAATCTAAAGGGAGATAACAATTGCATATAAAAGCTCTGGAGTTAATGATGATGTCAATTAGAATAAAAGAGCCTTTAAAAGTTCAGATTTAACTCTATCAAATAATTTACCAAGTGGATATATATATAGTTAAAGGCTAGTTCACACCAGTCATCAGGGGTGTGGCATGAAAAAAGAGGAGGGACTGCTGTCAAAAATATAAAAAGAGCTGTAGTAGCCATCAAAATCCATCTAGATCCATCCTTCTACTGTTGCTGTTACAAAGTTGCTGAAATATTTCTGAAGACCAGAGCTGAAAGTTAAATAAGAAAATTGTTCCTGCCATATTTAGCAAGCTGAGTTCTAGAAAGTCAGTATTCAAGCTGTTCCAATCATGACCATTGGCTAGAAGACCACCAACAGCCATCTGCTCTTCTCAGAAAAGTGGCTACCGTGAGAGAAAACACCAACCTCAGCCATGTCCAGCCCATGATGGAGAAAAGAATCTGGCAGAGTTCCCTGAATGAAATGATGGGGAGAAAGCTGCCACCAAGTAAATTTACATAGCTGCATCCATATGCAAACCCAGAGAGCCAAGCTTGATTTGATAGAGAGTAGCACATTAAAGAATGCCCAAAAGACTTTACTGGTAAATCATTCTGCAGAATATTTAATTTCATAACTAAAATTATTCTAAATGAAAAGCTAGCCTAACCAATAAATCTTGTAATTAATTATCATTTAAATGTTACACTAAACTATTTCTATTAAATTTATTTAAAGCTTAGAGCCCTCTCAAAATTCTTGATTTATCATAAATTATTTAAATGATTATTAATATTTTAAGTAAGCACAAATATTTAGTTTCTATAAAAACATTCAAACAAAGTTTCATTTCTAAATTATAAATTTATTGTTCGGTTTATGCAATTTATTCTTATGCCATCTGTCTTTAGTTTTAAGTTCATGTTTATTAATTTATGCTATGTTCATCTGAACGGAGTTTGTGTGTTAAATGAATTATCTGGGGAGGGGCGAGTAATCATTTTTTATTATATCAGAATATTGTGATATAAAGAATATAGTCAAAAATCCTTTCTGAAATAAAACTATTATTGGCGCTAGAGTGAATCAGTATTTATAATGACCAAAGTATATTATTTAAAACACATCTTTTTCTCAAGTTATTTAAAATGAAAATATTTTGCTAAAGTTATTTAAAATGTATATTTTGCGTATGTTATTTAAAATGCAGATTTTGCCCAAGTTATGTAAGAATTATATTTGCGTAAGTGATTTAAAATATGTATTTTGCCATTTATTTAAAAAGGTACGCAAGCTATTTAAAATGTAGGTTTGCGTACATTATTTAAAACACATTTTGCATTATTAGTAAGGTCTATTTTGACGAGTTATTTAAGATGAGTAATTTATTTAAAAATCAATATTTTGCGTGAGCTATTTAATAATCCATATTTTAGATTATTTAAAAATCAGTTTGATATTAGATGTAGGTTATACTACATATAATTAATGTTTCAAGTTCTAATAAATCTTACTTCATTTAATTAGTGAATAAGAAGCTATGCAGAAAATCTTAAATCAGATTCTCATTAATCACCTTTATCATGTGATTTAATAATCTCATTTATGAACTCACCGGTGGTAGGAGCACTGAAAGAAGCTAAGATTTTGGCGTCATTAATTGATAAAATATTAATTTAGCATTGCGAATGTGTTGCTAGTTAGCATAAAAATGCATATCTTGCTAAGTTTATAATGGCCTACCTGAGGATTGTTTCCACGTCAAGTCACGCCTCGAAAGTTTAGGCGAATATGACATTTATTCGTGTTTAACAGAACCAAAGCGTTTCCAAAGGGCTCGTAAGTCACTCTTCTATTCACTTTAATAAAAAGGCCTCTTCCATTATAGCAAGCAGATCAGTTTGGGGAACCATTTACTAGGTAATAAACCTCAATTAAGAGCACATTCGAGGCGTATTTGTTCTGATACTCTAGTTTATAATGCATTAGAATCTGACGTTCGACTGCCACACCTCAGTTCAGCTTACTCTAGTTTATAATGCATTAGAATCTGACGTTTGACTGCCACACCTCAGTTCAGCTTCCCTAGAAAGTAACTTCGGCTTTGATCCGATTCAGGATCTGAGTTAATGCGTTTATCTGTATAGTAATTATTATATCATGAAAATATCTTTGTAGTTAAGTTTAAACTTAGTAATAATAATATAATCTCTATCAGTTGCCAATAAATCGATCACTCTAGCTGTTACTTATTTCCACTATATAAAACATAGCATGAATTAGGACATGGAAGATGGCATAAGCTTATTAAAAAGTCATATACTAATTAAATCATTTGTAACCCTGAGTATTCACTCACTTGCATTTTAACATTTATATAAATTGCTTTATGATATTATTTTATAACCCTGAGCCATTCACTTGCGTGTGAGCTCTATATAAATTGCTTTGTGATATTATTTTATAACCCTGAACCACTCACCTGCGTGTGAACCCTATAATTAGCTTTGTAACCCTGAGTCACTCTCCTGCGTGTGAGCACACTATATAAATGACTGCAATATATTCTTCATAACCCTGAGTATTCACTCACCTGTGTGTGAGTCAGCTATACCCAATTTATTTTGTTTTATTATTTATTAAATATTATATTAAATTTATGAAATATAAATTGGTCTCAGTCTCATTACTTGCTCATTACTTTATGAATCACTAGTTAAGTTATATAATATAATATGTAATGGGGGGATGTCTCATGTTTTACTGCTTTGCTATTGCTGGAATGTGAATAAAGAGATATCGAGTGTAACCTCAGGCATGTCATTCGCGATGGATTGACTTGGAAGCACGAGTGAGAGAGTTGAGGTATGATCAGACGTTTTGGTTCTCTGGCTTGGACTCTCAGTCTGTTGAGAAAATGTACAAACCTGACCCCATTATATAGGTATATTTTTTTCCCCAGAGTTAGCTAGTCCCACTTAGATTTTAAAATCTAATGGGAGATAACAATTGCATATAAAAGCTCTGAGTTTTTGATATATATATATATATATATATATATATTCGCTAATTGCATACTGCTGATGGGATGTGTAAAAAGTATATTTTGTTAATTGTGGACTGCTGATGTGATATTTTATTTTTGCTAATCTTGAAAGACATATTTTTGTATTTGCAAATCTTTGACTGCAGATAACTTTTATATTCACTAATGCAGACTGCTGACTTATAAATTTTTATATTTATTAATTGCTGATTGCTATTTTCTTTTGCTAATTGTGAAGTCAAGATGGCTAATAGAAATTATATTTGCTAATTGTGGACTGATGATATATAATTTTATATATGCTAACTATGGATTGTGAAAGAGAATTGCTGATTATTATTGCTAAGAGTTTATGGCTAAAAAAACTATTTGAGAAGAAGAAAAAAAAAACTTAATATGGAAAATAGTGACCTTTCATTCAATATGCAGAAAATACCCATCTTAAAAGACCATAATAAAAGTATGCAGTGCTAAGCAATTTAAGACAAATATCAGAGCTGGAAATTGTGTCATCATAAACATGTCCTAAATAGCTAGTTCAAAACTGATCTGAAGATTGCCTTTATGCTTTGCAACCAGATTAGTGAAGATCAAAAACCACAGTAATGCACTTCCTATAAAACTAAAACCTTACACATCCCACTGGAATCAATCAGACATAAAAACTGAAGCCTGAAAGGTAACTGAAGGTTTTTCTACTTTAACCAGGGCTTAATTCTCTTTACTTTATATTCAAAGAAAAAAATATGAATATATGATAAGCTTATGATTAGGAAATTTGATATTATTAATATTTTTTATCAGATGCATTCATTTAAAACCTATAAATTGTAGATAAATAAATTAATATTTTATTTTGTCACTTTGTGGGAGAGTGTTTTGTGAGTTGATATTTTATATTCATTGCTTTTTTTATATTATTAATTCTTGTTAAAAGCTTTGAAAGATATGAGTAGTTTTCTATTTTAAATCACCTACCCCCTTTTATTTGAATTTACATTAGTTTTATGCATGTTTGCACTTCTTGCAAATCATAAATCTTTTGGCTAGTGATTTATTGAGTATACAGTTCTGATTTTCTTACATGCTGTAGAGATTTTGAGATTTTCTTTTTATTAAATATTAAGACATTATAATCTTTCCTCTTTGCTTATATGGAGTTAATCATTAGGTGTCATTTTAACACAATTTCTTATGAGTGTTTTAAGAGCATATGGCATACGTGTTTTATCCCGTTATCTTTTGCAGGTTAAAAAAAGGTCACTATGAGCTGTGTGTACTTCCATACAAGATTGTTTGAATTAAAATTTCTAAATAAAGAAAAATAGAAATGGAAGCATAGAGAAATCGATAGCAGAAAGATCATTATAATCCCATATAAGTTAGGTAAAAAAGCAAAATTATCTGCTGAAATGTTTAATGCAACAATACTTTTGTGCACTTTCAGACAAATAAAAGGTAATGTTTGGGTCAAATTTTTATATTTTTGTTTGTCTAATATTTTTTGAATTTAATAAAACTTAAAAATTATTAATAATGATGTTGGTGTTTGGCTGATGTTTGTTTCTGTGTCCTATCCCTCAATTGTCTGAACAATGTTCAAAATCCCTTTTTCTTCCAAAGTCTACCTGGCAACATTTATATTCATCATCATTAACTCTTTGATCACCATAAATCAAATTTTCTGGATTGAGATTGGCATAGTGGTACCCTCTGTGATAAAAGAAAATGGAATGTCTGGTAAATATAGATTATAATAAATAATTATAAGTTTATATATATATATATATATATATATATATATATATATATATATATATATATATATATATATAACTTTATAAATAAATATTTGAAAATACAGTAATTAAAATTATTTTAAAGAAATACAGACATAGATTTGAAATATTATATATATATATAATTGAAATGGAAATAAATACTTTCCACTGAATTATTCAAGAACTATGAAAAGATACAATTCTACTATTTGATTTTTATGTAGTTTTAAACTATGGGCTGAATTTTGTCTGTTATTTCAATTTATATTTAGAGTAAATTATCTGAAGTCATCATTGATATGATCAAGAATGAGTCTTAGTTTTAAAACTCTCTGAATATTTAATGAAAAAATAAAAATTATTAAAGAGAGAGACAAAAATAAATTATATATTTTATTCTGGTTTCTTTGTACTTTTCTCGCTTTTACAATGACTCTTCACACATTTTGATTATTTATATTCTTATAATTTAAAATTATCTGGAATCTGTCATATTATCGTTTTTTGAATTGTACTCTTTTAATAAATTTAATAATTCCTATTCTGAATAAAAACATAAGAAAAAAATATCATTTTCCTATTAATTATAAATTATTATTAATCTATTTTAAAAAGTAGAGCTGACATTGAGATGGGATAGAGGCGATCTCTGTTTTTCACTCTGTGAACTATTATTAGTTTTTTTTGTAATATCTGGCATGCCATAGTTGATCACTATAATATTACAATAATTGTTTTTAATTTGTGCTATATGTTATTATATTCTTGTATAAAAAAAATAATGTCATATCTACTGGTTCATTTGGGAATTCCTGTTTAAAGGACAAGTACTGCATAGTGAAAGAATAGTTATTGGTTTCTCTCTTCCCAATAATTTGCATGATTAGCTATTAATTTAGTTACATGACTATGCATTGTTTTATTAATAACTTTGACTTACACACACACACACACATATATATATATATATATATATATATATATATATTCTAACCTGTAATCTCGTGTATCCTCATATCCATATAATATATGATATAAAATAAAATGGGTTCTATCTCAGTTAATAATTAATAACTAAAATATTCAGCATTAAAATTAAAATATTTCACTAGCTCAAATTTAAAATACAATAAGGTTCAGTTTATAAAAATAAATTAAATAAATATTTAATATTTTCATGAGACTTGAAGTGAAAATACAGGTGACAAGATAGATTACATTGAGCCAATATCCCACAGGATACTACCTCAATGGCATAAGAACACTATCCCCCCTTTATTACTATTTCAAATAACAAACTCATAGTATTCTTACGACTTTAATAACTTCTACTCAGTAAGATTAAACTAATAATTAAGTCTTAATCTTCTATTTGTAATAATCTAGCTCAATAAAATAATCTCAGGTTCATAAAGTTTATTCTGAGTTAATAAAAATACAGTAGTAAAATATGAGAAGGGATTTTATGTCATAATCTACTACACTGAAACTAATAATAATAAATAACAGTAATAATATTCTTCATTGTTTAACTAATTCTGTATAACTTTTCTTTTTACTATAATTTTATTACTATAATAAAATATAAAATATAATAACACAGCAAAGGTACATCCACTTTTTCTCTAAATAGAATTAATGGAGTAGATAAGGAATAAAATTACTGTATAATTAAAATAAATGCTTAATGGGTTTAGGTAAATTGTTAGAAGTTTTTTTGTATAAAAGAGAGAGAGAGAGAGGGGGGGGGGAATGTTTAAATTTGTTTTATATTCATTTAAATATATAGTTTAGGAATGTAGTTTTAAGATGGGTTTTAGATAAAATTTAAAGAAAGGGGGAGTTTTTTGGAAATTAGAGTTGGCATTTAAATTTGTATAGAAAGTTTCTTGGATGATTTTAAGATATATTGTAATTGAACAATGTAAATAAAAAAAAAAAAAAGAGTAATAAAATATAGCAGTGGGAGAAAGCTGTAAGTAAAATATATTTCTATATGTTTAATATGTTTGTTATTATGTTAATGTAAGAGAAAGTTTTTATGTAATTGAAGTTTATTTGTTGATATGTATTTAATATTGTTGCAGATCCTTGAAAATGACTGTATAAGATAAAACAGTTGAAACGTTGGAGTTTTGTATATTAATGTATATATATGTTCAGTATTGAGATAAAAAATAAAGTTTTTGAAAAGAAAAAAGGAGAAGGATTTTTTATTTGTTGATATTATAATAAAATAATGAAATAATATAATATGATCTTATATCTTCATGTAATGATATAATAAATACGTGGTAGCATTTTAATAATCTGACAAACAAAATATGTGTGGCAACTGATAGCATATAATTTAATATAATATTGTGATAACTGATTTACGACCAATAAAATAATGTAAGATTATGATTATTTAATTATAATGAATACCAATAAATATTTAAAATTCTTAAAATAATTCTCTATTTATCTTTTGTGCAAAATTATATATTTGTTTCAATTATTATGCATATATTGTGATTTCATGCAGCGATGTGGAGAAATAAATAACTCGGACACAAAATTTTTGAAATAACAAAATTTAACAAAGTTTATTACTAACAACAAATAAATAAACAATTTATTTACACTATTTACAGTGGATATCCTTAACTTTTTTACTTTACAGTTTATCTACTGTGTTATAAAAAAAATAATTTATATTTCAATTATATCTTTATTTAGATTTAGGACAAAATTAAAAAAAATGTTACTATTTGGTTTCTCATTATGGTTAACTTATTACAAATATATTTATCTACTTTATTAGCAACAGCATTTTATCCTTAATATTATTAAACTATCTTATTTTAAAAAATTCATACTTAGAAAAAAACATTCTATAAAAAACAAAATTTTATAATGAGTATGGATTTCTCAAAATATTAAAAAAATTTTTATCTTGCAAAGTCAAAGATGTTACACAAAATATTATCCAAAAATTCAGTACTATATTTTAGTATTTATCACACAATGTTTACTAATCATAATATATTCTTCTTTAAGCCTTACTTTAGTATGATATAAGCGTAATCATCAATATATTTCTGTTAATCAATAAACAAAAAATATACTATGCATATTGTTTACATAATTTACTTTGTACTATTATATTTTAAAAATATGCAATATTTATTTTTCTCTTAAAAAAAATAATACTAAAGCATTTAAAAATTATTATCACTTTAAAGAAAATATCTTTGTTTAGATACTTTATTTTAAAAAAGTTTATATTTCATTTCCGAAATAAAATTCAAAATATATTCTATGATTCTTTTCTTTCCTTAGGATACTTTGGATCTTCAATTTTAAGTTATAACGTCCTATTCCTTCTAAGCAAATAAAACAATCTTATGCAAAACAATAGCATAACCTAAGTTCTAAATTATTTATCATTTCTCTTAAACATATCTTACTAAACGATGCAATTACATGAAATAAAGATAGCGAAAACAGATGCACTAGGATTAAGGAAGAAAATCATGGCACAGTGCGAAGAGGTATGATATTTACCTGCCTAATATCCTCTAGTACAGGGACGATGTTAAAGCTATTTCTTCAGCTTTATTAGAACATCAAATATTTAAAGAAATATAAACACTGTCCAAATAAAATGTGTATCAGTCATAGGGCTTTGTTAACTATTCTGATATTCACATAAAGACTAAATATTATTTCCAGTCCTTATAACATCCTATTTCTTAAAACATCATCTTGATTTTCTGTTCACTAAGTACTTCCAAGCCACTATTTCAACATTATTTCTCAAGATTTTCCACATCTTACATCGATAAATAACTCTGCATTTACAAAACAATAAATAAAATTCATTAATAGTTAAACAATCTAGCTGTTCCACAAGAAAAGTCTGCTTACTTCATTATTCTATATGTCTAATCATATACAATCTACTTAGACAATATTTGAATATCCAATAACATGAAAATTTTAAAAGAATCACATAATTATTTGTTATGTTGGATTATATCACTAATAAAAAAAAAATCATCGTATGCATATTTTCAAATCAATCTTATCTCATATTGTTTTTTTAAAATGTTGTATGAAATGTGGTACATATAAGTAAAAAAACTTTTACACTTCATTCTTCCAATTTATGGATGATCTAAAGAAAACAAAAAATATATATACATTATAAATTATCAATAGTTATTATTATTACCAATAACCTTTATCTAGTCATCGTGTTCAGTAGGCTTCCTTTATCCACTTGAGCATTGCAGATATAAAAAAATTCACACCCATACACTTTATATTAAAATATTTTTAGCTAAATTATTAGATTGTTATATTATACAATTTTAATATTAATAAATTAATGTTTTTATGTTTTTCCTAATCTTATATAAAAATTTAGATTTAAACTAGGTTAACAAAATAAAAGGAATCAAAAGTATAATTACATATTTTCTTGACGATAGTTCCTGATAAGTCCAAAATGTTTATTATTTTCTCTAGAGTTTTTAAAAATGTTCTCCTCCAAGCATGTTAAAGTTTAAAATAAAAATAATTATTAATCCATTTACTAAAATTTATAGAAAATAATCCTTGGTTTTAGTATTTGAGATGATAATTATTAAATCATAATATTAATTAATCCCATGAAGCTTCTTAATCTTCTCTACCAATGTTCTCTGCATATCTAATGCATCAATCCATCTAATTTAATTTTAAAAATATTCTATAAACTTTTATGTACTATTTGTATTTCCATGGATCCATCTTTTATTCAACTATGTGTTCACTTTTTTATATATGTTTCCTTCTTGATACATTTAAACTTTTGTTTGGTATTTTTTATAAATCTCTTTTAAAAATAAAAATAAAAACTTCAAGTACTTTTAAACAAATCTTTTTTAACTACATTTTAAATAATTCTAAGACCGGATATTTTAATATCAAAATGCTTCTATAACATATTCTCCTGGGTTCTTTCTTTAATTCTTGAAAAAATTTAAAAAAAATGTTACCTTCAGAAAGGATACAACATTTTACTCCTTTTGATATAATATTATATACACGATTCATAAGATATATTTGTCTTATTACTACTTTTAAAAAAAAAAAATCTTGGATAAACTTATAAATAATATGTTTCAATACATTTTTTAGACTCCGTATAATGTCCAAGCTGTGGTTTTTTATGTACCAAAACAGTTCTTCAGTTATGCATAAATAAAGTTATATCAATAAATATTCCAAACATTTTTACAGTATTACAATTTATATCCATTTTATTTCGTAGTATATCCATCTCTATTGTGTAGTCTAGGTCAAATTTCAGATAAAATACTACTGGCAAGTAACTTTTAAAAAAATTAGAAAATCATCTCCACGAAGTTTCTAAATATATAATTTTTTTTTTAAACTTTCCTTTTGCAAAATACTTCTTTAAAATTATCAATTAGTTTTTGCAAAATAAACGATAAGAAAGTACCAAAAAAAATTGACTAAAATAAAAATTTTAAAAATACTATCTTTTTGATAGTTATAATTTACCTTTCTCCAGTTTCAATACATTATTAATTTCCCCCTATACCCCCATGCAATTCATATTTATAGTCTGTAAGAATACTTCATTTGAGTGGTTGACTTTTACTTTAACTTGAGAACAAATTTACATATTTTCAATTTCAAGTAGAATTGAATTTCAAAATTAGAAATTATGATGTAATGAACTTAAAATATTATTTAAAATATTACTTTTAAATAAATTATTATTTTATTAAAACTATTTAAACATTTAAAATAACTTTTAAAATAACTTTAATAACCTATTCCATTTATCTATTTTTATTTAAACAAAATATTTAATTTTTATTATATCTGTATTCGTCTTTATTACATTACTTAAAACATTACATATGATAGTTAACTTAATATTTATTATTATTTGCTTTTATGATAGGCAATAATTCTATCCAATTCTATAATATAACTTTTAAAATATTTTAAATTTTGTTATTAATTCAAACAAGCGTGTGTGTGAACGTATATAGTATACAAGTCACATGATTAATAACTTTGACAGACGATTTTTTTAATCTATTTCTCTGCCTAGATTTATATAATTGATACACTTATTATATTATATAATATAATTATAAAATTTGGAAGAACAATTTAGAAAATATAGAATTAAATACAATTCTCACCATCATAAAGTTTATTTTTAAAATATACTATATTAATTTTGACTATTACATATGATTATACATTTAAACACTGTATTTATTAACTTATCAGTTTTAAACTATTAAATCGAATTTATTAAATATGCTTTTAATTTTTATAGCTGTGTTATTTAATATGGCCAGTTTTTACAACCATATGAAACAATATTTTAAACTTTACTTAACTACTTTTTAAATGATTCGCTATAATTTTATATACCACATATTTTCTTTAGCTTTAAATTGTACTTTAAAAATATAATCGATAAACTATAATTAATGTATTAAAAGAACATATTCTAAAATTTAAAATTTTTAGTAATTGACTGTTATGAACTATTACTGACCTATAGAAAAGGGCACAATATATATATATATATATATATATATATATTAAAGCTCTTGTTGAGTGTATCCAAATTAATGTAGTAAAATATTTTTTTTAAAAAATATGGATTAAATCAGTCATACATTGATATAGACAAATTTAATGCAACAGTAAATACAGAAAGAATCAATTAGCCTCACTTCATTTTTGGTTTATTAAATTTATTATAATATCATGGTGGATCATTTAATAGTAATAATGCCTATAATTTGAAAAAAACAGAGGGAAAAATAAATATCTATATTTTAAAGCTCATTTAAAAAATAACGTCTGACACAGTTGATTGTGACGAAAATTTTAATCACATGTCAGTTACAGAGACAGACGTATCAGACAGAGATATAGATAAACATTTATTTGTTAACTGAATATTAATTAAATATTCTGAAAATAATTTTTTGCCTTAGAAAATAATATTTTTAAGTGTAACAAAACATTATAATAAGTTAAAACATACAAATGCTATATTTATAGGATTTCATTCTATTTATATATGTTCAAATGTATATACTACTCATAAGAATAACTGATGAATCTATAACTAGATCTAATTAATAAAACATAATACTACAGACACTTCTTGTTCATGATTATTAAAAACGTAATTGAGACATTTTAAAATGACTAAATTTCACAGTTATGCAAATTTGTAACAACTAGTCAGATATAAAAGTAGAAACAGATTATTTATTAATGAAATAAAAAAAAAAGAATATGGATTTAAATTCAGAAAAAAAAAACTGATTCTTGCTTTTGACAGAAATATAATTGGTTACAGAATTACTTCAAATTCAGTATTCATAAATCTAAAGATTCCAGATTCAATTTTTTTTCTAGTACTGTCATTGGCCTGCCCAGCAATTCTTGAAAATGAGATGAGAAAATCCCACTTAAAACATTGTGTTATATAATAATCTATGGGCTAACAATTAATTCTAATGTAACCAAATCATTCTTTTTTTTATTTTGCTGTAATATCCTATATAAATACAATTTATTCAAAGCACTTTGAACACTTTTTAGCAAAACTCTTTATTTGTACATATATGCATACATTTACATTTTGACTGTCCTGTAGACTTTTTCAGAGCTATGATATAAACAAAATAAAATAAAATACATATTTACATAAATAAAACCATAAAATGTAAACAGTAAAAAACTATAAACAACATAAAATATATAAAAAATCTAATAAAACTGAAATAAATAATCAAACCTAAATAAAATAATTCAGTTATTATAAAATAAAATATACAATATAAATAGAAAATAAATATAAATTATACATATATATTCCTAACTGTATACATATATATATTCAAGAACAACTATTAATCCAAATATATTATTCATTTATATTATTTATATTAATCTTCTAATTACTTCTATTCCTAAGAAATTTAAACTTTATGGTTATTAACTCCACCTCAATAAAATACGTAATTTTTATTCATATAATTGTCATTTCAACTGTAATTCATTTATTAATATTCTTTTAATTTTTAAAGCATATAATATATATTATTTATTTACTCATACTTTTTTTTAAAATAATATTTTATATTTATCATTACTTTTTTAATATCTAAAACCTATAAACATACCCAAAAACGTTTTTAAGAGATATTAAAATAAATTGGGTATATTCAAAGATTATGATGTTTATAGGTTTTAGATATTAAAAAAAATAATGATAAATATAAAATATTATTTTTAACAAAAGAATGAGTAAGTAAAAATAATAGATATTATATGATTTAGAAATTAAAAGAATATTAATAAATGAATTACTGTTGAACTGACAATTATATGAATAAAAATTATGTATTTTATTGAGGTGGAGTTAATAATCATAAAGTTTTAGTTTATAAAGAATATAAGTAATTAGGAGATTATTAAAAATAATAAAATGGTTAATATATTTTGATTAATAATTGTTTTTGAATATGTATGTATATGTTAACAATATACATGTATTATTTATATTTATTTTCTATTTAGATTATATATTTTATATTATATTAAGTGGATTGTTTTATTTTGGTTTGATTATTTATTTCAGTTTCATTAATTTTTTTATATATATTATGTTATTTTTAGTTTTTTATTGTTTAAGTTTTATGGTATTATTTATATAGTTATGTATTTTATTTTGTTCATTATATTATAGCTCTGAAGAAGACAGCAGGACAGTCAAAATTTATATATATATATGTCCAAAAGATGGCGCTATACCAAAACCGCCGAACAAGTGTAAGATTTGTTTTACATAAACGAAAAAAGAGTCAGAAATTAACTACCTCTTTCATTTGCTCACTCCCAGATCAGCTGATTTCAAGCTGGTTTGCTATCCTCAGTGGGAGATAGAGTATAGAAACTAGATCTAAAACACTGACTCTCAAGTGTTTATGCAAAACGTTTCTATCAGATTGCAAGCGTGAATTTTTCAGACCGGTAAAGTCTTCAAACCCAGCCTAGCAAGCTAGATATTTATATGGGTCTGATCTCAGTTCAGAATCACCATATAATCAAAGTCTCTGCAATATATATCATTGCAAGAAAACTCTAAAGGTACATTTATGAAAAAACAAATACAAGTTAATCACGTAACCTGCTATCATTTGTTATTTATGTCCAAAAGATATACCAAAACCGCCGAACAAGTGTAAGATTTGTTTTACAAAAACGAAAAAAGAGTCAGAAATTAACTACCTCTTTCATTTGCTCACTCCCAGATCAGCTGATTTCAAGCTGGTTTGCTATCCTCAGTGGGAGATAGAGTATAGAAACTAGATCTAAAACACTGACTCTCAAGTGTTTATGCAAAACGTTTCTATCAGATTGCAAGCGTGAATTTTTCAGACCGGTAAAGTCTTCAAACCCAGCCTAGCAAGCTAGATATTTATATGGGTCTGATCTCAGTTCAGAATCACCATATAATCAAAGTCTCTGCAATATATATCATTGCAAGAAAACTCTAAAGGTACATTTATGAAAAAACAAATACAAGTTAATCACGTAACCTGCTATCATTTGTTATTTATGTCCAAAAGATGGCGCTATACCAAAACCGCCGAACAAGTGTAAGATTTGTTTTACATAAACGAAAAAAGAGTCAGAAATTAACTACCTCTTTCATTTGCTCACTCCCAGATCAGCTGATTTCAAGCTGGTTTGCTATCCTCAGTGGGAGATAGAGTATAGAAACTAGATCTAAAACACTGACTCTCAAGTGTTTATGCAAAACGTTTCTATCAGATTGCAAGCGTGAATTTTTCAGACCGGTAAAGTCTTCAAACCCAGCCTAGCAAGCTAGATATTTATATGGGTCTGATCTCAGTTCAGAATCACCATATAATCAAAGTCTCTGCAATATATATCATTGCAAGAAAACTCTAAAGGTACATTTATGAAAAAACAAATACAAGTTAATCACGTAACCTGCTATCACTTGTTATTTATGTCCAAAAGATGGCGCTATACCAAAACCGCTGAACAAGTGTAAGATTTGTTTTACATAAACGAAAAAAGAGTCAGAAATTAACTACCTCTTTCATTTGCTCACTCCCAGATCAGCTGATTTCAAGCTGGTTTGCTATCCTCAGTGGGAGATAGAGTATAGAAACTAGATCTAAAACACTGACTCTCAAGTGTTTATGCAAAACGTTTCTATCAGATTGCAAGCGTGAATTTTTCAGACCGGTAAAGTCTTCAAACCCAGCCTAGCAAGCTAGATATTTATATGGGTCTGATCTCAGTTCAGAATCACCATATAATCAAAGTCTCTGCAATATATATCATTGCAAGAAAACTCTAAAGGTACATTTATGAAAAAACAAATACAAGTTAATCATGTAACCTGCTATCACTTGTTATTTATGTCCAAAAGATGGCGCTATACCAAAACCGCCGAACAAGTGTAAGATTTGTTTTACATAAACGAAAAAAGAGTCAGAAATTAACTACCTCTTTCATTTGCTCACTCCCAGATCAGCTGATTTCAAGCTGGTTTGCTATCCTCAGTGGGAGATAGAGTATAGAAACTAGATCTAAAACACTGACTCTCAAGTGTTTATGCAAAACGTTTCTATCAGATTGCAATCGTGAATTTTTCAGACCGGTAAAGTCTTCAAACCCAGCCTAGCAAGCTAGATATTTATATGGGTCTGATCTCAGTTCAGAATCACCATATAATCAAAGTCTCTGCAATATATATCATTGCAAGAAAACTCTAAAGGTACATTTATGAAAAAACAAATACAAGTTAATCACGTAACCTGCTATCACTTGTTATTTATGTCCAAAAAATGGCGCTATACCAAAACCACCGAACAAGTGTAAGATTTGTTTTACATAAACGAAAAAAGAGTCAGAAATTAACTACCTCTTTCATTTGCTCACTCCCAGATCAGCTGATTTCAAGCTGGTTTGCTATCCTCAGTGGGAGATAGAGTATAGAAACTAGATCTAAAACACTGACTCTCAAGTGTTTATGCAAAACGTTTCTATCAGATTGCAAGCGTGAATTTTTCAGACCGGTAAAGTCTTCAAACCCAGCCTAGCAAGCTAGATATTTATATGGGTCTGATCTCTGTTCAGAATCACCATATAATCAAAGTCTCTGCAATATATATCATTGCAAGAAAACTCTAAAGGTACATTTATGAAAAAACAAATACAAGTTAATCACGTAACCTGCTATCACTTGTTATTTATGTCCAAAAGATGGCGCTATACCAAAACCGCTGAACAAGTGTAAGATTTGTTTTACATAAACGAAAAAAGAGTCAGAAATTAACTACCTCTTTCATTTGCTCACTCCCAGATCAGCTGATTTCAAGCTGGTTTGCTATCCTCAGTGGGAGATAGAGTATAGAAACTAGATCTAAAACACTGACTCTCAAGTGTTTATGCAAAACGTTTCTATCAGATTGCAAGCGTGAATTTTTCAGACCGGTAAAGTCTTCAAACCCAGCCTAGCAAGCTAGATATTTATATGGGTCTGATCTCAGTTCAGAATCACCATATAATCAAAGTCTCTGCAATATATATCATTGCAAGAAAACTCTAAAGGTACATTTATGAAAAAACAAATACAAGTTAATCATGTAACCTGCTATCATTTGTTATTTATGTCCAAAAGATGGCGCTATACCAAAACCGCCGAACAAGTGTAAGATTTGTTTTACATAAACGAAAAAAGAGTCAGAAATTAACTACCTCTTTCATTTGCTCACTCCCAGATCAGCTGATTTCAAGCTGGTTTGCTATCCTCAGTGGGAGATAGAGTATAGAAACTAGATCTAAAACACTGACTCTCAAGTGTTTATGCAAAACGTTTCTATCAGATTGCAAGCGTGAATTTTTCAGACCGGTAAAGTCTTCAAACCCAGCCTTTATGTAAAACAAATCTTACACTTGTTCGGCGGTTTTGGTATAGCGCCATCTTTTGGACATAAATAACAAGTGATAGCAGGTTATGTGATTAACTTGTATTTGTTTTTTCATAAATGTACCTTTAGAGTTTTCTTGCAATGATATATATTGCAGAGACTTTGATTATATGGTGATTCTGAACTGAGATCAGACCCATATAAATATCTAGCTTGCTAGGCTGGGTTTGAAGACTTTACCGGTCTGAAAAATTCACGCTTGCAATCTGATAGAAACGTTTTGCATAAATACTTGAGAGTCAGTGTTTTAGATCTAGTTTCTATACTCTATCTCCCACTGAGGATAGCAAACCAGCTTGAAATCAGCTGATCTGGGAGTGAGCAAATGAAAGAGGTAGTTAATTTCTGACTCTTTTTTCGTTTATGTAAAACAAATCTTACACTTGTTCGGCGGTTTTGGTATAGCGCCATCTTTTGGACATAAATAACAAGTGATAGCAGGTTACGTGATTAACTTGTATTTGTTTTTTCATATATATATATATAAATCTCACCAAACCAGATTTCACCCCTATATTGGAGCCTTATCAAGATGTAAATACACTTAAAGTTATATTATAATTCTTTCTATTTTACAGCAACTCCATATACAAGCTTCATTTTACATTACAATATTAAAGATAAAATAAATATTATATTTCCTATTCATTACATACATAAATAATTATACATAATATTTACTTATAAATTATAATCATGTATTTATATTATATAATCATATATTTATATTTTAATATTATTTATAAATTTCCTAATTTTCTCTTTCTTAATATTATGACTATATTTAATAATTTAAACTCAACATAATTAGAATGATAATCATCTATATAAATATATACATATAATTTACCTATAAATATACTTAAATTAAATTTTCCAACTATCTAATAACACCCATTTTCCAGCCAATTTTACAGGATCTTTAACTATATTCATACATTTTAAAAAATTCTATTGTATATAGAAAGAGGTAAAAAATATGATAGAGTAATTAAAAGGAAAATAAATTGTAAAAAAAATTCAAGTAATTAAATATGTAAAGAAGTATAGTGAGTGGATATGTTATGAATCTTTGTATATACAAGAGAATTTTAAAAAATGTTTGAATATAGTTAAAGGTCCTGGCAAATTGGCTGTAAAATGGGTGTTATTAGATAGTTGGAAATTTTAATTTAATTTAAGTATAATTAGAGGTAAATTATATGTATATATTTATATAAATGATTAGCATTCGAATTATGTTGAGTTTAAATTATTAAATATAGTTATAATATTAAGAAAGAAGAAAATTAGGAAATTTATAAATATTATTAAAATATAAATATATGATTATATAATATAAATACATGATTATAATTTATAAGTAAATATTATGTATAATTATTTATGTATGTAATGAATAGAAAATAGAATATTTATTTTATCTTTAATATTGTAATGTAAAATGAAGCTTGTAGATGGAGTTGCTGTAAAATAGAAAGAATTATAATATAACTTTAAGTGTATTTTCATCTTGATAAGGCTCCAATATAGGGTCAAAATCTGGGTTGGTGAGGTGTATTAAACATAATATTATTATAAAAGTTGTCTTATTAAATAATGTTTTATTGAATTATTTTTAATATATATGAATTGAGTTCAGACCCATATGACTATATAAGCTATTGAGCTTGGATTGAAAATATTAATAGTGTTTTCAATTTCATTCTCATAGTTTAGTAGTTAAATAGAGTTAAAAGGTGGGTGCTGGAGGGTTGCATTAGATCCTAAGATCTAGGTGCAGTGCTCTCAGATCCAAGGCTCCTCACTGATGAAGGCCACAAGCCATAAACTAGTCTGGGGATATTGGATGAGTAGGCACTAGATAGGGATTTTATGCACAAGCCTTCTGGCATCCATTGATTGCTCTTGTTGGCACAAGATGGCACTACAATATGGAGAGTGTTGTTTTGTTTTGAATTGTTTAATAACAATTATTGTGCTAGTATGAGATAGTGATCATGTGATGTTTAGTGGTATAACACCAATCCTGCCTATTAGGATAGTGGTGGCTATGGTTGTTAAGAGCCAAAACACCAAAATGTATGGGTACTGAATTGAGTTCAGACCCATATGACTATATAAGCTATTGAGCTTGGATTGAAAATATTAATAGTGTTTTCAATTTCATTCTCATAGTTTAGTAGTTAAATAGAGTTAAAAGGTGGGTGCTGGAGGGTTGCATTAGATCCTAAGATCTAGGTGCAGTGCTCTCAGATCCAAGGCTCCTCACTGATGAAGGCCACAAGCCAGAAACTAGTCTGGGGATATTGGATGAGTAGGCACTAGATAGGGATTTTATGCACAAGCCTTCTGGCATCCATTGATTGCTCTTGTTGGCACAAGATGGCACTACTATATGGAGAGTGTTGTTTTGTTTTGAATTGTTTAATAACAATTATTGTGCTAGTATGAGATAGTGATCATGTGATGCTTAGTGGTATATATATATATATATGTATATGTGTGTGTGTGTGTGTGTGTGTACAAATAAACAGTTTTGCTAAAAGTGTTCAAAGTGGTTTGATAAATTGTATTTAATTCTAAATAATGGAAATTGTACTGAAACATAATAAGAAAAAGATCTGAGCAAACAAATGATTTCCAAGATGGGCATTTCATGTTAAAACCAGCCTCATCATTTGACCCAAGTCACAATCTACTATATGCTTCATACTCAATTATTCAGTATTTATAAATACCAAATTACTACTATTTGATTTATAGGTATCAATTTGTTTGTTCTCACACAATTAACACTAACCATTTTATATAACTACATTAAAGTTTATTACTAGGCATCTATTAAACAATAGATTATCTCTAGCCCACACTTTTAACTGCAGTTAAAAATATGTACTTATATAGTAATAACAATATCTCAATTCCTCTGCCCATGTTGACAGTTCAATAATTTTCACTATGCATATATATGTAAAAATTCTCTATATACAAAAATTTTTAAAATAGTGAATGAATGACTATTTTGATGGACATTCAAGGTGTGTAAATAATGTAACCAATGAACATTCTTTAGCATTAAATTAATTTACTCAATTATTATTATTATTATTATTATTATTATTATTATTATTATTATTATTATTATTATTATTATTATTATTATTATTATTATTATTATTATTATTATTATTATTATTATTATTATTATTATTATTATTATTATTATTATTATTATTATTATTATTATTATTATTATTATTATTATTATTATTATTATTATTATTATTATTATTATTATTATTATTATTATTATTATTATTATTATTATTATTATTATTATTATTATGTTTCAAAGCAAAACTTTATTGAGTCTAAAAAGTTACAGAGTCATATATTGATTTTTTACAAATGAAAAACAAATTACAACTTTCAGTATATAAGTCTTTATCTTTTCTGCATCCTTTTTTTTTCTTCTTGTTTTTAAATTTGGTCTTCTATCTAGTTCAGTTTATGCTTGCATTTTTTTTTTTTTTTTTTAAAGTTGGAAAAAATGCTGATGTTGAAAATGTCATCATCTATCTTATTGGTCTTTATATTTCATAGACTGGATCTCTGTTTCAAGTGTGACCATGTGGCTGCAAATATATCTGGTTGAGCTAGGATGCTGTCTCTTTTTCTTAACAGTTCTAGTTTTATTGAATATGTTGCTGGGTGGCGTCGAGGGTTATTGGCAAGTGCAAAAGTGCATCTGGTGCACCAGTAGGCATAAAGGCTGTATGTTGCTGCACGAATAGCAGGGTTATTGCCTTTTTTAAATGTATTTATTATTTCATCTATTGAAATAATAGCCTTTCTGTATGTGGTAAACATTGTGCGACGTATTGTTTCTAGGGCACTGCAGGAATGAAGAAAATGATCTTGTGTCTCTTCTTCTCTATGACATAGCCCGCACATGGGGTCTATATTGGTATAGAATCTACGAAATCTAAGGAAATGGGTTGTGGGTAGAGCATTGAGATTAAGCTTAAGCAGAAAATCGAATAATTTTGGTTCTAATGACCATTTTCTGAATTGTTGCAGTAGTTGCCTGTTGTCTATTCCAAGAACTGATGGATGTAGATTGGGTGTCTGGTTTGGATGTAGTATATTGTAAATGTCCCAGTATGTATACTTGTTGTCATTATTGAGTGATATTTTGTTGTATATTGGCTTGAGTTCTTCAATCAGTGTGGATAGATATCCATATGAAGGGGGTGGTCTGTCTGTGGGTATTATACTGATTACACACTCCAGGTCTGGAAATCTTTTTATGGTTGCTGTTATTAGATTTACTGATTTCTGTGTGTAAAAAACATTGATTGTATGGAGTCCAAGTCCATTGCTATGTGGTGGTCTGCTCAGATTTTTTAAAGAGATTGCCACTGTCTTTCTCTTCCATATTAGTTTGTTACAGATTGACGAGATTTTAGATATGAATGTTTTTGCAAATTTGATTATAGGTGTATAGTATGTAATTTTTGTAGTTATAAGTTGATTAAATAGTGCTACCTTTGCATATATTGACAGGTATGACTTTTCAAGTGAGGCTGTGATTTTTTCAGCATCTATTTTTAATTTATTTTGAATTTTTTGCCTCATTCCATTGGTTCCAAGGTAGAATGGGAAACCAAGGAAAGCAGATGGTTTACCATTAAACATCTCTGTACAGTGCTTGCCTGTGTATATTGACCATGCTGCAGTTTTATTTGTGTTAATTTTTAAATTAAAATTTGAGGTATAATTCTTGATTATCTCTTGTAATATGGGGAGGTTCTTTTTAGAGGGGAGGAAAACGGTTACATCATCCATATAGGCTATGCATGATATATTTAAAGCAGTGTTTGGAATTTGAATGCCTTTTATTTTTTTCTGTATCTCTATTAATAGAGGATTTATATATATTGTAAAGAGCAAGGCACTTAGGGGGGATCCTTGTGGGATGGATTGACTCGGTCTGAAGGCTGGTGATTTTTTTCCATTCAATGTGATGTGAATTTCACGGCTGAGTAGCAGATTTGCTATTATATATAGTAGGGATGGAGGTGTTGTTGTTTTTTTCAGCACGTCTAATAATTTGGCTATAGGCACTGAGTCAAAAGCTGCCTCAATGTCTAGTTGAACTATAATTGGTGCATATTTCTTTCTTTTTTTTTTACTACTTCGATAATTGTTTTGTACATTAAGGCACCCTGGCCAATGGATGATCCTTTTTTGGCATATTGTGCTGATGATAACACAGGGAGTATGTGTTGTTCTATTTTTTCCTTTATCACTCTTTCAAGAATTTTTATTCCTAAAGGTCCCATTGAAATTGGTCGTAGATTAGATAAAGATGATATTGCTGTTTGTTTTTTGTTAAATGGAACCATTGCAATTGGGTATAGACTTTGTATGTTGTAAATTTTTTGGGATATGTAATTGGCTAGATTGCACAGGTATTTTGCTGGGAAGTGACTAAGATGTTTGAACACAAATTTGGGAATTCCTTGTGGTCCTGGGTGACATGTGTTTGTTATTGTTGCAAGTTGAAATACAATGTCAGTTGTTGTTATTGGTGTATCTGTTTCAGGGTCTCCAAATATGTCTTCATTTGGTATGTACACTCTCTGTTTTTGCAGTATTTTTTTAAAGTGTTGATATATTGGGTTTATCATGTTATGTCCAGCTGTTATAGAGCCATCTATTTCAAGTGCCATAGGCACTCTGACTGTGGATGGGTATCCCAATGCCCACCGTATGTATGCTCTGGTCCAAGTATGTTGTTGTGTAAGGCATATTTTTTTCTTTTTTATTGCTACATATTGCTTTAGTGTATTGCATGTATTGTTGTACATTTCTGTAAGTTTTTTAATTTGTGTTTGATTATCTGTAGTTGGTCTGGAAATGGTTATTCTTTTATGTAGTTCATCTGCCAATGCTAATAATCTGGTGGGGGGTGTTGAGTTGCAGGTAATATGATTGATGTTGAAAGAAAGTATATTGGTGAATGCTATATACTTTTGTACTGGATCGAGTGACATGTTTTGAAGTTTTTGGAGCATTATATATGTTTCTGAATATAAGAATTCAGTTGTTTGTGCTGGAAGAAGTATTCGCATAGTCTTTTGGAGGGCTATTGTTGTATTTTGTATTTTTGTTAGGTCGAGGGTGATGAACTGAGCAGCATGATCTGAGATTATAGATGGACAGAGTTCAAGATTAAAATAATGATGTAACATTGGTGAGTAGAAACACAAATCAATAAGTGACTTATATCTATTGTTATTAAAAGATATTGAGTTTGTTGGGAGAAAACCCTCAGCACTCATAAGTGGGATTGTTATTTGATGGATCCATTTGGTGACAAAAGTTTGGTAGGTCATGTTGAAATCTCCCAGGAGTATTATGGGATTTGGTGTTGCTGTAAGCATTGAATTTATTGTTGCTATTATTCTGGAGATGATGACAGGGCCTGGTGGTATATATACAAATACTAGGTTAAGTGTGATATTTTTATGATGGAGTGTTAATATGATAAGATTAGAGTCAATATATATAATTTTAAAAGAATCGAAAGGGCAGTTGTGTGAAATAATTATGCCTGTGCCACCTGATGGTGATGATGATTGCCTTGAGCAGGCACAAAAACCTTGGTTGACTAAATATTTTGATGGATCAATTTGAGAGCTGCTGTATATTTTTGTTTCCAAAAGCCCCAGTATGTGTGGTTGTGTTGTATGTAACCATTTTTTGAGATCAAAAAGTTTTTTGGTGGCATTTAAGCCTCTAATGTTGAGCGATCCAATTTTTATCTTCATGTTTTAAATAATTTTTTAACAGGGTATTGATTTTTATTTTATTTTTAATACTAAATGTTTGTTTATATTGCAGTAGATGGATGCTGATACATATTTAAGACATTGTTGGGTTTATTATCAGTTTTTCTTTCATTTAATATTGCTTCAGACTCTATACAGGCAATTTGCGATGAAACCGAACAGGTGTCCATTTG
Organism: Epiperipatus broadwayi; assembly: GCA_028023455.1. Taxonomy (NCBI): domain Eukaryota; kingdom Metazoa; phylum Onychophora; class Udeonychophora; order Euonychophora; family Peripatidae; genus Epiperipatus; species Epiperipatus broadwayi. The sequence goes on from JAQFVV010012407.1 coordinate 11,006,148, forward strand.
TTGTTGGCTTACATCCATTTCTATTTCATCATTTTCTAAATTGTATATGTCTGATGAGTTGTGCTTTTGGTCTGTTTTTTTTGCCTTTTTGGATTCATGGCTTTTTGGTGGTCGACCTGGTTTTCTTTTTCCCTCTGGTGTATTTTCTTGAATAGGTGGAAGAGGAGCTTCTATTGCATCCATTATGTTTGATGCAGTTTTGTTTATAATTGTAGTTTTTTTTATTATTGGTATCTTTATATTATCTGGATTTATATTTTCATTATATAACTGTGTGTGTTTACTTTCTGTTTGTTGATTTTTACTTGGTACACATTTTGTTTTATTGAGATGCTGATCCTGTGATGTAATTGCTGTATTTTGTGTTGTGGTTTCTTGAGAATTATTTTCGTTTGAATCTTGGATTTCTGTGTTAGTTTTTGTGTTATTATTTTTTTGGTTGGTCTTTTGGATAGGCAATTCTGATCCATTATTATTTTTGTTTGTGGGTGTTTGATCCTGTTTTTTTCCGGTTTCTATTATTTGGTTGCCAATGGATGTAGTGTTATTATAAATTTTATTTTCATCACTGGGTTGTTCTGGGGAGAGGATTTCAGTTTGTTCACAGTGATTGCATTTTGTGTTATCGCACTGAGTTGCTAGGTGTCCTCTCTGTCCACAGCCAAAACAAAGTGGCTTTAGACCTCTTATGTGAAGAGAGAGTGTCGCTTCTTGATCTGTAATCTGTGTTGGAATCGTTGAGGCGTCTACGTTTTTATGTAGTTTTATTTTAAATTCAAAACGATTACTACATATCGGTATAGGTGTGTCTTTTAAATATATAGGCTGTAGGGCAATTACTTTTCCAAACGGGTTTATCATTTTTTGAAAATCTTGTACGTTGTATTTAAGATAAGTATTTTTAAGCACTCCAGTAATTATATTTTTCCGGTTTTCATCTATAATTACGAGTGCGTAATTATCAAGTGCTAAAATAGTGGATTGAAAACGTTCTTTTTGCTGCTGAGTATAAAAATCAATGGTTATATATCGAGTATTTGGGTGATCCGCGATACAAGAGATTGTTTCCCATAGTGCATTTTGCGTGATTGCTTCATATAATAAAGCTTTTGGGAAACGATATAATGAGCATTGATTATCGGTTACTGCGAGTACTAACGAAGTTGGTGAAAAAAACCTGCGAAATGTTTCAAATAACGTACGAGGCACCGTATTACTGAAACGGTCCGTCACATTTTCAAGCGTTTCTTTTGTCCAGATTGCGGCTGGGGGTTGATTTTCCTCTCTAGTGTTTAGATCAAGATTTTTTATATCATTTGTGTTTGTTCTACGGAAGCGCGGTATTTGAGTTGGTGCTGTAGTATTGCTATTACTTTTAAGTACTTTTGCATACGAAATAGGCGATGTTGAAACTAACGATGTTGTTAATTTCGTATTGGTGCTTAATTCGCTCACGCTTGATTGGGCAGTAGCCATGATTTATTCTGACTCAAGTCAGTATTTTTTTATTTTTTTAAAAAAAAGATATTAAAACACACCGATATTTTTCAAAAAACACTATTAATCTATTATATAATTCGATTTTTCCTGTATTATGTTTGTTTTGCGAATAACAAGTTGGAACAAAAGTAAAAAATAAATACTTACATCGGAGAACTTAAGGATTGCTTCTTACCTCAGCAGAGATTTGCTGCGGGATCTATTATTATTATTATTATTATTATTATTATTATTATTATTATTATTATTATTATTATTATTATTATTATTATTATTATTATTATTATTATTATTATTATTATTATTATTATTATTATTATTATTATTATTATTATTATTATTATTATTATTATTATTATTATTATTATTATTATTATTATTATTATTATTATTATTATTATTATTATTATGTTTCAAAGAAAAGAACTTTATTGATAACCATAGAGTTACATTTGCTATAAGACACTTCGTATACATATATTTACATTGCTAGTGAGTAAACCACGTTTAAGTTGGTATCTGTGATGTACAAAAAAGGAACTTAACTTAGGAGGGAAAGATATTTAAACATTGTTAGGGGGGGTGAAAATACATATGTATACGTTACATTTATGAGTGCTGCTTGCTGTAATCATAGTTCTCCAAAGTCTTGGGTTAGATAGAGTGGAGAGAGGTGGGTGGTGTGAAAGTCTGTGCTCATATACCCTATATTATTATTATTATTATTATTATTATTATTATTATTATTATTTTAAAGCTATATCTGTATAGATATTTTGATAAACAAGTGATTACTCTAATTATTATTAGTAAATTGTTAACTTTGTAATCATGTGATTATTTTAAAATAAATCTTAATCAGTTCCAGTTTAGTTCATTCAAGCTGATTGTTTTAATTTAAGTTAACCTGCTAATTATGCAATCAGAAGTATAGAAGAGAAAACAGCTTAGTTTATTTTTAAATAAATCTTAAAATTTAAAACAGATCTTTTAAATCTTATTAAATTGATAATGACGCAACTAAAAATAATAAGCAAGTTTAGTTGTTGTTTTTTTTTTCTAAATAAAACTTTAAATTATTTCTTTTGTTTTTAAATAGATGCAGTAATTTCTGGATACAATGCATTTAGTTCCATCTCAATATATTAAACCTTGGATAAAAGCAAATCCTATGTAACATTCACGTTTAACAAGTTACATGGTTATTTTTAAAAGGCACACATTTCAACATCAACAATATAATTGACAAATAAATAGAGTGATACAATTATTAAAAATGAAAACACAATAATAAATCGTGAGAGAGAAATTAATAATGTGACTGAATGTGCAAAATGCGAAAATGGCTGATATGACTTAAAATAGCTTCTTTTTAAATAAAGTCTGATGTTTTTTTTACATAATCTAAATGTACCTACAATTTACTTTTTATCAATCAATTATTTCTAACTTTAGTTCATTTTTACTTTATTTCTACTCAATTTTAATAAAGGCTGTTTTCTTAGTTATATTATTTTATCATCATAATTTCCAATTTCATTGCAAAGACGATTAACAAAAAAAAAATTTTAGTACTTTTAATTCTTTTACATTTAAACTTTCTCATTTTTCATATATAATCGACAATTCAAATACCAAATGTTCAATACCCTTTTCCATCTTCACAGAAACTTTATTTAAAATTCAAATTGTCATTCCATTTTGCCTTTTCTTTGATATCTAAAGCATCAGTCCTTGTATCAAATTACAATAATCACCATTTAATGTTATCACACACCTTTTAATATTTTATATAATTTATATTTTTATATAATTCCAAATTATTTTTTAATTCAGAAGCACTGTCCATTATATTGCTTTTTTTTCTCTGACCGATGACCAATATATATATATATTTCACCTCTGTATATATAGATGTCTGAATTTTTCAGATATTCTACTTAATAGTTAACTATTAGATAAATGCTGGGCTTGAGCTGGTATTTTTAGATCTAATGTCTGACTATTCTAGCACCTCACTGACAATAACCAGCAACTTAAAACTGGTTTGGGGATAGGGAAATTCAGAAAGCTTGTTAAGAGTTATTAGCATACTTATTATATTACATTTTATAAGCTTATTAAGTGTCATATGTTGTAAGACTTGATTTTTCTTTCTAATATATATATATATTATGCACTTTTTATTAGCTCAGACTATTCTAAAATAAAATTTTAGTGTATAATTTTAAATTTTACAAATCCAATAATATTTACTTATTAAAAGAAGACAATAATGACGTATTAGATCATAAGATTTAAACTCGGTTTTAGATAATGGAAATTTATAAATGATTTTAACTCAAAATACATATAGAAAATAACCTACAGAGTCATATATGTGCAAATGGATGAACAATTATTATTTGGAGTTTAAAACCAGTGAACTTTAAATTGTAATTTTGTAAACATAATGTGTAGTAGGGACTAATAATTATTGTGGGTGCTCATTTGATTTTAAACATAGAAATTAGTTATCTTCAAATCTTACTATATTTAAAAGTAAATAAATAAAGTTTAATTTTAAAAAATATTGATTTAAAATTAAAACAGTAAATTTTATCTTTATTTAAATTCTAAAAAAATATTGTATTTTAATATTTTTTTAAAAAAAGGAAAATCGGTCATTTTAAAGTAATAAACCAAAAACTTTCAAAATAAATAATTGTTTTATAGAAAAAAGTGAGAAAAATTAG